>CM031238.1:601931711-602531711 GCA_018340775.1 Taxus wallichiana var. yunnanensis
GCCATAGGTTTTCCTATGAAACTCTGATCAATCTCATTTACATGTAAGAACAAATGGGTTCCTCAAGGACAGTTTTTGGCTAGAAGTGGCATTTTGCTCCAAAGCTTGTTTATTGATATTCTGAGTCCTAGATTGAGTCCATCCACCTGAGATAAAACTACTAAAAGTATTTTACTACTTCACTTTACAACACAAAGACTTATATGACTCCCATGCACCTAGAAGGCATCAATTTGGCATAACATGGACTAACAAGAAACCAACACTCTGTGAATCCCTAGACACACCACTTCCATGACAAAGATGCACTGGGACAACACAAAGACATCAATTCTAACCAAGCATAAAGGTGGGCAACACATTTTTACATACACAACATAAGAAGGGGAAGTTCATTCTATTCCATACACATATTTGCATTTATCTAGCAAATCTAGTCAGTTATCTAGTGCATCTTGCACAAGGGCTTCCTAAGGCACATTTTCACACACTCACAAGAACTACATGGAGTCTAAGATGTAGTGCAATGCTCGATTGTAAGTTCACTCAGTTGGGTGACCACGGGTCACTCCGACTCCCCATATTATATATTTATTTTTTTGGATTTGATGTGGTTTTGTGGGTTTTGTAGGTGAACATCTATTTTTAGGTTACAGGGACACTCGGCGATTAAGGTGCAACATATAGGTGACCAAGAATGAATACCAGTGACACTTGTGCAAAATAATAAAAATCAAGTTATGAGAATTTTTGTAGTAATAAGCACCCATTAGAGGTCTTTACCACCTAAGCACCCTCACCCCAATCTAGGTGCCCTACTCCGGCTTTTATTTGTTTGCACACAAGAATTTACAAAGGCCTATTACGACATTGTTCACTTCCTGTTCAACAATTTTCCTAGTCTGCATTAGTCCCGTATCAAGTACAAATTAGGTAAGTCCTTTCCTCTCTCTCTTGCACTTAGGGTTTCTTATTTTATTAGCTTATTACTTATGTCAAATTATATCTGGTAGTTGTATATCATAGTTTACATTTAGTTACTGTATAATTAGGTTTTAGCATAAAAGCCTATTTTTTGTTAAAACAAATTACACTCAAAAGGAACCTAAAGTACTTCAAAGCATCCATTTGGCATTCAATTAAGGGATAAGGGACTACATTTTCTGCATATACTACATATGAAGGGGAAGTTCATTTTATCATCTACCCATTCTATTTACATTGCTACATCTAGCTACAATCCGCTATCAAGTGCAATTACACAAGGGCATCCTAGGGCACAATTCTTACACACACTCACCATAACTACATGGAGTCTCATATATAGTGCAACAGTCGATCGTAAGTTCACTCTATCGGGTGACCATCAGGGTTAGTCTGACTCCCCGTTCCACATCTTTATTTTTTGGATTTGATGTGGTTTATGGGTTTTTAGGTGATATTTATTTTGTAGGTTACAGGTATCCTCAGCGATCAAAGACTCACACATAGACGATCAACATGGAATATTTGCGACATTTTTGTGACACTATAAAAATCAAATTCTAACCATTTTCACAAATCATGGGCACCCAAAGAGCAATCTTCGATGCCCCTTTCTATTCATGGGTGCCCATATTTGACGTCATCTATTTGCTCCATAATTTATCCTAAGTATTGATGACATGGTTCACGTCTTGTGCGACAGTTTTCCCAATTCAGAACACTTCATGATCGAACACAAATAAACTAAGTTACTCCTTTTATACCTCTTGCTTAAGGTTTAATTACTTTACTTTTTTTGTCATAATTATATTAGTAGTTGTATATCATAGTTTACATTCAGTTACTCTGTAATTAGGGTTTAATAAAATTATATTTTTGTTAAATCATTTGGTGAACCCACATTTGAATACACTTGGATCCTTCTTTTTCTTCTCTCATGGCTCCTAAAATTCCTCAAATTTCTTTGCATGATCTACTTCAAATGCATCCCAATTGCAAGGTTATTCTCCAAAACCGTAGACACTATGTATCTCCCTCGATTGGCCGTTGATTAACTAAAATGTGAATATTCTAGTGTAATCTAGATGTTATAGGAGCAGTAAATAAATGACAATAAAATGTAGCAAATACACCCAAATAATCTAATCAATAAAATGTAAAACCCTAATATGCAAAGAGGGTTAAGAAGACCTTAGCTAATTCAAAGATGTCACAGTGGAGACCAGTTGAACAGAAGGAGGAAATCATCACACAGGATCTTGAGAAAATAGAGATTCGAAGCTATCTGGTTGGACCAGGGTGCTTGGAAAAGGGATAGGGGAAACTGGGGCACCCTGGGTCTCTGCTGGTTTCCTTGGTATGCGGAAATGACCATATAACCTCCTCTCGATGTGTCATTGAGTGTTCGCTTCTATTGCGTGAATGCCACTGTGTGATCGCCAAAGCACCGTAAACTTGTAATAGAAGAATCACCTACATCATCCCCAAGTAAAGCATCAAAACCCTAAAAAAGAAAGATGCATATGAAGGGGTTGGACTGTCCTCAGTTTCCAAATTGATGTACTTATCACTGAGTGATGCACTAAATCTCTGACCCAATGTAGTTCTAAGAGTGTGTGTGTACGGAATTGTGCCCTAGGTTGCTCTTGTGCCAGTTGCACTTTGTGAGTAGCGAGCGAGTAACTATATGTAGAATCTAAATAATGTGTGCATAGAAATAATAAACTCCCCTCCTATGAAGTGTGATGTAGATGAACCAACCTTGTGTCCTTTGTGATGGAGCTAGATGGATGAAAATGGAGCTATTGATGCCTTTGATGGATACAACCTTAGGTATAGATAGTAGATGCTTAGTGCTTGGTCCCTCATTATGGTCACATAACTTTATATTTATATGGTTATCTTACTTTAATTTCATAAGTAACCTCGAAAAGGCTGACCACCAAAAATATAAGAAACTCAAATGACTAAAAAGTGCCCAAAAAGTGAGAGGAAAGTGCAAAGAGGACCAGGCACCCTGGGGCACCCCAGTCCTAGCTAGGTGCCTTAGTCAAAAATAGGGAAAATGCAAAGATGAAAGTACTGACGTACTAGGCAAGTACATGTGCAAGATCGAAGGTATCAATAAAAAACAATGCAATATCTACAAAGACATGGGTTAATTAGTACTCTTTTTCACTTAAGAACCATGTGAGTAGTAGTATGAGATCGAGACTAAATAATTACCTAAAGTGCGTGATTTTGTGTCTACATTTTCCCCACTTTAGGTTGGTGAGGAGAATGCTTGGTAACATAAAGTAGATAGAGATGCGAACCTGATATCCATGTAGACTGATGTAGAAAATGTGCTGAGGGACTAGACAAAGCGTGGAGTGAAAAAATGATGTAGCGTGGAGACTAAAGATGCAAAAGCATAAAAAGTGATGAAAAAGAACCTAGGGCAGAAACATGTGTCTATATAATGATGTGTGTGGTGTACCTGCATGGTTAATATTGTGTGTGTGATGTACCCGCTATGTGTGTGTCATTGAATGCTTGCTTCCCATATGGATGAACCTGCAAAAGAGAAGATGATGAAGTAGTCAAATACACATGCATAATGTGTAAAAATGCATGTATATATGTAAAAAGTGTATAAGGAAAACATGAAAACTAAAAAGGAACATGTGAAATTTTTCGTGATGAGAAAAAGGGTGTAGAAAGGATCCTATAGATGATGTCGATGCACACACATTTTTTGAATGATCTCATGCCACTGGCTGAAGAAGTGTAGGGAGGAAAGTTTGATTTATCCTCCAACATGTAAGTGCTTCCCGAGAATTGAATAGATCTCTGTACTATTTGGTTTTTTGGGCGATCCGACGCCATTGGCCAAAGTAGTGTAGAGAGGAAGGTATGGTTTATCCTATAACCTGTAACTTCTCCCCAGTAATGCTAAGGACAATCTGCTCTGTAAAATTCATTGTGTATGGATTTCTGTAGACTAGTCTGAACCCACTTGTTGTGTAACCCACCGTGTCATGGAAAAAAACTGAAAAATGAACTATATCGGTATTGCGTTATGTAGTGTGTGTAAACCCAAATGATTCCCCCTCTTTGGGGGCATGCGATGTCATGCAGATAGGAGAATGCAACCTAAAAGAGGACAAACTGTTGATATTGTGCCCTACAGGGGAAGATGATTTGCTTGGTAGAAACCAATGCACATGAAACAAGTGGCTAGGAAACAAGTGTTAGTACGAAAAAGCATGCATGTAGAGAACAAGTATAAGCTACCAAGACAATGTGTAAGCCAAACAAACAATGTGTAAGCTAGTACTGCAAGAAGATAATGTAAACACCCAAGAAGACATTGTAGATTGCACAAAATGGGTTGCAAACATGGGACATCACTCACAATGTCGCAAGACACTCAAGGCCACAATGGCCGCAAACAAACAAGTGTGCACACAAGATAAAGGGCAAGGCCCAAAAACAAGAATAAGCAATAACAAACAATGCAACAAATAAGTATATAAGTAAATATCCCTGCATGAAAAATGTTGCACATGAAACACCATTTAGCATGTTAGAGAGATAAAACATATGTTGAAGCATGTGTAAACTAATAAATTAGTGTGCTATGAGCAAAAATGAAACAATAACACATGTAGTGTATGAATGTGGGTGCCCCCAAGAGCTGTTATAGGACTGGTACTAGGTCCAAGCATCCATGTTGCATGTAATGGATCTGTATAGTTTGTGATCATAACTAGAAAAGCAAGTAAACACGCATGTGTGTATGGTAAAATTAATGACATACAAGATATTTATCTAGCATGTGTAATAAAGTGAGCATGTATAAGTAAATGCAAGAAAGAGTAAATATAACCATAAAATACAATATGTTGTGGATGGGTGGAATGGAATGCAGAGTGGATGATAGGAGCCACGTGCCCCCGAGTGAATGGAAGTGTATGCAACGAGGTTCATTTTTTATGCCCACTCAAGAGATCAAGAATGAACCATAAACGACAAAGTGTGTCATTGAGAAATGGTTCAAATTGTGTGTTGTATGTAGCGTGATACGAAGAATGTGTAGTGATGATATGCGACATATAGATGAGGTGCGAGAATGTGTGATCATTTAGCCTAAAGCGTATATCACAACAAGGTAATGAGTGAAGTGATGATTTAGCCTACGACATATATCACTAAATGATGTAAGTGGAAGTGATGATGTAGCGTATAGCTTAGATCACTAAATGATGATGAGAATAGGTGATGATGAGGCTAGAGTAAGTGATGATGTATCCTATGACATATATTACTAACCTAGGAATGTCGCATGAGAAAAAATATTGAATGATCAAGTGTGGGAAAGCGATGTTTTCCATTTGTGATGTATACCCTCAATAGTCCAATATGGACCGTGTGACTAGAGTGCGTCATAGGGTAGTGAGTGCAACACGTATAAGTAGATGTGTAAGGTGTAGAATATGTGTAGTAGATGTGATGGCCAGAAATTGTTATGTGATGTGTAATGTGTAGTGTATAATGTAGGATGTGTAGTATATAATGTAAGCGGTTTGACTGATATGAGATGTGTAGATGCATAGTAAGACATAAGATGTAGGATGTGGGATGTGGGATGCATGTACGTAAGACATGTGAAAATGCGCAATGTGTAGTTTCTATTGTACAATGTGTGAGGTTCATGTGTATAAAATTCCCTCAACAATTAAGTGTGAACTGAAGCACAAGAGTGCATCATCGGGAAATGTCAATGTGAGTGTATGTCAAAGTATGAGTGGAATGAGTTGATGTTGGATTGTTATGTGATGAAGATGTAATACACATGTTTTTGTTTAGAAGAGGAGGGGGATGATAAGCAGAGTGTGCCCCCAAGTATGTAAGTGATGGAGATTTAGTCAAAAGACACTAAGTGGATCAATGTAAGGAGTAGTTTATTTGAAAAAAGTGATTGGATGTTAAAGCAAGGAATGGATAGGGTCCTTAAATTGTGAGAGTTGAAAGATGTCAGCTAGAGTGTGCTTGTCTTGCATAATGAGTGGTTGCTTGTTTACCACATATGACTTGAGAGGTGGAGGAGTCGTAGTGATATTTAGAGGGGGTTATTTAGTTTGGCTTGGTAATACTATAGGTGACTTAGTAGGAAGAAGTGTTTGACTAATTTGGAGAGGTGGTTGTTTGACTTGAGTAGATTACATAGGTGGTGCTTGAATGACGAAAGAAGGAACACTACTAGTGATGGCGTGATGCTCACTAGACATATACGAATCAGATTTAGGAACCTAATGAGATGTAGCATTTGTATATGTTCATGCAAAAAAATTTTGTGTAGCGAATGAGATAAAGCATTGAAGCTCAAGATGTTTGATTCTTTGTTGTAAAGCGCAACAATCATTGTCGTTATGACCATTGATTCGATGATAATTACAATATGAATGACCTTGATATTTTGCAAGCCGATAAGGAGGATAACAATGAGTAGGTAGAAAAATGATCAACTGATGACTAAGGAGCTTAACAAGAATGTCATGTTGCTTAGTATTGTGATCAAAGGTGAGAGGATATGGTAATGGTATGGCTTGAGGTTTACTTATATGAGCACATGTAGTAGACAGAAAATTAAGATGAGATGTAGAAAATGAACAAACATGAGCCTGAGAAGCATCCTTAAGATGTTGGATTTCAGATTTGAGAGATGTAATCATAGATTCCATAACCTTAAATTTGTCTTGAAACAAAGAATGTAAATCTTGAATTGAGTAACTAGATGTAGAATGTAACTAGATGTATAATTTGCACATTTGGAGAATTGTGTGGAGTGTTGTTATAACAACCTCCTTGATAATAGGAAATCCTTTTCCTATATATATATAACTCTCGTTATGCATAATTACATTGAAGCATCATTGTTTTTCAATTGGTATTAGAGCAACAACCTGAGAACTGTGAGAAAAGTATGTTATGTTGAATATTAATTTGGGGGTAAGATAGTACTATTTTTGGCCACCTCTCTCATGGTAAATGATTTCGAGTAGATTTGTAAACAACAATAGTATTTTGTATAGTTTTTGTTTGGTATTGAAACATTGGCTTTACAGATCTGTTTGATATTGTAAATTATGCAAGATAAGGACTCTGCCTCGTGGGCTTACACTTCTAACAATGAAGACCTATATGTCTATCTTCATTGGCATCACTCGATCCTATGTCTAATTTCTCTAGAGATAGATGCATGCCCTCACCATCAACAAACTCAAACTCTACGACTTCTATTATTTCTACCTACTAGTGTGGATCTGGTATGTGCATGGTGTTAGGGGAATGAAATTTTGATAAAAGAAAGTGTGGCTGTAGTCTTTTGTGTTGGCTTAGATTTGTTTTTCCACGCAGAAAAATACTCTTTTTCATTCGTCCAAACGAATTATTTGTTGCAAAAAAATCGATTGTAGAAGATACATGATAAGATCAATTTTTGATGGGCCACGTGATCATCATCATCATGTGAATGAATATCCATGATTGATTGAATTTTGAGGCAATGCATGGCTAATGACAACTGTCACAATCATAGGAATGTAGCCAAGTATTAGGGGATGATCATTTTCTACGAAAATATTGTGAAGTATTCCGATGGTTTAAAGCAGATCGAATATATTTGTCCTCCATCCATGTGCATGTGTAGCCATCTATCCAGTAGAATCAATAAATTATGCTATAAGGTATTCAAAGCTGTGAATTTCATATGTTTTATTTATTATCTCTTTTTTAATAGCTTAGTAATGTTTAGCTGTACAATATAAAAGGTTGATTCAAAATTGATGAATTTTTATGTTATCATTTGTAATTTTAGTAGAGTCTCGAACTACCATAATCTTTACGGTTCGATTCCATGCAAAGTAGGCATCTACATACAAGTCGATTTCTTGCTAATAATAGCTTCTAGCTATATTAGTAAATGTTAAAGGTTCTATTATAGTATCTTTGTAGTCATCTCGTATGTACTAGAGGTATGTGTTATGTCATAATACCTCTATTTAGTTATAGTCTAAATAGTTATTTTATAAGAGTCTATAGTCAAATTTGTCATTTGTGTAAATAGTCATTTGTAGACCACATTGTCGTAAAACAGTCAAGTAGGTGATTTTAGGGTTATTATTATTATCCTATTGTTAGATTCAAAATTCATTGTCAAGTCGTCAATAAAGTGTGTCAAGAGTGCCAAATAAAAATATCTCTCTTGTATAGATGCATTTTCAGGCGAACCCAACATCCAATAAATATATCAAAATTATGGGAGAGATTTTCTTCTAAAATCAACATGTAAAGATTGAGCCTCAAAGCCAAATCAGGCCGAGTTAATAAACTTTCACCGGAGGATGGAGGCAAACAGAGGTTGGAGGTCAATCAATGACCTCCTATCGATTTGCCAACAATGGGGCCGCATGAAGGTTTGGTGACATTTGTGTTTGTAGTTTGCTTTCCATCGTGTTTTTCAACATTCCAGGTTTAGTGTACTTTAGTTTTTTATTATTCTTGTGTGGTGTGAATAAGTGGAAATTTCACATTGAGGGGGGAACATGATCCAATGTTCCATTTCCATCATGTTTTCCCTTCATGTGTGTGTATGAGCAACATAATTCAACAAATTTTCCTATGTTATTCCTTGCGGTGAAATGTGATGAGAGCTGATAATAGTACTTGACACATCATGATGTGGTTGTAGGTAAACCACTTGAAAACCTTCATTTGTGGTTTTTGGTAAACCAATTGCAAAACCACCATTCTTGGTTGTTGGTAAACCATTTGTAAAACCATCACTTTTTGGTTCATGGTAAACCATTTACAAAACCACCATTCTCAGTTTTTGGTCAACTGTTTGCAAAACCATCCTTGAGGTTTGTGATCATCCTATGAAAATCACCAGATCATGAGCAAGTGCAAACATAAGGCAGTTTTTCCCCATGTTCGCACTAAGGGGGGGAATGTTAGGAATATTATGTTAGTGCTCCTTGGTTGATTAATATTGTAATGTGTGAGAAATTATATTATCTATGATAATATAATATTGTATTGTTAATGGGGTTATAACAACCCACGTAAATAGGTTTAAGGGCATATTGGGTGGTTGTGAGAACACCCATAGGATAATATGTTGGAGAATTGTGTGGAGTGTTGTTATATCAACCTCCTTGATAATAGGAAATTGTTTTCATATATATATGTAAGTCTCTGTTATGCATAATTACATTGAAACATTATTGTTTTTCATGCCATATGTCCTCATATCGGTGAAACCCAAGTCTTACCACTTCTTGTTCCTCTCAAGTTTGATTTCAATGCTAAGCAACATGATATTCTTACGTAGCTCCTTTATCATCAATTAATCAACTTTTCATCTTCTCATTCCTATCCTCCTTATTAGCTTGCTAAATATCAAGGTCATCCATATTGCAATTATCATCAAATTAATGGACATAATGACAATGATTGCTATGTTCTAAAACTAAAAATTGGCCACCTTAAGCATTATGGTCTCATTTCATTTGCTACAAAAAATGCTACAACATGTTCATCTCCAATTTCTACATCCCACTAGGTTCCTAAAATTGATTCATCTATGTCTAATGAGCATCATGCCATTGTTACTAATGTTCCTTCTATAGTAAGTCATGAGCCACCTAAGCAACTTCCTCTCAAAATTAGTCCAACCCCTCCTCTCAAGTCTTCTATCGCATTACCCCCTCCAACTAAGAAACCTCCTCTAAAAATCGGTCCAACCTCTTCTCCTCTCAAGTCTTCTATAACATTATCAATCCCACATAAGCTACCACCATTTAAGATTCCTCCCCACCCTACTCCACTTTCATTTCCAATTCATTTTGTCAAACAAACTATTCCTTATATTGATGGCCAAGAAACATTTCAAGTCCCATCACCATCGTAATTTCTTTCTTACATTGTCACATAGCTCTCCATCATTGACATACTTAGGGGCATTGCACTTGTCCCCTCCTAATATCATCAATTGACTATCACTTCTACTATCACACTTTGTGCTTCACATCTAGACTTTCTCATCTCTTTTATACATCTTGATACTCAACTTGTATCATCATTACCCTATGACGCATTCTAGTTCCATGGTTCATACTTGACTGATGAGGGTCTAAATATGAAATAAACCTCACATCCACCATGTATTTCATGTTCACCGCTTCATGATATACACTTTCTAGTACATGAAAAACCTATTACCCTATGATGAACTCTCATTCTACGGTTCATACTTGACTGTTGAGGGTCTAAATCTGAAATGAACCTCACCATCATTCACTCTTTACGCTATATGTTTCATCAATCTCTCTTTCTAGCACACAATTTCAAACCATTTCCCGATGACACACTCTTGTTCTATGGTTCATTCTCGACTTCTGAGGGGGTATTTAAAAATGAATCTCATTTCATACACATTCGATGGGGGGCATGCTACTCCTTCCACCTTCACACTTTACATTCCATCTCATCCACTCATACACTGCATGTTGCATATCTTGGTTGCACTTATCCTTATTTTCTTATACTTATATATACACTTTGTTTCCCATGCTAGATAGATACTTAGTATGTTAATATCCTTTCTATATATACATACATGTTCACTTGGTATCTAGTTGTGAATGCAAATCACTTACATGTCTTTACATGCTGCAATGATGCTTGACATTGTACCTCTTACCAGTCCCACCAAGGCTCCTAGGGGCATCTACTTTCTCACACATTATAGGTGCTATTGTTTCATTATTTACTACTTATACTTCTTAGCACACTAATTTCTATTGGTACATACATGATTTGACATATTTTTTATCTTTCTAACATGCTAATGGGTGCTTCATGTGAAACATTTTCCTTACATGACTATTTTCCACCATGGTTATTTGACACTTTTCTTGACATTGTTTGCCATTGATTGATATTGTATGTCATTGTTTACGGGCTATGCCCTATGTATTGTTTAATCACTGCTTGTATGCTTTGGCCGCTTCTTCCCTTATTGCCTTGTGATATTGTGAGTGATGTTCCATGTTTGAAACCCACTTTTCGTTGTCCATCTTGTATAAACACTTACTTGTTACATTGTCTTCTTTTACACGTTAGCTACTTTCTCTACTAACACAAGTTTCTAGCCACTTTTTTTGCATGTGCCTTGTTTTCTACCATGCACATCCCCTAGCTCATGTAGGGATTCAAATTAGTGTCGAGTCCTCTCTTTTGGGCAACATACTCCTACCGACGTTGCATGCACCCCAAACAAGGGAGAGCATACAGTGGGTGAACAAATCACCCCATTTAACAACTCTGAGCTACAACACAGTATAATACAAAATATAATTAAAACAAGAACACAATTATAGATCGACCTAGAATCGACTTGGTGTGCTCAAAGACAACACATACACTAGCACCTAGGCTTAGACAGAGTGCTCGAGTGCCTATGTCCTCCCCTAGGTATTAATTTCCTAGGGTAGACACAATCAATTTATTAGATAAGCACAATTCACTTAAGCCTTCAAAGCAATTTGACAAAGATCGACACACGTCCTCCAAGTAAATAGAATACAATTTATCTCCTACATTTAGTTCAATTGGTATAATTCAAAACAAATTAGGGACAACATAAAAAAAAATAGGGACACGCCATCTGTAGTGGTGTTTATCGGGCATAGTCATGGATGGAGAGTAACACTAGACCTCTCTCCCTAACACTTGTTCTTTGGCTTGAGATCGCTCAAAAACTCGATCTTGGCGTGAGATCACCCAAAAAACTCACACTTGGTGTGAGATCGTCTAAAAAACTCATTCTTGGCGTGAGATCTCCCAAAAAACTCGACTCTTAGCGTGATATCACCTAAAAAATTCATTTTACACAACATTTTCAAGACACTTTTCTATCCCTTTAAACTCTTCTACATCAAGTGAACACTTTCCTTTTACATACTATTACATATATTTACATACTTATGCACACTTTCTCTCGATTTATCGAGATACGAGACTTTGACTAATTTCTTGCTCTTCTTTTTGCAGGTCCATCCTTACAAGAAACAACATCAAAAGCTACGACAATAACAGGTAAAACACGACATAATGCGTATGCCTCACCCATAGGGTCACTTTCCTTTCCTACTTTCCATACTTTACTTGTCCACTCGACACACACTTTGTTGCATGCTCTACATGGTTATTGTGTATGCATTTCTTATCTAGTTTATATTATCAAGTATTCACTCAACAACATAAAGTGGGGGCAAATGTAGACACAAAATCATGCACTTGGGTACATTTCTAGGTCTTAAACACATACTAGTATTTATATGATTCATAATCAAGAAAACTAGTAATTGACAACTATCTTTGGCCTTTTTCCTTTGCTTCTTATTTTCTATTTGGCCTTTCACACCCCATATCCCAGTCGATATTTTACTTATTTATCTTTTATGGCTTTAGACATTAGCACCCATCCAAGACAGAGCACCTGTGCACCCCTATCCTTCGGGAGCCCCCGACCCTTTCTTATCTTACTCACTCCTTTTGGGTCTCTTTTATGTTATGGGCACCTTTTTTCACTTATGGGTCGGTCTTCTAGTTATAAATTATGAAATTCAAACAAGGCAATCATATAAATACATATTCATTTGATCAAAATGAAGGACCAAGATCTAAGAATTATTATTATCACCTAAACTTGCACTCAAAAGGTACCTAAAACACTTCAAAACATCTATTTGGAAATCAATCAAGGGATACAAAATTATATTTTATGCATATACTACATAGGAAGGGGAAGTTCATTTTTCCATCCACACATTCTATTTACATTGCTACATTTATCTACAACCCGCTATCAAGTGCACTTGCTGCAAGGGCATCTTAGGGCACAATTCTTACTCACACTCACCTACA
The DNA here is from genome assembly GCA_018340775.1 of Taxus wallichiana var. yunnanensis. Classification (NCBI taxonomy): domain Eukaryota; kingdom Viridiplantae; phylum Streptophyta; class Pinopsida; order Cupressales; family Taxaceae; genus Taxus; species Taxus wallichiana. The sequence continues at coordinate 601,944,672 of CM031238.1, forward strand.
TAGAGTCTCAAATGTAGTGCAACACTCGATCATAAGTTCACTCCGTCGGGTGACCACTAGGGTCGGTTTGACTCCCCCGTTCTACATCTTTCTTTTTGGATTTGATGTGGCTTGAGGGTTTTGTATGTGATATCTATTTTATAGGTTACATGTATCCTCAATGATCAAAGAGTGACACATAGAAGATTGATATGGAATATTTGTGACACTTGTGTGACGCCTGTGTAAAAATCAAATTCCAACCATTTGTACATTCACAAGTGCCAAGTAGCAGTCTCTAGTGACTGATGACACCCTCTTTCAGCGATGGGCACCCATGTCCGACATCATCCATGAGCTCCAAAATTTATCCCGAGTATTGATGACACAGTTCACCTCTTGTGCAACAATTTTCCAAGTTTAGAACACTTTAGTATCATTGATATTGGTATTAGTAGCATAATTTAGCATAGGCATATTTATTGCATTTTATATTGCATTGTCTTTTATTTAATAATGTGCAACATGTGCACTCTAGTCTAGTGACTTGCATTGATATTGTTATGTTGGATAACATTCAATATTGGTATTAGTAGTAATTACATGTGCATGTGAGATGGGTCTTATCATCTCGTAGTTGGTGTCTCGATAGGGTGTCATGTCTATCCATATGAGGTGTCTAATATCTATAAATATTACGACTCTTGCATTGTAATGTAATCGATTTCATGATCAATAATATTTGTGAGGCTTAGTCCCTCTTTGGTCATTGCGATCTTATTCTATTCTATCATTTGGTATCTAAGCTATACCATTATTATCATTTGGTATGAGCTATACTATTATTATCATTTGGTATCGGAGCGGGTTCTATCAAGCAAGGTTGAAGAGGAGCACTATTGAGAGGATCCATTGGAGAAGAAGATGCGCATCAAAGGAGAGCCATTGAAGCATCCATGACCTCCATTCCTCCCAAGCATCCATCAACTAAAATTTGACCTATCCACTTATTTGGAAGGTAAATTTTTTTATTAGTCATTGGCATAGCCAATTGATCTAACATATTGGCGGAATATTTCAGATTTGGAGATCTTAAAAAAAAAAAAGGAGAAAGATCTTGGAAAAAATTGCAGATCTAAAAAAAAAAAAAAAAGATTTGTGAAAAAAAAAAAAAGATCTTAAAAAAAAAAAAAAAAGGAGAGAGATCTTGAAAAAAAAAAATTGCAGATCAAAAGAAAAAAAAAAAAAAGATCAAATCTAAAAAAAAATCAGATATGAAAGTGGAGGTGTGAAGAATTCGGGAGCAAAGGTTGAAGCAGTCCGTCAACAAAATTCCAGCAGATAGCTCTTAGAAAAAAGGACGTAACTTTTTCATACAATGTCAGATTGATGTGCTATTTTTTTATGGAAAGATAAGAAGGAGGTGCACAACTTTGTAGTTTACATCATCTTCAGATTCGGCCTCTACATGTGACGAAAAGTCTGTACAAGTCGGATCATTTTTTTACGAAAAAATCAGATCTAGTTGGTAAATTGGTAAGATCTCAAAAACTAAGATTCAAATTCTTCTAAAATTTTGTGGGTTTCAAGAAAAATATTGTATGATACTGCTATCAAAATTTTAGAAAAACCTAGATCACGGTTTGTGAGAAAAGGTGAAAACAATATTGATTGTTTGTTTGGATCTTGGGAACAAAAGCAGTCGACTTGGTTCAATTCCCACTCTCTCCATATTTTTTCTTAAATTATTTTTTTAGAAAATTTGGAGAAATTAATAAATTTTGGGAGATTTCCAAATTTAGAAGCTCACCAAACACATTTAGAGCCACCGCTAAATTTAGCGGAAAAACACCTATTGGGGGTAAAAAAAAATTTTTGGCCTAAATTGTGTATTTTGTGATTCTAGACCCTTTTTTGTAAAGAGGGGGGACACAAAAACTTCATTTTGATGTACTTTTGGAGCATTTTGTACTAATCTTGGTGCATAAAGTGAAAAAAAAAGTACAATTTTTTATTTTATGTTTGGTTCTATCACACGAGATCTTTGATCTCATAGCAGCGTTCGGTATATACGGTGCCTCTAGGAAGCGCTTACGGGTGATGCCGTCGCGACTACTACTGCACTTAACGCCTAACATAGCTGCCTAAATGTCATCTAGGCATCGACCCTATAAAATCGACGGGGAGTAATAAGGACACAATACACACACATTTGAGCCCTCCCATCCGTTTGTGCTTGCACAAACCCCTCTCCATACTGTCTAAGTACCACGTACTAAATTCTTTCACGTGCGTTAACACCTCTTTCCGTACTGACGGGTATATTGAAAGGGTGATCTTCTTCCACGTACCGATGGGTATATCGGAAGGGAGCGTATATAGAAAGGTTTGGTATATCGGCCTGACGGTATATTGAGAGGGAGACCATAAACCTGGAGTGATAAGAGCCTTACCCTTTGTCAGAAATTCAGAGTTTCAGAAATTCAGATTGCAGAAATGGGTGCACAAGCACCAAAGTTCTTCTTGCCAGATTCACAACTGCTTAGAGGAGACAACTATGCTGCATGGAAACCGAAGATCAAGATGTTACTTGAGTTTGAAGACCTATGGACAGTTGTAGATGGAAAAACAACAAGATCACTTGATGATGGAAGACAACAAGTTCAATTTGATAGGGCCAATCAAAAGGCCAAGTTGATCATCTTGTTTAGCGTAACAGACGATGTGCAACCCCACATTAGAGATGCCACATCGGCCAAGGATGCATGGGATAAGTTGAGCACAGTCTATGAGGCAAAGAACAAGAATGCCATCCTCAACCTACTATCTGTTTGCATACTCTCAAGTTCAAGCACAATGAGAAGGTTGAAGTTTTTTTGAGATGAGTTGCTACTTTGAGGGCATCTCTATTGGCATTGGGAAAAGAGATAAGTGATGAAGACCTCGTACCAATTGTGTTGCGAGCACTTCCTCCTTCCTATAGAATCTTTGTGACAACTATCAATATGAGTGAACACACAGTCACCTTTGAGAAGTTGGTCAATCTACTCCAACAAGAAGAGGCAATGAACAACAAAGATCATGAAGATGAGCAAGCACTATCTTCCAATCATAAAGGAAAGGGAAATTTCAGTCCAATCACAAGAAGTCCCAACAAAATCAAAGACCAAAACGAGACAACACCAAGAAGTGTCCCATTTGCGATAGAGGGGACATGACATCAAAATTATTGGTACAATTCCTACAAAAAGGGTTCATCAAGCAATTCAAAACCCAATAACCAACAGGGTAACAATAATTCAAATAAAGGGAAGTCCAACAACAACAACAATCAAGGGCAGAAAAATGGTAATTGGCAAAGAAAACCCAAACAACAAGGGTACATTGCGAACATGAGGATGATTCAGATGAAGGACACCACATGTATTCTACTCAATTTGATGAAGAAACCAAGTCCACACAAGATATCTGGTATGTTGACTCGGGTGCAACTCGACACATGATTGGACGTAAGGATTGGTTCTACACACTACGTGACTCACCTAACAAGAACCATGTGTCATTAGGTGATGACTCATCATACAGTGTCAAGGGGATTGGAAACATTTCACTACCTCTTGGAAAGCATGACTGCAAAATCACAAATGTATTGTATGTACCTGGGTTGACCAAGAATTTGCTATCAGTTAGTCAACTCCTTGATCACAACTTGAAGTTGGATTTTGACAGTAATAATGGAGAAAAAGTGTGCTTGATAAGAGATAAGTCAAGAGGTTCCAAGATTGTAGCAAGAGCCTCCAATGTGGGACGCATGTTCCAACTTGATTTTGTCCACAAGGATGATCAAGCTCTAGTGGCCAAAGACACACAATCTGCAGAACTATGGCATCGTAGATATGGTCACATCAGTTTTGGCTATCTCCAAACACTTCAAAAGGGCAACATGGTGAAAGGATTGCCTACACTCAAGCACAACACTGACAAGTGTCACAATTGCCTAGTTGGAAAGCAACACAGAGTACCCTTCCAGAAGAACACATATAGAGCTAAGGGAAAGCTTGATTTGGTGCACACCGATCTTTGCGGGCCCATGCAACCAAGTCATTATGGATGTCAATACTTCATGCTTTGTGTTGATGACTACTCAAGAAAGATGTGGATATATTGTCTAAGAAACAAGAGTCAAGCCTTTGAGACATTTGAAGTTCAAAGCACTTGTTGAGAATGAAGTTGGTCATGAGATCAAAACTCTCCGCTCGAGATCGAGGGGGAATTCACAAGCAATGAGTTCAAGACTTACCTAGAAGCTCATGGGATTCGTCGACAAATGCCTCCTACTCACACACCACAACAGAATGGTATAGTTGAGAGAAGGAATCATACTATCATGGAAATGGTGCGATGTATGATTGATGACTCGGGTTTAACAAAGACATTTTGGGGGAAAGCTGCAAGAAGCTATGAGTCTATTTGTTGAGCAGTGCCCTGACAGTAGCTCTTGAAGGAGTGACACCTCAAGAAGCATGGTCAAATCGGAAACCATCAATTGCACACCTAAGAGTATTTGGGTGTAAAGCTAGCATGCACATACCCCGAGAAGAATAGGAACAAGTTGGATATGAAAGCTGAGAAACTGATATTCATTGGATACAGTGAAGAAGCACTTGGGTACAGATTATGGGATCGAAAGCAAAGAAAGTATACACAAGTAGGGATGTTGAGTTCTTTGAGAAGAAACAAGTAGATGCTCCACTCAACGACTCAACAAACATGCAGAATACACCTCTTGTGAAGACAAAATTTGATGTTCCCACTGAAGATGACAGTGATGAATTGGATGATGGTGAAAACTTGGATCCACCACAATCCAATGGAACAGCTAAGAAGTTACCTAAATGGTATACTCAATTAATAAGAGATGTAAATTTGGATGAAGCACCTAGCACATCATCAATCTGGACCTAGAACTCGCATGATCAAGCTCGTGAAGAGGTCAATTATGCCCTAATGAGTAGAGTTGTTGAAAGCAGTTGAGCCATCTACGATTCGGGAAGCCCTACTGATCAAAATCTTGGAAAGATGCCATGGATTGAGTATCGATCGGTGATGAAGAACAACACATGGCTTGACATCGACCTTCCACCAGGAAGAAACCCATTGGATGAGATGGATATTCAAGACTAAGTACAAATCAGATGGGACTATTGACAAGTATAAAGCAAGGCTTGTAGCAAAGGGGTATGCACAACAAGAAGGCATTGATTATGAGGAGACATTTGCTCCCATAGCCAAGATCAAGACAATCAGGATGATCTTTGCTCTAGTTGCACAATTTGGTTGGAAAGTCCACCAAATGGATGTGAAAAGTGCCTTTCTTAATGGAGATTTGCAAGAAGAAGTCTATATGACTCAGCCAGAGGGTTATGTAATACCAGGAAAAGAGATGATGGTATGCAGACTCATAAAATCTCTATATGGCCTAAAACAGGCACCCCGGGCATGGTACATCAAAATTGATGAGCATCTCATAAGTCATGGATTTGAAAGGAATCCTTATGACCCCAATCTCTACCTCAAAAAGCAAGGGGGGGAGATTGTCATTGTGGTTGTTTATGTCGATGATCTAGTCATTACAGGTAGTTCTGTGAAGATGATCGATGCAACAAAGAAGGATTTTAATCGATCGTTCGACATGACAGATCTCGGGCTCATGCACTATTGTCTTGGGTTGGAAGTATGGCAAAAAGAGAATCATATCTTTGTGTCGCAGTTGAAATACACCAAGACAACGCTCGAGAAATTCAGGATGATGGACTGCACTCCTATTGCTACACCTATGGAAGCGAGACTTCAGTTATCTCATTCCGATCCATCACCACCGGTGAATGCGACTCTCTATCGGCGAGTTGATCGGGAGTCTCATTTACGACATATACTAGACCGGATATCAGCTTTGCGGTCGGCTATTTATCATGCTTCATCAAGAACCAAAAATATGTCATTGGAAAGCAGTGAAAGAGAATCTTGAGATATCTAAAAGTACGAGTTGACCTTGGTCTGAAAGAGTACAAGAAAAGAACAACTTCTTCTTGACCGGATATTCAGATTCAGATCATGCAGGAAACATGGATGATAGGAAGTCAACATCAGGCTTCGTCTTCTTTATGGGATCTGGACCGATATCATGGGGAAGCAAGAAATAGAACTTTGTTTCTCGCTCTTCTCTGAAGCGAGTATCGAGTGCGGTGAAGTTTGTTTGTGAAGCAATATGGCTACGCCGAATACTGGAAGGAATTGGTCTACCACAACAGAAATCTACTCCAGTATATGTTGATAATGAAGGAGTTCTAAAGCTTGTTCGCAATCCAGTATTTCATGAGAGAACCAAGCATATTGAAGTACAGGTTCATTTCATACGCGAGCATGTCTTGAAGCACAACATACAGCTCCATTTCTGTCCTACAGCTGAACAGAAGGCAGATGTTTTCACTAAGTCACTTGCACGTGACAAATTCACACTGTTCAGAGAGTTCCTCTCCACTTCATTGGAAACTATGCAAAATTAAGGGGGGGAATGTTAGCATAATTTAGCATAGGCATATTTATTGCATTTTATTGCATTGTCTTTTATTTAATAATGTGCAACATGTGCACTCTAGTCTAGTGACTTGCATTCAATATTGGTATTAGTAGTAATTACATGTGCATGTGAGATGGGTCTTATCATCTCGTAGTTGGTGTCTGCTAGGGTGTCATGTCTATCCATATGAGGCTATCTAATATCTATAAATATTACAGCTCTTGCATTGTAATGTAATCTGATTTCATGATCAAATTGTATGTTTTTGTACTTGTAAAAATTGCATATTAACTACATGAAGAAAATTGCATTTGTGTTGTCATAGATTGCATTGTTGTCATAGATCAAGGAAATTGTGTTGTCAGAAATTACATTGTTAGTGTTGAAGGAAATTGCATTTGATTTGTAGAAGTAGACGTGTTTCTCACTTGGTAATTGGCCACATTTGGAAAAGATAGAGTGTAAATGTTGTAGAAATCCATCATAATTGGATGTTGTGAAGGAATATGATTTTCTAGACTTATCAATTGTCTTTTCCTTTGAATATCTTTTTCTATCCTCTCCTTCTCCCATTGTAGCTTCTCATGTTCCCTTTTTTCTCCTTTTTATATTGGTTTTTTATGTTGTCATGTTCCCTCATTTTCCTTCTAATTTTTCGTTTGAGTTTGTCTACTTACTTTTTTTGTGCAATGATTTTGTTTTCCTTCCTCTCCTTGAGTTATTCTTACTTTCTTGCTTTCAACTCCCGTAGCTCCTTCCTTCATGCTTGTTGTTCATTAAGCATTTTCAAATATTCGATTGATTTGAGAATTTGTGACTATCTACTCAACCTTAGAGTCCCTTTGTTTACACATTATGATCTCTCATTAATCCTTTCAATTGGAAGATTAAGAAAGTTCCATAGTGAACCCCCAACCTCGGTTTCCTAAATTTGCATTGCATGGTTGTTCTGTTGTGTCTTGTATAAATGTTTGTGAACACCCCAAATCAGAGCAGTGACTATCATCTTCATTTTTCCATGTGTTATAATATGTATAGTAGTGGACTATTCCTCTTGGCATGCTAGGAGGAGGAGATTCCATAGACAAAGAAATATCCTCATTAGAAAGGTCTATTGGAATCCTTGAGTTTGTATCAACTTCTTTCAACAATTTAGGTTGGCTAACTAGTGCTAGCATACTCATCTCATATTCAAATGTGTGATGGGTTCTTGTGTCTAACTCACATGAGTTAGTTTTTCTTCAACTTGAACACAAATTCTAACTTAACAACCTTTCCCAATCTGAATTAAACTTGTTCTCGTGTCTTGTTGATTTAACTCGTCACCTCCACCTCTCAATTTGGAATTATACCAACTTGTTGTTGGTCGACTACATCTTTTGTTTTCTTGATTTGATCAACATTTTTTGGATTGCTTCTTCATTATCTCTATTATAAATTTCATCTCTATAATAACCATCTACATAATGCTTGCTATCCAATTTTGCACACTTGCCAAAATTGGACAACAAGAGCCAACTTTACCCTAGGATCTGGAAAAAGGGTCTTTGTGAAGCACTCTAGGGCATTTCAGTTCAAAGTTTTCCTAAGTTGGAAATTGGCCCGTGAGGCCCAATCCTAGTCATCAAGAGTAAAAAACATTGAAATCAATAATTTGTGTTTAAATGGTCTTGTCAAGTTTCCATGACCCTCCGGTTTTAAGAGTAAGCCTAAACAATCTAAATCAAGGAAAAGAATCAGTTTCTAATCAAAGGGGCAATTAGTTAAAAATAACTCACCAAGTGCTTGGCAAAAAATTTAGTGAGCTCATGATGCATTAGAAGGGTTTTCCCTCAAAATAGCTTGATTGAACTAAATGGTGTATGGGGGTGAGCTAATGAGTTGCAACTCATTTTAAAGCATCCATTTGAGTTGATGCCGAGTTCGGGTTTTAAGTGATGGCGAATTGATATTCAATGGCCCAGAATCAACTCGCCAAGTTAATATGATAAAACTTCGACATGGGCTCTTAAGTGGTTGAAGATTGAGAAGGAAGAGGTAAATCTCGAGATCAATCCAATTAAAGAATCTACATGGAGCTATTAATGCGAAAGGCTCGTAGTGAGCAAGGTGGTGCCAAGACATTATGAAGGACAACCAATTTATCTTAGAAGATCACCGAGCTCATGGAGGGCTTGACATTGAGAAACCAAGAGCTCATGATGTAAATGTCAAGCATGAAAAATTGGATTCAATTCAGCTATTCAAATAGCTTTATCTCATGAGCCCTTGAGTGGAATTCGCTAAACTAATCCAATACTCGGTAGGGAGAGTAAGGTCACATGGGAGATCTTGAGTTGATTTGTAGCAAAGGCACAAGCCAATCCATTGCATTGCAGAGCTCATCATCGATGAGTTGATGGTACATCAAAGGCTGATTTATCAATTGAAATAGTGATAGCTTAGAAGCTTGGACCATTCAAATGGATCAAGGGGAGACTAAATGGCTCGGTCAACATTGCAAATGCACGGAAAGGTGGACACCTTAGTTTGAACTAGGCATAGTGGCTCGTGTTTACCAGGGAGAAAAAAATCTCGAGAGAGGCTAAGTTACCTTGAGAGCTCATCGTGAGGAGCTCAGATTGAGCCTAACGGTGGATGAGTGATCATTTTTGATGAGTGAAATGGGGCATTCAAGGAAGCTTGAGCTAAAATACACGTTGTTTGTGGTCGAGTCTTTGATAGGAGTGTAGCTTCAGGATCACATGGAGGAGCTCGACATGGTGAGGATAAAAGTGAGTTGGCATAGGCTTGGAGCTTGGTTGGTGGTTGAGTGAAGTGGTGAGTTCAAACGAGAAATAAAAACAACTCTCGCACTCTTGAAATGTTTGGTCGAAAGGCATTAAAGAGAGCCTGGTATTGGGAATTCAACTAAGCTTAGGAAAAAAGAATGGTGCAGTGGTTGAGCTAATGCAAATTCGGATGATTCATTCACCGTCATAGTAGGATATGAGCTCGGAAGAGATCCAAGTGAGTTATTCGATAGAGAAGTCATGCGGCTCGATGTCATGGGTTGGATGGATTCATCAAATGAAGATGTGAAGTAAGAACTCAAATGTAGTGTAGAAGAGTAAAAAGGGCTCAACTCGGTTGACCGAGTTAGAGCCGAGTCACTTGGTAGAGGGAGATATGGGGTAATGAGCTTGGATATTTTGATGCAAAGACAACTCGGCCTAGTGTGAGAGGTTGAGATCGTGAAGGCAGTGATGTCACAATCGAGTTACTTGGAGAGCTTAGAAGAAGATTGATTGGATCAATTGGATCAACCAAGAAGAGTAAGTCAAATGAGTTTGAAGCTAAGTCATGTGGCCAATTTGCAAGATGGTGGGAAAGCGGGCATTGAGGGTGAATTCACCGAGTTGGTGCATGGGTTAGAAGGCATTCAAAGTCTCAAATCGCCACTACGGACTTGTGGAATATCACATCGTGGAAACCATGGAAAGTAACCCAGATTAGTGGGTAAATGTCACCAAAATCCCACACTTCGGTCATCACGTGGGAAATTCGGGAGAGCTTGGCATGTGGAGATTAAAGCATTCAAGATAGGGTGTCATACCCGAGGGATGTTGGGCCCACCAGGAAATATTGCAAGGAGCTTATGTGGAACTTGGCTCATGAGCCGAGGACGTTGGATATCACCAAGTTGTAGGAGTATGTGTCCCAATAGTTATGAGCTATTTGGTGGTTAGTAATTTGAGGTTGACACAACTTCATTGGGATAAGCTCAACGTAGTGGCCAAGTGGCGGTGTATGCGAATCACTATTCAACATAAGTGCTCATTCAATGAGGAAAAGGAGGAGCCTGATGCGAGTTAGTCAGTGAGGTTTCCATCTAGTTCACACAACAACCCGCTGAAAATTTGAAGGGGTCAACATGATACATGGAAATAAAGAGCCACCAAGGTGATAGGATGGTCAATCATTGTTCGATAGAGCGACCATATACTTCGGAGGAGTCCACAAAATTGGAAGCATGGAATAACCAACCCATTAACTCATCGTGGGGTGGCAATAAATAAAAGTCAATTGATGTAGAACATGTCATGACGAGGTAAGTGAGGAGGTTTCATGGTAACACGTGAAGCCGTCAAACATATAGCTCACATGTAATACATAAAATGAAGAGTTGCTAAGCGATGCAAAAAGGATGGCTCGCCGATCAACTTGGCAAACCGGTTAATGAGCCATTCTTCAAGACAACATTAATTTTACCACATTACAATTTTAAAACTATGGGACCCAATATAAGGCCATGTTAATTTATCCAAATTATTTTTAGAATACTAATTTTATTAAAATGGAGGATTAAATTTAATTGTTGAAATTTATGAAGCCATGATGGAATGTTCTTTTTAGGTGCAATTAATGTTGTAATTAAGCATATAGGCCATCATGTGCTACATTCTTTCCCAGAATTTAGGATTTCTCTTCTCTCACAACTAGATTTTTCTATAAATGTAAATGAGAAACTCATTCCAAAGGGTTATAATTTTTCCAATTCCTCTCCCTTTTCACAAGTTATTGTATTGTGGATTGTGGGAACTTTCAATCCTTTTCTCCAAGATTGTAATGACAAATATTGCCTCTTCCTAATGTAATGATGCATTATGCATGTGATTGAAGTAATAAAAATTGTGTTCTATGACTAATTATTAGTCCTTTCATCATTTTTGCTACTTCTTTGTGTCTTTCTCATGTTTGCAGGTATATTGTGCAATTTCAAGTTTCCATTGCAAGTTTTGGGATTTTTGACACTTATCTGGGAGTGAAGATTTGTATGCGGTTGAGTTGTGGTGTTTGTTCATCCTTCTCAGTTTCATCCTTCTTCACTGGAAGACCAAAATTTTGTCTAGCAACACCCTTTCTTGGTGCATCACCACTTCTAGTATAGGTTTTACTTCTTACAAATCTCTCCCTAAATCCCATGAAAATGTTAGTATAGGTCTAGTTAGTTGTTTTATTGCATTAGAAGTAGTGTTGTGTTTAGTTTAGGAAGAGGAAGTTGACCTTCTCTAGAGGTTCACCTCAAGCCAAAAGTCCCACAACTTGCAAGGTGATCCCATGTTACCCAATCACACCGAATTCCCTATCCATCACTTGGCCATTCGAGAGGGTGCAGTGATTTGGTGATAACAATTTTTGGAATGCCTAGTGGGAAAATTTGGTACTTTTCTTCACATTTGCATGAATCAAAGTACTTGATGATTCCATACCTTTGGATTTCAAATCTCAGTGTGTTAACTTATGCGAATAATTTAGACAAGATCTTCTTCAAAGAAAGGAAATTATCAACATATTGAGTTATCCTTATCTCCTCCAAGGAGAAGGAGAAGAGGCATTTCAACATCACCAATGCAACATCACCTCATAGGGGTCATTCAACTCCTCCTTATGGAAGGTTTCCTCCACCAAGGAATAATCAACCTTTCGTCACTATGGTAGCCCATGCAAGGAACCAAGTATTTCCTCCTTTCAATGCAAGGAGTCCTCTCGTTGGCCCAACATGATCCCATACCCACCGCGACACTCAAAATTTTACCCTTCTACACAAGGGAAACTCATATTACTCCAGTGGAACATATTATTGATGTGGCCAACATTTGTGCAAGTACATAATATCATAGAAGACAACGTTGCGGTTAGACTCCTTGCCACTTCCTTCAAGGGAAAAACACTTCAGTGGTTTCATGGGTTAGAAGTTGGTACTATAACCACTTGGGATGAGTTGGGAGAGAAGCTCTACAAATAGTTTGAAGACAAGAGTGATCACTTGTCACTCATGGAACAACTCACTACCATAAAGAGAGCTCCTCAAGAGTATATGAGTGATTTCAACTTCCGATTCCAAAAGACTTGGAATAGAATTCGGCACTCATAAATCCTTCTCCTAATAATGCATTCTTTTATTATTTATGAGCCTTGAATAATGATATAGCAATTATGATCCAGTCCATGGGAGGGACCACACTTCCTGATGCCTATGAAGTTGTAATAAGAGCCAAGAATTATTTGATCCAAGTAGGGAAGATTGCACCTAGACCTCCCATGCCTTTGTTTGCTAAACTTTCAAGTAATCACCAACCATTGCCCCTATTCCATCAACTTCTAGCCAACCAACTATGTCTACACCCATTCCTTTCAAATGAGATTAATGAGGTAAAATCTCTACTCCAAACTTTTGGAAATGAACTAATTTCTCTTAAGAGACAACAATCTCAGTACGGTCACCCTTACCAACCTCGAAACAACAATATCAGTCAATAGACAACCTTTTTAGAATAACACTCAAGCCCAAAATCAGGTTGCTAATGTCAAACCTCTAAATGTTAAACCCTCCTTTCGCAAGTTCCTCAAGAGCTTTGGTACCTGTGCAAAATAACTTGGTTCAAGATTACGATTGGTGTCATTATTTTTCCCAGCCTCACAATCAGGATCTTTACCATAATGGTGTTCTTGACAAGGTCCTTATGATTTAAAGTGTATCTTCTCCGCTAGAGCAAACCAAAATTTCATCTACATAGGAAATAATAGATCAACCATAGGCCCCTAAAGAAACCACTTTGCTAAATTGGTAAGTGGAAGATTTTTGTGGGTTAAATACAGATTCTTCATCAATGGTGAAAAATACTCGATTTAAAAAGAGAGGAAATGGAATCTTAACCTTCAAAGCTGATAAAGCATCTACTTCACAACCTTGGCCATAAGCGGTGGTTGATTAAGATGCGGGAAAAAAAACTACGTAAATGCACCTAGTCGGGTCATAAGGAAAGAAGGTTTTTTGGGAATCACAGTACCCAACAAGCACTTTCCAAAAGAGGATCCAAACATACAAATAAAAGTGTTGGAAAGGTAGGAGGCATCCCCTTGACATTTTTGAACAAATGAAGAGGACCAATCTGAATGTTACCATGTGGGAGTCACTCTCAACTCCTTCTCAAAGAAACTTTTTACAAGAGGCTCTAAAATTTTCGGTACATTTGATGAAGCATCGGATCATGGGGTGGAAAATGCTACAATTTTGTGTCAACATGAAGGGAAAATTTCTCCCAAGAGTAATAAACCACCACCATTCTATATTTCCCTAATCATTGGTGATCATTTGGTACATAATTGCATGATCGATTACAGTACTAGCAAGCTCAATCTTGCCCAAGCACATTGAAAATGTGTTAGGAATACAATATACACTAGTCTCCAAAGGAGTTATTTAGTTGGATGGTACAATAGTTTAGACCGTTGGAATCATCAAAGGACTCCAACTTACTATCCATGCATGTCCCATTTTTTATTCACACAAGACATATCGGTCATCGATCTTCCTCCTCTCTTCGCCATTTTCCTATCATGAGATTTCACTACCAAGATGGGTGGTTACCTATCAGCTGATTGGTCACATATGATCCTTAGGACTCGATACAGAACTAAAGTGACTATAAGGGTAGAACCAATTTTTCATAATCATGTGGAGCCCTATACCGCTAGTCCTATAAATGGGAATTATACCATTCATGATCCGAGAGGAAGAAGATGTTGATCACAAACCAACCACTCTTGTGGAAGAGGTCCCTGATACTATGTGTTAGATGAGGTAAGTGTAGATCATAAGTATGATCCTATGCTAAGGAATTGGTAGAGGAAGAAGCTGGTTTGTTTCTTTTAGAAGAGACAAGGTTGGGTACGTATTATATTCATGAAGAAGACGTGATCATATCACAACTCGTCAAGACCCAAAACAACTCTGAAGGACTTTGGAAACTATTTTTGATGGTTCAAGGAGTAAGAATAGAGTAGGTGTTAGTGTCATGTTAATTTATCCTAAAGGAGATAAGTACTTCTCATCTTTTCGACTATAATTCAGCTACACAAACAATGTTTCCGAATATGAAGCTCTTGTGCAAGGAATTCAGTTGGCTCAAAAGAAAGGGATCAAAGCCTTGACTATTTTGGTGATAGTGAATTGGTTGTACATCAAGTAAGAGCTCATAGTGAATCCAAAAATGATTTTCTAAGATCTTACAAGAACCAAGTTTAGGATTTGATTGAAGATTTCAAGGCTTTTGGGATCCACACGGTTCTAGAAATCAAAATCAAGATTTTGATAAGCTTGCTATGAATGGCTCACAATATAATGTAACTATTAATATCATGAAAGAAGAGTGGAAACATGTTAAAATGGTCATTTGACTTGCAGTTCCTGATAATGTGGGTAGTTGTCAAGTTTTCGATAGCAATAAACAAATCATTATTTTCTTTTAAGGAAGAAGCGAATTTTGTTATGAAAAATCAAGATAAGTTGTAGGAAGCATATAGTGACCAAATTATACAATTGAAAAGCAACAAGCTACCAAAAGTCTTGGTTACTCTTGAGTCCATTTTTAATTCAAATGATTAGGTTAGAAGACAAAGTGCTAACATGGTAGTCAAAGAGGACGATTTTGAAGAAGTTGAGGTAGCAAATGAAAAGTTCCTAAAGATTGGAAAAGTGTACCCTAGAGGAGAAAGAGGCTTTTGTCAAAATTTTTCAAGAATATAATGACATTTTTGCATGGAGTTATAAAGATCTGTGTGGATTCGATCCAAGTTTGGCACAACATACCATCGAACTTGATCCTAATGCCAAGCTAGTCCATAAAAAATAGAGGCCAATTAATCCCAAGATTGAGCCACTAATGAGGAAGGAGCTACCAAGCTATTGAGGGCTTGCATTATTATTTCAATCAAGCATTCCTCTTGGGTTACTCACCTAGTTCCCATGAGGAAGAATAACGGGAGATCTAGTTATGTTTAGACTTCAGGGATTTGAACCTCACTTCATTGAAAGACCATTATCCTCTTCCATCTATGGAGAAAATCCTTTAAATAGTGGCAGGAGCACAAATGTTTTCTTTTCTCGATGGATATTCAGGTTACAATCAGATTCTGGTCAAAGAATTTAATTAATTCAAAATGGATTTCACTACTAAGTGGGGCACATACGCCTACAACAAGATGCCAATAAGATTATCTAATGTTGGAGCTACTTTCCAACGAGCTATGGACATGGAATTTAAGGGGTTGATTAATGAAATTATATTGGTGTATGTTGATGATATAACTGTATTCTCCAAGCATGCAGAAGATCACATTGCACATATAAGGTTGGTTTTCAGGAGATGTAGGGAGTTTAGGGTTTCACTCAACCATAAGAAATGCATTTTTTGGTGCATGAGGGAAATTTTCTAGGACATATTGTTTCAACAGAAGGAATTTTAATTGATCTAGCTAGGATTCATTTGATTTTTTCCCTATCTCTCCCAAATCACAAGAAAGGTCTTTAGAGTTTTATTGGGAACCATAAATTTTGTGTGAAGATTCATCCCTTAGTTCGCAGCCTTGGATAAACCATTAACAATCATGTTGAAGAAAAATATGCCATTCTCATGGACAAAGGAAGGAAAGGAGAGATTTGAAGTCATCAAGATAGCCATTTCTCAAGCACCTATTTGGTGAATCTAAGGTTTGATAAAGATTTTATTCTCTATGCTTTTGCAGGTCAGGAGAGCATTTCTAGGATCCTCACTCAACATAATGACAATATGATGGAACAACCAATTACTTTCTTTATCCAGTCTCTAAAATACTATGAGCTCAAATATTCATTTGTTGAAAAGCAAGTCTTTGTTGTCATTGAGCTCTAAAAAAATTGTTGTCCAACAATAGGATTCATTTGATGGTGTCTCATCTAGATATTAAGGATTTCTTTGAATAAATACATGAATGAGAAATGTGCTTGGATGGATTACCAAGGTGATGGAGTATGATGTGCACATCAAGGTTACTAAGCTAGTCAGAGGTAAAGGTTTGTGTCAACAACTTGCCATAGATTTGGAATCAAAAGGTGATGAGGATGTGATGCTTTTAAATAGTGATGAAAGAGATGATCAGGTTGACTGGTTATCAAAGATGAAGGCTTTCCTTCTCTTAGGAACATACCTTGTTGACATGGATAGGACTCAAAGATGAAACTTTTGTCTTTAGTCTATTCCTTATGTTTTAGTAGATGATGTTCTCTTTTGAAGGGATTTGAATGGTGTTCTCCTTTGGTGCATAGGGCCGGACAAGTGAGTAATATTATGGAAGAATTCCACAATGGTCTATTGAGAGGACATTACTTTGCATGAACAACTGCTAAAAAAATCATGGGGGTGGGTTACTATTGGATGGACTTATTAAAGGATGCCCATTTATTGATAAAGAAGTGTAAGGAATGTGCCTTTTTCACTAGAAAGTAGAAGTTGATAGCTCTTCCCCTCCATCAATTCAAGTTGATCAACCCTTTGTTCAATGGGGGTTGGATTTCATTGGAATGATCAATCCTCCATCCAGTGAAAAACATAAATGGGTCCTTACTACTACTGGACTACTATTTCACTCAAGGACAAAGGTAATGGCATTGAAGGAGGGTAATGAAAAAGTTATTCTTGATTTCCTTGAAGGCATAATGAAAAGGTTTGGTGTTCCATTTACGGTCATTTCGCATAACACAATGGATTTTATTGGTGAAAGTCGAGTGAATAGGCCTGTCAAGAATGGGGTTTACCTCAAAACTTCATCCAATTACTATCCGCAAGGAAATAGATTGGCTGAGTCTAGCAACAAGAACCTCATAAGGATTATCAAACACACAATGGAAACCAACAGGAGGACTTGGCACACATAGCTTAAGACTGCTTTATGGGAAGATTAGATCACACCTAAAAGGGCATTAGAAATTCTCCTTTCATGTTAGTATATGGAAGAGAAGCAAAACTTCCACTATCCTTGGAATTACCTTCTTTGGAGTTATCACATCAGCTTGAGGTTATGGAGAGTGATCCTATGATAGTCAGGTTCACTGAACTCATGGAGTTAGAAGAAGTGCAAAACAAGGCTATGAAGACTTTGGAGCAACATCAGGCTCAAGTTAAGAAATCTTTTGACAAGAAGGTGTCTAACAAGCATTTTCAAGAGGGAGATTTAGTTCTCAAATGGGATGTTGAGAGCCAAACCAGGCATGCATGCCAAGTTTGACGCTCTCTGGAGTGGGCCATACATTATCAAAAGTTACAAGGAGGTAAATTTGTTTCGTCTATCTAGGCTCAATGGAGAATAATTTCCCATTCATGTGAATGAGATACATCTCAAAGCTTGCTTTTGAGATTTTTCACCCATGTATAGATTTGTTAGGTGTTTTTCTCCAAGTGCTTTGCACATTGTTTGTTGTTTTGTGTTTCATCGTTCTTTGTTTAGTTTTGTCATTTCCATGCATAGTGTATCAAAGTGGAAGTTTTTCATAATAAAAAAAGGTTTAAGTTTCAACAAGAGTTTCATGATATCCCAAACTCAACAGATGCTTCATTCAAAATTCGCAGTGTGCCATAAATGCCAAGCATTCATTAGATTCAATATACTTCCTACTTAGCATTACAAGAAAGTCCAAGATCAACAATGCTCAAGGAGACTTTGGGATCCCTATCAAAGAATCGAGTAGTTTTGGGATGCCAACATTGAATCCATGCCCAATGGATTGCTTAAGGCTACTAGAACCATGCTTACCAAGTAATCATCCATGAGAGGTTGCCAAAAATGTTATCCAATTTTACACACTTGGAAAAATTGGACAACATGAGCCAATTGTACCTTGTATGGACTGGTAAAAGGTCTTCATAAAGCATTCTAGGGAATTTAGGTTCTAAGTTTTCCTAATTTGGAAATTGGCCCCAGTGGGCCCAATCCTAGTCATCATGAGGAAAAAATCATGAAATCAATAATTTGTGTTTCAAGGGTCTTGTCAAGTTTCCATGACTCTCGTGGTTTTAAGACTAAGCCTAAATAGTCTAAATAGGGCAAACAATCAGTTTTTGGTCAAAGGGCCAATGAGCTAGAAATAGCTCACCATGGTACTCGAGAAAATAGTTCGGTGAGCTCATGATGCATTAGAAGGGTTTTCCCTCAAAATATCTCAATTGAACTAAATGGTGTATGGAGGTGAGCTAATGAGTTGAAGCTCATTTTGAAGTGTCCATTCAAGCTGATGTCAAGTTCAAGTTTGAAGTGATGGCGAAGTAGTATTCGATGGCTTGGATATCAACCCATCGATTTAATATGATAAAATTTGACATGGGCTCTTAAGTGGTTGAAGAGTCATAAGGAAGAGGTAAAACTCAGATTGATCCGGTTAAAGAATCGACATAGATCTATTAAGGCGGAAGGCTCGTAGTGAGACATGTGTTACCAAGAAATTATGAAAGACAATCGAGTTGTCTTAGTGGATCATTGAACTCATGGAGGGATTGACATTGAGAAACCAAGAGATCATGATATAAATGTCGAGCATGCAAAAGTGGATTCAATTCAGCTATTTGAATAACTTTATCTCATGAGCTCTTAAGTGGATTCATTAAACCAAGCCAATGCTCGATAAGGAAATTAAAGTCACAAGGGACCTCTTGAGGTGAGTTGCAGCCAAAGGCACAAGCCAATCCAATCGCATTATAGGATCTCATCATCGGTGAGATGATGGTGCATCAAAGGTCGATTTATCAATTGAAATAGTGATAGCTCGAAATCTCAGACTGTTTGGATGGCTTAAGGGGAGACTAAATGGCTCGATCAACATTGCAAATACCTTGCAAGGTGAACACCTCAGTTTGAACCAGACATAATGACTCACATTTATCGGGGAGAAAAGCATCGCAGAGAGGCTGAGTTATCTTGAGAGTTTGTCATGAGGAGCTAAGATTAGGCCTAACGGTGGATGAGTGATTGGTTTTATAAGTGGAATGATATGTTCAAGGAAGATCGAGCTAAAATATGAGTTACTCGTGGTCGAGTCTTTGATAGGAGCGTAGCTTTGGGATCGCATGGAGGAGCTCGACATGGTGATGAGTCACTCGCCATCACGGTGGGATACGAGCTCGGAAGAGATCCAAGTGAGTTGTTTGGTTGAGAAGTCATCTAGCTCGGTGTCATGGGTTAGATGGATTTGTTGAACAAAGATGCAGAGTAAGAACTGCTCGTTAATGCAAAATCACAGCACCCCCAAATGAGTTCTAAAAATATGCTTTTCTAAGCCAAACTCATTTGGTGTGATTGCATAACATTGAACTTTCCCCAAGGTGTGGGGCCTTGCAAAATGGAAAAGCTCTCCAAATTAAAGGATGGTTTCTTATTCCTCTGTTCAGGTGCATGCGTGGGAGCTTGCAGAGGATTTATCTCTAAACCTAATCTAAAACTTGCTAAGGAGACATGGATAAGAAAGGGGTACAAGAAATAAACAATAACTAAACTACCAGGTGATGCACCAAAGGAATGATGAACACTTGTTTTTCTAATAGACACAAACCAACAAAATGCATACAATAAACAAGCACAGATAGCCATATATGTAATGGAAGACCAGATGAAAGAAAAAGAGATAAGAGAGGATCTAAAATTGATCATAGACGTGTTTTATTTCTCTATAGATTGATACAGTCCATTACAAAGTAGCCAAGAGGTAGAAACATATTACAATTTTAGTGGAAGGCCTGAACCCCACAGATCCTTTTGTCTAGGAGGAGGGAGCCTGCAAAACAAAGAATGTCCAACCCTTTACAATGAACCCCGCCCCGTATTTATAGATTCAACCTGAAAGAAGAAAAGAGAGAGAAGTGAGAAAAGTAGGTTGAAGTTCAACCACCACTGTTAATGCCTTTGATGAAATCTCTCCCCAAATCCATCTTTACTGCATGAATCCTTTTTTTAGCACCATGAAGGAAGAGGAAATGGTGAAACAGATCAAATCCGATCTATTTGTTGAGACAAATGGATCCTGAATTGAAGGCCTGAAGATGTTTCCTCCATTTTTCTTCACCTAACCTCCTCAAAATTAAATTTCTAGACCTCCATGACATGGGTGAGGCTGAGATCTTTCCAACAACATCAGATTTACAATATTTCGAGCCCCGAGTCGAAAGATACACCCTTGAAGTTTATATCAGTGTCCATACAGGAGGGAGAGCAAACAACTCGAAAAATGGGTCCCCTTTCTTCCGATTCCCGCTTTGGCTTTGACTCGGGCCCGGATGCTGAACTTTTTCCTTAGGTGGAGTTGCGGGCCATTTTGCAACTTTTACCCTTTTAATCAACGCCATACTGACACTTGGCATTCTCTCGCTTACACCTTTATACTTAGCCAATTTTGAAGCCCCTTTCTATCCACCTTTTGACTGTTTCCTCTTATGCAGGATCGTGGTTGATCCAATATTTGACACGGGGCTGAAATATGGATAAAAATTTGGTGACTCATAAGGGTATCTACCTGCTAGATGAAAAGACCAATTGCCTTGTCATATCCGTTGGGCATGGAGTCATGAGTGATAGCCTACTACTGATCTGAACTTTGAAAACTAACCCTAGGCTATTTGGAAACCCATTAGAATTGAAATTGATCTTGACCAAATGCCAAGTCCAAACACTACATGAGAGAAAAAAACAACACCACACTATATACAAAATTTGAAATCATACATGCTCTAAATGGAACATGCAGAGCATGCAAAGCACTTAGGAGAAAAGCAATCTACACTACAACAAGACAATGTGCATAAGCACTTAGAGGAAAGAGTAGAGGGTGAGAACTCCCCTTTCAGCAACAATGTTTAAGATAGATCCCATTTACTGGAATCTGCAACTCTTCACCCTCCAATGTAGACAATTGGAAATCATTGCTACTTTTGCATCTTGTGATCATATAGGGGCCACTCCAAATGGCGTCAAATTTGGAATGCCTTCCTGGTTTTGCTCGATCTGCATCCCATTTCAAAACCAGGTCTCCTTCCTGGAAGGTCTTTGCTTTTGTCTTCTTGTCAAAGCATTTCTTGATTGAAGCTTGATTCTTCTCTATTGCTTGGAGAACATGCTCTCTGGTTTCTTCTAATTCCATCAGTTCCGCATACCTGGCCTCCATTGGTCCAAATTCAGACATCTCTAGTTGCTTCACGAGCTCCAATGCTAACAACTCAAGTGATATAGGCAACACTACCTCTTTCCCATAGACGAGCTTGAATGGAGAGCTGCATGTAGATCCCTTGGGTGTTATTCTATTAGCCCATAAGGCCGTTTTGAGCTTTATGTGCTAGGTCCTCTGATTCTCATCAAGAGTTCTTCTGATGATCTTTAGCAGGTTCTTGTTTGTGGACTCAACCTGGCCATTACCTTGAGGGTAATAGTTTGATGAAGTACTCAAATAAGTCCCATTCTTGATGACCCATCCTGTGATCTTAGAACCTATAAATGATAATGCATTGTCAGATATGATGGTGGTTAGCACTCCAAATCTGGTCACTATCCCTTCATAGAAATCCAGGATACTAGACTCATTTGCTTCCTTGAGTGCCACTGCCTCGGTCCATTTGGTGAAATAATTTGTCGCTGTCAGGATCCATTTGTGACCTTGGCTTGAGTTTGGATTGATGACTCTAATGAAGTCCAATCCCCATTGCATGAAAGGTTGGTCGACTGAGATTGGGTGCAATGGAAGTGTTCTTTAGCCTTTCCTTGCCTTTAAAGAATGCACAATTCTTACACCTTTTAATCCACGTGTACCAGGTCACTAAACACTCGGGCCAATAATATCCTACTTTCATGATTTTGAGTCTTTGTCACTCTTGGAGCGAAATGGCCTCTCTACCGCTTACTTCAACATGGAATTCTTGTAGCACTCTCTCTACGATCGCTGCCCAATGCATCTCACCGAGAATGCCATTGATGTCTCTTTTGAACAAGACACTATTAATAAGAACATATGGGATGGCTTGTAACTTTGAATGCCTTCTTTTTCTTTAGTCATCCCATGAGGACACATACCTATTCGAAGGAAGTGCACCATGTCTTGGGTCTAACAAGGAGCAGGTACATCATCTCTCCCTTCTTCTTGATCATTTTGTAGAACAAAAATAGCTTCCTTTTCACTGTCTACTTCATCTTGTTAACTTGAGGCTAGTTGTTCACATAACCCCTTCCCGTGGACTAGCTTGGTGACCTTGATCTCAATGTCATATTCCATGACATGAGTGATCCATCCTGCACGCTTCTCATTCGGGTCCTCACGAGAAGGAATTCTTTAACTCTGCATGGGAGACCAATAGTTGGATTTTTTGTTTGAAACCAAATGCTTAAACTTCTTTAGTCCTTGATTACCGCTAGGACCGCTTCTCAATGAAGGAGTACCTTACCTCATAATCTTCCAAACTCTGGCTGAAGAAAGCAATTGTTTGTTCTATAATTTCTTTGTATGTTGTACCAAGATTGCATAAATTATGTCACTGCCACCAAAGGCATACAATATGAAGTCTTTGGAAAAATATGGGCTCACAAGAGTTGGGGCTTGTGATA
This sequence comes from Taxus wallichiana var. yunnanensis, assembly GCA_018340775.1. NCBI lineage: Eukaryota > Viridiplantae > Streptophyta > Pinopsida > Cupressales > Taxaceae > Taxus > Taxus wallichiana. The sequence goes on from CM031238.1 coordinate 601,967,665, forward strand.
TGGCTTCTTTGATGGCCTCAAATCTTGCTTTTCCTTTAGCATTTGTCCCCTGAATGTTAAGCTCTTCTTAACATCAACGTTATTGGCTTAACAAGGGCAATAAAGTTTGGAACAAACCTATGGAAAAAATTGATTTTTCCCAAGAACCTTTGAAGAGCTTTCTTGTGACTTAGCAATGGAAATGCTCTTATTGCTTGAACTCTCTCTAGGTCGATTGCCAATCCTTCCTTTGATATAATATGACCTAGAAGATTGCCTTCATGGGCCAAGAATATGCATTTTTGGGGTTCAGTGACACCCCAAATCTCCTACATCTCTGAAAACTTGCCTTAGGTGGAAGAGATGATCTGCTGCATTCTTGGAAAAAATAGTGATATCATCCAAATAGATCAGCACTATTTGGTTAATTAATCCCTTAAATGCCATATCCATTGCCCTTTGGAAAGTGGCTCCAGATGTGCATCTAAATGGCATTTTCCTGTAGGCATAGGTGCCCCATTTGGTAGTAAAAGTTGTTTTAAATTGATCATATTCTTTCACCATGATTTGGTTGTACCCTGAGTAGTCATCTAGGAGGGAGAAACTTTCTGACCTAGATACTACTTGCAAGATCTACTCCATTGAAGGGAGTGGGTAGTGGTCTTTGAGGGAGGCTTTGTTCAGATCCCTGAAGTCAACACAAAGCCTGATTTCTCCATTTTTCTTTATGACTGGGACCAGATTTGAAACCCAACTTGAGTGTTTAATTGAAAATATGATGCTTGCCTCTATCAGCTTGTTCAACTCCTTCATCAGAGGCTCGATATGTGGGTTGACTGGTCTCTGCTTCTACCTTACGAGTGAAAGCAATTTGGATCTTTCTATTGTGTGTTGTGCTAGCTTTGGATTGAACCCACTTAGATCTTCATAATTCCAAGCAAACACATCAGGGAATTCTTGGCAAAGTTGTATGAATTCATACCTTTCTTCTTTGGTGGCCACTTTACCAATTTGAAGTGTTTTGTCTTCTCCAACTGGGATTAACTCTGAATCTTCTCCTTTTATCTCGCATGTTAGCCTTCTCTTTTCGAATCGATCATTAGGATTGAAAATAGATTCCAATGTCACTAAGCCTTTGGGAAGCTTGTTTGTATGCGCTATACTATCGATTCCCATCTTGCTGCTCTAGTCTCTTCTCGGTTTATAGCTGAGAATTCAGCCTCTTCTTGTAGAAAGTTAATGATCTACTGATCATTCTCAAACACCTACCAACATGTATTATTATCTAGCACTGCTGGCCTCATAACCACATGGATATGTGGTTGTTCTCTGTCCCTCTTGATGCTGTCAACCACATCAAACATTGCTCCAACTGCTACAAGTCTATCAACAACTTCATTCTCCTTCCTGGGTATGGACACAATACTGAAGGCCTTGAAATCCTCCATGAGATCCCATACCCTACTCTTGTAGTTTTTGAGTAGGTCATTTTTGAAAACATTAATTCCTCTGACCTAATTGGCAACTAGTTCACTGTCACCAAATACTTGTAAATTCTTGATTCCCAGCCTTCCTTCCCCACCGAAGACCTTAGACTAAAGCCTCATATTCAATAGTGTTATTTGAGCAAGCAAACTAGAATATGAAGGCTAGATAATATCTCATACCTCTAGGGGACACAATCATAGCTCCTCCTCCATCTCCCTGTCTACTCCTTGAACCATCAAAGAACAATTGCCATACCTCATTATCATCCTTATATTCGGCTTGATTAGGTCGGGAAGAGGTCGGGTTCTCTTCATGTAGGTAGTAGATGCCTAGCTTAGATTCTTCCATTTCTCTATATAGGTAAAAAACATGACTTTTGTTAGCCCAATCATCAAGAGTCAAGTCTGGGATACATCCCACCTTGGTATTTGCTTCAGAAGTGCTTATAAGGTCTTCTTGGTCAAAAGTTGAGTAGTTAGCATTGATCGAGCTAGGCACATAGGATTCAATATGATAATTAGCAATAGGTTCAGATCTGATTGTGGCCTTTGCTCCATACCTTGTCGTAAAGAGCATATGTGACCAATCAGCAGATAGGTAGCCTCTAATTTTGGCAGTGAAGTCCCTAGACAAACACAAAGCAAAATGTGGTGGCAGGTCTATGATTGACATGTTTTGTAAAACAGTCACATTAGGGAAAGTATGTAGAGTGAGACTCATATCCTTGATGATTCCCACAGTAGTCACTATTGTCCCATCTAATTGGACTACTCCTCTAGAGATGACCTCATATTAGAGACCCAACTGATCAGCTATTTGTTTGGGCATCACAAAACTACTAGCCCCAGAATCAATCATACAATTGTGTACTAATTTGTCTCCAATAATTAATGAGACATAGAAGGGAGGAGGTCTCATGTTTTTACCTTGTAGTTCTTCATGGTTCCTTCCAGTGAAGCTCGCATTGGCAAACACTCTTTCTTGTTGGTTAGGGGGTTGATTTGAACTTGACCAATTCTGCATGGAAGTCTGCAATAGATCCCTCTGCCCTAGAATGGCCAGTGACTCCCATAGTGAAATGTTCACACTTGTCCTTTTCATCTACTCAATAATATTGAATGTCATGTCCTTTTTCTGCCCCTTCCCAAACACATTTCTTTCTTACATATGGGTTGTTATAACCGGTGCTTAACTGGGTTTGGAAGGTGGTCTAGATTGGTTCAGCATGTTGGGAGTTGTTCTTGGAGCACCAGGACCTTGTGGAGCGATGGAAGGTTGAGGGTCACTTGAGTTCAGTGGTTGGACCTCTCCAATATTCCTCTTTTTGGACCGTGTATTGGCAACTACAATTTGAGAAGGGAACTGATTCATCCCACAAAAGTCTTGGCTTGCCGATTGACTAGCATAGTTTTGTTTGGGGGTCCACCTTGTTGCTGATCTTCTTCTTGGCTAATTTCTTATGGCACCATACTAGTTTGCACCATCAAGGCCTAATTTAGAGCACCATTAAATCACATCGATTGGTTATGTGGCTTGTCTGCATGGAAAACACCAATCATATTCCTATGCCATATTGTTCTATGCAGGAACCAATGCCCTTGATGTTGAAGCTGTGTTAGGATCATATGACCTGAAAGGTCTAGCAACTTTGGGCTGTCCTTGGTTTTGGTTCTAATTCACAGTCTGAGGTGGTGGCCTATTGTGCTGATACTAGGGTTTGGCTTGATATTGAGCCTAGGGATGGTATGGCCTAAAAATTTGAGCTTGTTGTATTTTGATGGTCACTAGCTCATTCCCAATGTTCTGAAATTGCTTCATCACTACTTCCTGAAACTCTTTAGAGGCATTAGATGATGAAGTGGAAGCTTCAGCTGATATTTGACACTGTGGGGTGGGTATAGGAGCTAATGTAGGTGTTTGGCTAATATCTGGGCTTCCTAACTTAGGGTACAGAGGCATGGATGGCCTAGGAGCGATTTTGCTAGCTTGAATCAAATGGTTCTCAGCCCCTATGGAGAGGCTATAGGCTACAGGTAATGTAGTGCCCCCATTGACTGAATCATTAGAGAAATATCAGAATTTAAATCCCTAAGAAAGTATAAGAAGGCAACTTCATTAGTGGGCTTTACTACTGTTGTAATCCTATCCCAGGTACGTTGTAATATGAGGTTCAAGTCTGTCAGCTGCTCATTCGGGGCTCTCTTGATTATTATTAATTGCTCCAACAAAGATAAGTTATCACCATTTTCCCCAAAATGGTCATAGTTGGTTCTAATTTTGGATAGATCCTACTCCAAGACTCCTGAACCATTATGAGGATTTCCCTTTAAATGAAGAGGCAAACAACTTGAATGTAATGTCCATCTCATGGATTTCGTGGATTGTACATACATTCGCAATATCTTAGACATGGTCACCAGGAAGAAGTTTAATTTTCCCCAGTGAAATATGGGATGCTCTTTAGTGTTGCAATCGGAATTGGGTTTTGTGCAATCAAGTCGAGTGGACTATTGTCGGTGAAGTTAACATCTAGATTTGGTTGTGCCATTCGATTGGCCTAAGAACCCTTGCAGATCGAAAGAAAGGCCTTAGGTGGAGGTGTTGACAAGGTTCTACTTGGTGGAGATGGAGACCTCTCGAACTCTTCTTCTTCTCCTTTCTTTGTGTCGGGGATAGATGCAAGTATTCAAATATACCTTCTTTCCTTGCTCTAGACCATGTTTTTCTCATGAATCTTCCAATCTTAAAATTTCTTTGAAACCAATAAATTTATTTCTTTTAAAGTCACCATATGTATAATTTTAAGGCTTTTTAAAAGCGAGAATCACAAAGAAGTGTTCATCAATCCCTACTATAATAAGATGGAGAGTTCTTGGTCCCACCGGCATGCAAAAACTATTAATTCAAAATCATAGCACCCCCAAATGAGTTCTAAAAATATGATTTTCTAAGGCAGACTCATTTGGTGTGATTACATAACATTGAACTTTCCCCAAGGTGTGGGGCATTGTGAAATGGAAAAGCTCTCCAGATTAAAGGTTGGTCCCTTATTCCTTTGTTCAGGTGCATGTGTGGGAGCTTTCATAGGATTTATCTCTAAACCTAATCTAAAACTTGCCAAGGATATAGGGATAAGAAAGGGGTACAAGAAATAAACAATAACTAAACTACTAGGTGATGCACCGAAGGAATGATGAACACTTGTTTTGCTAATAGACACAAACCAACAAAATGCATACAATAAATAAGCACAAATAGCCAGATATGTAATGGGAGACTAGATGAAAGCAAAAGAGACAAGAGAGGATCTAAAATCAATCACATATGTGTTTTATTGCTCTGTAGATTGATACAGTCCATTACAAAATAGCCAAGAGGTAGAAACATATTACAATTTTAGTGGAAGGCCTGAACCCCATAGATCCTTTTGCTAGGAGGAGGGAGCCTGCAAAACAAAAAATGTCCAACCCTTTACAATGAACCCTGCCCCGTATTTATAGATTCAACTTAAAAGAAGAAAAGAGAGAGAAGTGGGAAAAGTAGGTTGAAGTTCAACCACCACTATTAATTCCTCTAATGAAATCTCTCCCCAAATATGTCTTTACTACATGAATCCTTGGTTTGGCGCCTTGAAGGAAGAGGAAACGGTGAAATCGATCAAATCCGATCTGGTTGTTGAGATAGATGGAGCCTGCATTGAAGGCCTCGAAGATGTTTCCTCCATTTTTCTTCACCTAACCTCCTCAAAATTAAAGTTCTAAACCTCCATGACATGGGTGAGGCCGAGATCTTTCCAACGACATCATATTTGCAATATTTTGAGCCTTGAGTCGAAAGATATGCCCTTGAAGTTTGTATCGAGTCTATACAGGAGGGCGGGAAAACAACTCGAAAAATGGGTCCCCTTTCTTTTGATTCCCACTTTGGCTTTGACTCGGGCCCAGATGCTGACTTTTTCCTTAGGCGGAGTTGTGGGCCATTTTGTAACTTTTACCCCTTGAATCAATGCCATACTGACACTTGGCATTCTTCGCTTACACCTTTATACTTAGCCAATTTTGAAGCCCCTTTCTATCTGCCTTTTGACTCTGTTTCCTCCTATGTGGGATCATGGTTGATCCAATAGTTGGCATGGGGGAAAAATATGGATAAAAACTTCGATGTAGCGTGGAAGATCAAAATGAGCTCAACTCACCTTGCCAAGTTAGAGCTAAGTCACTATATAGAAGGAGATACGAGGCAATGAGCTCGAGATATGTTGACAAGAAGACAACTTGGATCTGTGTGAGAGGTTGAGCTCGCTAAGTCGGTGATGGCATAGTTGAGTTACGGAGAGCTTAGAAGGATTTTAGTCAACTCGATTGGATCAGCCATGGAGAGTAAGTCGAATGTGTTCGAAGTTGAGTCGTGTGGCCAATTTGTGAGCAGGTGGGAAAGTGGGCTTTGAGGGCCAACTCACCGAGTTGGTGGATGTGTTATATGGCATTCAAAGTCCCAAATATTCCACTAAGAGTTCTTGTGTCATGGAAACCATGAGGAAAAGGAGGAGTCACCAAACGTGAGTTACTGCGTGGGTGAGGTTTCCATCTGGAGCTCACACAACAACCTATTGAAAAGTTGAATGGGTCAACATGACGTGGATATCATAAAGAGTCCCACCGATAGAGATGATAGGATGGTGGATCATTGCTTTGGTGGAGCTGGTGTGAGTGTCCATTATACTTGAGGAAAAAGGAGTTGGAAAAACAAACTACTAAAAAGCGTGGAATAACATGATCTTAGAACTCATCATGGGGTGGTAATAAATAAAGGCCAACCGATGTAAAATGTGGCACAACGAGGTAAGCGAGGAGGCTTCATGATAACACGTGAAGTAGTCAAACATATAGTTCATGTGCAATACATACAACAAAGAGTTGCTAAACGATGCAAAAGGGGATTGCTCGCGCGATCGGCTCGGTGAGTGGCATTTGGTGAGCCAATTTTCAAGACAACATTAATTTTCCCCATTACAATTTTAAAACTATGGGTCCCATTTATAAGGCCATGTTAATTTCTCCAAATTATTTTTAAACTATTATTTTTATTAAAATGGAGGATTAAATTCAATTTTTGAAATTTATGAAGGCATGATGGAATATTCTTTTCGGTGTTGTTAAGGATGTAATTAAGCATGCGAGGTCATCATGTGCTATTATTATTTGACCCAAAATTTAGGATTTCTCCTCTCTTCTCTCACAACTGGATTTTTCTATAAATGTAAATGAGAAGCTCATTCCAAAGGGTTAAAAGTTTTTCCAATTCCTCTCCCTTCTCACAAGTTAGTTTATTGTGGATTGTGGGAACTTTCAAGCCTTTTCTATAAGATTGTAATGGAAAATATTACCTCTTCCTGATGTAATGATGCAATGTGCATGTGATTGAAGTAATAAGAATTTGTGTTATATGACTAATTATTATTTCTTTCATCATTTTCTCTACTTTATTGTGGCTTTCTCATGTTTGCAGGCATACTGTGAAATTTCAAGTTTCCATTACAGGTTTTGGGAGTTTTGTGCTTATCTAAGAGTGAAGATTTATATGTGGTTGAGTTGTGGTGTTTTTCATCCTTCTCATTTTCATCCTTCTTCACTGGAAGACCAAAAACTTGTCTAGCAACACCCTTTCTTGGTGCATCACCACTTCTAGTATAGGTTTTACTTCTTGTAAATATCTCTCCTAAATCCCATGAAAATGTTAGTATAGGTCTAGTTAGTTGTTTTATTGCATTATAAGTAGTGTTGTGTTTAGTTTAGGAAGAGGAATCGACCTTCTGGAGGTTCACCTCAAGCCACAAGTCCCACAGCTTGCGAGGTGATCCCATGTTACCCAATCACACCGAATGCCCTATCCATCACTTGGCCATTCAGAGGGTGCAATGATTTGGTGATAAAAATGCTCTCCCCAATCATTTCCTCCTCAGTTAACTCAACATTGAATGCATTACTAGGGCACATGTCATTGACCAATGCATCTCTATTTAGAGGCCATATTCTAGTCCTCAATAAACCAACTTTTACATTCGATGGAGTTAATGCTCTCTTAAAATCGTTGCTACTAAGAGATGCCAAGTCATATCTTCTCACATCCACTTTGTGATGCTTGACCATCCATTTGGATCTTCCATCCTTAATGTAGGGTTTAAATGGTGAAAACACACTAACATTTAAAGGTTGTAGCCAGTGGTTGGGGTGTGCAAGTAAATTGATTAGATAAATGCCCAATGTTCTTGCTCTTGGATTGTCCCATATGCCATGTGGTTTCCATGGCCATGAAAATAAGTAGATGTCTAATTAATGGTGAATCACCACCTAAAAGCTGGTCAGCACAGGTGGTGCAACCAATTCAGAAATAATTCATTTATCATCCATGCATGTGGTTGGGTGGCATACATGCACTAGGCTCACAATTGAAAATGTAGTTAACTAATTTCCATTGTGCTTTAAAAAGATAAAAACATGGTATAATCTGATTTGTTACATTAACACAACAAAGTATTGTGATCCACCCTTTATGCTTTGGCAAAGTATATGGGGTACACTTCTATTGTCCTTCTTTGCAATCACCCTCATCCCACAATTCCTACTAGCTTTCACACTAGTTTCATCATAGTTCTAAATCCTTCGTGGTCCATATTGCTCAATTTTATACATTTGATCCAAGTTTTCATAAAATTAGCAACTATGTTAGACAAAAGAATAACGCCATGTCACGATCAAGGCCTTTTGTAGTCCTTAAACACAAATATTTGTGCCTCTTTTTTTACCCTACCTACCAAGATCTCGCCAAGCATACCATCAGTAAATGGATTATTTTTTGTATCACATATGTGAGCCATGTTAGATTTTAATGAATTTAATTGTATTCCATGACCCATATCGGCCATATGTTTACAATATTGTACAATTTCAGACTCTTCTTGAGACGTTAAAATGGTTGGGGGACCTTTGCATTTCATACTTGTGATATCATTTAGCCAATTAGATAATGAACCCGTTGAGACACCCCATTTTTCTGCAAAGCAACTCTAATGGAATACATGTTCTCTTCAACATCTATTGTTTCTCTAACGATGTCTTGAGTTATCCACTCAGTTTTGAAGAATTCATTTTTGATGTTGTTGTGTGCTTCCCATTAACATTATTTGTTACCTCTAGAGGTAGTGCTGGTTTTAACTTTGTTTTGTGATTTGGAATGGTCTAAAATTGTTGTTTTTGATTAGCTTTAGTTAACTAGTACTCTGAGTCAAGTATATAATCAAGTTTCACACCCTTTTTTGGGGTCCATTCATGAATTTCTTATTACATGCCTCCTCTTGAATACCATGTTGGCTCGAGTTATTTAGACAATGTAAAATAAATAACCCTGTGCAAAAATGTGTATTAAAATTCAAAATATGATGAATCAACAAAGTTTGTGCCAAATGAAAGATTAAACAAGAACATGCATATAAAAAACTCAATAATGAATGAATATACGTTTGTAAAAAGCGGTAAAGCTTAATTAAAAAGAAAATGCACATAAATAACTCAATATAGAATGAATATATGTTTGTAAAAATGATATTTCTTGCCAATGTGATCATTGCATAAAACCCAAAGAGAAAAGATCCAAACAACTATGGAAATGTCATATGATTGTAGAAACCAAAATTTGGTTTACTTGTCCCCATTCTCGCGCTCACTTGCTCCTTCATCGTCATTGTGCACACTCACACCCATGTGTAGACACCTATAATTATGCCCGAGCAATTTAAATACTTAAATTGCGCTAATTATCTCCTTTCCCGCAAATTGACGACATATTGTCAATAGCGCTCATCTTCTCTTCCATTGTTGTTAATTGATTACATTACGCTAATTAATTAAGTCACCTATCCAACACATACCCTAATTAACGACCCTTCGTTAATCAACACCTTCTATCTAGTCTAATTAATTATTATTAATTAATTAGCCTCCCTTCTCATTAAATCAATAAATCACTATTTAATTGGTTTAATTCCCTCCTAATGGTCCAAATCACACTAAAATCCATCTAAAAGCTTATAAAAGCTTGCACATGTATTAATTAATCATCTTGATTAATTAATACACCCCCTTTATCCACATGAGCCACTTAAGGACAAACTAAACCCTCCTAAAGTTAACTCAACCCCATCTAAACCCCCCTTATCCATAACTAACTCTACATCTCCATTAGTCCCACATTCATGAGGATGTGTTGAATCATTTATCCTTTGGGCTATATAAACAACCCTCCCTCTACTTCTACACCTACACCTAAATCTCTCAAGAGACAAAAGAAAGCACATAGTTTCATACTAATAGCCTTTTGTCATTCTTGAGATCTCCATCCTCCATTCTTGAAGAGCTAAGCCTCACACCCAAGCATCCATTGAAGGATCAAAGCAAGCAAATATAATTTGATTGCCATTGAACTACTTAGGTTCATTTTAATGTTAAATTAGGCAATTAAGGAGAATAGAGTTCATTAATTTACATTATGTTTTGATCATTTCAAATTTATTAATGTTAAGGGTAGGAATTTCTCATTTCTTCATCATGATGGTGCACATTTCTCATTTTTAGCTAGGTTAGGAAGCTATTTCTAGGTGGTAGTTTCTTGCTTTAAATTTAGCTAAATTATAGAAACACTTGCACACATTTGGCATGCCCGGTGGGACACTTATGTCCATCCTCCATTAATGGAGTCACTTTGAAGCTTTTTGTTTTAGTTTCTAACTATTTCTTAGTTTTAATCTTTCTAGGATAGTTTCAAAGCTTTCTAGATTAGTTTCAAAGCTTTCTAGATTAGTTTCAAAGCTTTCTAGATTAGTTTCAAAGTTTTTAGATTAGTTCAAGTTTTTAGTTTCACTAATATTTTTGTTCTAAATGGAAAAAAATCATGTTTCTTAACTAGTTTAGCTAGGTTTGTCTTATTTTTTTGCTCTTTGCAGGATCAAAGGAGGTGAAGTGCTGCAAAAATTGAACCAAATCGATAAAATTTTGATATTTTTGAAAAATCACGTGTTTTTTAGCCACCTACAGGAAAGGGGGTGCACACACCATTCTGTGCACATAGGTGCAACTCTCACTGTGTTTTTTTTACAGAGGTGCGTAGGCACCAAAAAGGGGCGCAGGCACTAAAAAAAGGGGCACAGTACACTAATAGTGGTGCATACATCATTAGCAATCTTTCGGAGGCCATAACTTTTGCTCCCGAACTCGAAACGACTCCATTTTTGTTGCGTTGGAAAGGTATTGAAGTGAAATAAACAATGGAAACATAAATTTGGGGTTTTAAGTTACCAAAAATTTAAGGTTTTCATTTTTATTAAACTACTCATTTCTAACATGTCTAAATGCTTTGGAAAATTTGGTCTTTGATGTTCTAACACCTTGCAAGTTTTATTTTGAATCTAACTTCTATTTTGTAGGGTGTTTTTACATGTTTGATGGTGATTTGACTTGTTTAAAAGGTTAATAAACATTTCATGTTTAATCATGAGATTAAAGTCATGTATGCTCTTCCCTCGCACCTTTTAGGTGATCTTGGGAATCAGAAACGATTCTTAAGTCCTTTTGATGCTTTGAGGTTGTTAGGAATATTTGAGTGGAAATTGGCTAAACTTGGCATAGTTGAATTAAAAGTATTTTTCCATTTTGATATCTTTTTGGATTTTTGAAGACAATCACGTATGCTCTTCTCTTGCGTCCTTGGACGAGTTAGAGAATAAAAAATGATGCCTTCTCTTTTGATGGAAAATGACTAAAAATTGTCATACAGGACCAAAATGCCATTTCTTGCCAAAGAACAGAGGAATCAAAACAAAATTCAGAAAACTACTAATACAATTGTTATACAGGTTGCCAAACGGTGTTTGAGCAAACCACATCTAATTAAAAAGATAAAACAAACAACATATTCAAAACACTGTATTACAGGTTTCAGAAAAGGGTACGTCCCTCTCCGCTCAACTGGAACATAACCACTTTGGCATAACACCTTAAGCTACAACAATGGGGTGATTCAGAACCCCAAAGTAGTCAACGCAAGAGGGAACCTTGTGGACAAAATGGGAAGTGCCCCGCACTTCCTATCTGACTAGTAATTTCTTTGTGAGATAGAGTTACAAGTTGTCCCTACGCGACCCTTTTAAGTACATAATTGGATGCATCTGATGCCCACTATGCTTGAAGGGGGAAAAGTTGAGATACTCCCAAACTAGTCAGTGTGACTTTTTGGGTAAATTGTCCCGCTCGTGGATAATATTTGTAGCAGACGAGAGAACCACTAGACGAGAGAACCACCTAGGAAAATATACTTTGGCCAGGAGCCCACTTTGACCATTCTAAAAACTATGTTGAGTTGTGAGCCATCATTTTCATCACAAAACATGTGACGCATTACTCTAGCCTAGTTCTTCACTTACCTTAAGGTAAGGTGAAACTCTGCCAAAGTAAAGCCAAAATTTTTTCACCCCCATTTTGATCTACCTCCTTCACCTTCTTTTGACACTTTGTTGATCAAAGGAAGGGTGACTACCTTTGTGTTACCAATCGATTGCTTCTGCCACTTTTTTGTCCATTTACGCCCATCCATGTTTATGGTTGGGTAAGTTAAACGTCTAAAGTGTGTGGAGGCGTATTTATATCATTGGTAGCCTTTTTAATCTTGATACCCACGTCAGGATGTCATCATAGTTAGGATTGATTCATCATTTTATCTCCCTTTGACATGTTACCTTGTTTGCATTGTCTCGACATAATTAAGATACTTATGTCATGTTTCTCGTAAACATGATCTAAGTTTCTGTATTGTGGCATTACACTGCCCACATTTTAACACATCCTTAGTAAACTTTGAATTAGTTTGATTTCAAACATTGTCATAAATCTTGAAAGGTTTCGCTTACTTTTTTTGCATCATTTGATACCACTTTGACACTAATATCTCACTTTTCGCAAAGCTTGATAGGCGTGTCCAATTGGTGTGGTTACTCGACTTACATTTATAAACCCCACCATTTAACATTTAGGTCTTGTTGGTTGTTGAACTTGTCATGGTATCCTTTGATTGGGAGTCACATCTACCCTTTGTTAATATTTACGCCTTGTTCATTTGAGCTTGATGTAAATATTTACATTGTGTTGATCATCTTTGCATCAAATTATCATTTTACACACACATTTTACATAGGGAGTAGTTCCTTGTTGATTGGCTTTGTGTTTCACACTTGTGTGATTGTTCCTTGTGATTATTCATCTAGATAAATCATTTTCTAGGGAAATCCCTTTTGATCTCATTGAGATTGCATCATCACGATGTTTATTTTCCTTAGACCCCCTTTGGAAAATCACACACGCATCTCCATACTTACGAAATGTCTAGTTGGTTGTTGTTATGCTTCCCAGATGGACATAACACCTTCTTCACTTTGAAGAAGTTTTATCACACTATCTAGGCCTAGATATTTGAGATTAAAACGACACCAACAATGACTGATTATCGCATAGTTCCTCATTCTTACAACAATAAGGAATTCAATTTTTGGCATTCACATCAAAGGATGTCCATCATGACTAAACCTCATTTGGTTCTTCACGCTAGAAGTCCCATTCGGGTAACTTGTTCCCCACCTTCATCTCATAGTCAGTTGGTATGATTTGGACACTTCTGATCCAAATTATTATTTGGGTTCCCCCCACTCTTCTTCTGATTCTAATCCAAACATTACCTCTTCTTCGAGGATTCCAATCCAAACATTTTTCTGATTCCAATCAAACGTTTCTTCCGATTCTTGATGATTCAGATCCAAACTACTATTCGATCCAAACTACTATTCGATTCATCTAATTCGACTCTTAAGTCATCTAATGCAACTCCTATGTCATGGTCCTCCCTATCTTCACAAGAACCTCTTCATCGTACATTTAATAGGATTCCTATGTCATAGTTCTCCCTTTCTTCGCAGAACCCTTTTATCGGGTCGCCTCAATGACGTATTCTTCCTTTGAAGATAATGCGACTCCAAGTCCCTCTAATCAAACATGAATACAATTATTGAATCGGTCCTCTCTTTCTTTGCGGGACCCTTATTATTATTCATCGATGTGATTCTTGAATCATGGTCCTCCCGTTCTTTGCAAGACCTTCTTCATCAATCACCCCTAATAAGTCTTCCTCCTTTAAAGATTCGTGTGACCCAAAGTCCTTTGAGACAAATGTCTGAATCGACCCATGCGTTACAATCTATAGACTTTGGACTTAATCCTACTATTTTACATACAACATACCATTGTATAGGTAGGTCCACACCACCTTCTTCTACTCCTGAGACATCTAGCTACACATCTTCTTCATCCCCCACATCATTTTCTTCTATCAATAATCATCAAACATCTTCTAAGTATTCCAAACCAGTTGGATATCTTTCTTCCAATCAACCCCTGGTGGTTGATCAACAACTCATACTGATTGATCTCTTTCAGAATGAAGAAAAATTAGGGCATTTATAGGGGTACATGAAGATGTTCCTTTAGCAGATTACGAGAAAGGATTCTCTTTAGACTTTGATACGTCTGCATATTGTGAGGAAAAGGTTGATTCCTTTTATCAAGAAATGGAGGAAGAGCCTTAGATCATGCAACTTGATCCTCTTATTCTTCCATCTTCACATTCTTCATTATGTGATGAAACTCCTTGGTCTTGCATTGATCCATGGCCTATCTTCTCATCACCCAATAACTCTTTGTCTATCATAATTCCTCAATCACAATCTCTTATGGGGTCAATGCCAAGTAGCCCTTCATCTTCATCTAGGTGTGGGTCACATTCTAGTAGCCCTCCCTTTGTTATTTGTGGGAAATTTTCGAGTAGTCTGCTATCTTCTATTCTTAGGGCACGTCCAACTAGCCCCTTATCTTCTATGTATGGATCACCCGGGTAGTCCATCATCTTCTATTCTTGGGCCACATCCTAGTAGTCCATCATCTTACATCTATGGGTCACATCCTAGTAGCCCTTCTTCTTCTATTCTTGGGCCACATCCTAGTTTACCCTTCATCTTCTATCTATGGCTCACCCCCCAGTAGCCCATATTCTTCAATCCTTGGACCGTATCCTTTTCATCCATCACATTATTCTTCTACCAAAGACAGTGGCAAGCCCATGGTCATTTCTCGCATCAGTTCTAAACATCCACGTTCACTTTCTTCTCCTTCTCGGGATCAGACAAGTCACATGTTAGCTTATAAGAAACCCAAACAATTTCTTAATCAAGCTTAGATCAAAATTGCAAAGAGCTCTATAGCTCCCAACAAATCAAACAATCTCAAAATTCTAAATCAAGTGCGATTCAAGAACGCACACCAATGTAACCATCAAGTATGGCGAAAGTGCATAAACCTCTGGATGGGGAATTAAATCTCCCACATACAAAATCCATGTTTCAGAACAAATCATGGTCATTTATTGAGTGTGAACTCACCTCGATCATCAAGATCGGGGATAATATCACTCTTGATGAACAAACGTGCCTAGTCTCCCTTATCAAGGAAGTCGCAAACATTGTTGTTGGATCTTATCATGCAAACTAACTTTGTTGGTCCCACCTTTCCAAAAACTATCGAAAATCTAAAAATAAAAATAATTCAAAAATACAAAAAACATTGTGAAAACACAACAAAAATCAAACATTGCAATTAGGTGTTGCGTACACATGGATGTTTCTTTCTTCCCTTCCTTGCTATTCTTCTGCAAGTCTTCCTACCATTTTCATCCATTCATTGATATTTTGGTTAGCTTATTTGCACACATTTTGTGACATTTATCTCTATGGTATCTGTTTGACCTGGTCTTTCATCACCTTGGTAAATTAAAGAATGATTGACCTCTTAGAGATCCTATCACATTCAACATCTAATAAACTTATTGCGAAGAAATTTTGGACATATTTGTTGACACTAGCCAATGTCATCATCGTAAGCAGTTCCACCTCCTTCCATCAAGCGATCAGTGATTCTTAACCCCTTGTCAAACAAGAGAGCTGAAATAAGTTTTCAGAAAGCAAAAGAATCAAAATCAATCAAAAATCAAAGCTAAAATCTATAAAGCAAAAGAAAATTGATATATTACTCTCTCTTGGGACATTTCAAATAATTTCTATCGGGGCTATGGATGCCTGACTGGTAGTAGAGCAATGTTGCGATTAGAATCAAATACATCTCTGTTGGGGCTATGGATGCCTGGCTAGGCAGCAGAGATTTGTACAACTATCCTTTCACCATCAAATCACAAAATCACCTATCAAAATAAATCATTCCTACACATTGGCTAGGTTGTCTTCACGTATTGTCTATTAAATCTTCCCTTCAAGAGGTAATAAATTCCACATGCACACACTGGATCTCTATGAGTAAAACAAGATTAGTATATTACCAAGTGTCTTTTTTGGACCTTGTTCAGACTCTTGCTTTAGTCCATATCTCATCTCAAGATTTGTGCCTTTGGCTGATCACTGTTTCATTGCGAGGCTTCTCAGTTACATTCATACCATTCACATCATTCTTCTACTTCATTTAGAACATCCATGTGTATAAGATTGCCTTTTTGCCATGTTCTCAGACACCTTTGTCCCCTTTTGCAAAAACACTTTTCTCCTTCCTTTCTATCATGTGCTTTTAGGCCAACTTACGTTGGGGGCATACTTGCTTCTTCCCAGCACTTCATTGGTGTACGTTCATCATCATGTTGAACCTATCCATAACGGCCTTGGGTCCCGCTTCTATCCGTGAAGAGTTTTCCTTTGAACACTCCCACCTAATCACTGAGGCATTTTCACATCTTCACCTTTCTCACATGCATGTGGCATCTGCCCTTGTATATTCCACATCTAACGCTAGGGGCATCCACGCTTCTTTGTCTTCCTATACATAGTTTTAGAAAACTTTCAAAAATCACAAAAACATTCAAATATGTTAGAAAAATCACAAAAACATTCAAATATGTTCCAAAAAACATCAAAAACAATATAAATCATCCTACAAAATGTCACTCTTTGGTTCTCACCTGTTCATGTGTGTGACTCATGGATCATCTTGATCTACCTCCATCAACAAAATCTAGGTTGCTTACTATGTCTGTACTCTAGGGCACAACGAGTTCCCTAGTACTATTTCGTAGTGTACATTACTTTTTCTTTGGACCTAAGTGTCCTCCGTTATTCCCCTCACATGTATCCTTTTTGGGGCACCATTTTTAACCCTTGTTGTTGATTCGCACAGGTCGAAACTGAAGTTTGATAGCAAAAACATCACATTTTGTTTCTCTGTTAGTTTAGCTTGTTTACTTCCTCGTATTGCATTGCATTATGTATGTTGCATGGAGTTAGGAATCTTTTACTTTCTCGTATTGCATTACATTTTGTATGTTGCATGGAGTTGGTGTTTTTAGCAATGGACATTTGTTTGTATATGGCTTTTCATGTCATACTACAATTTTGTTCATTCTTTTTAATAAGGACCGATGATGAAGATCTATAGCAATATGATGAAAAATAAAGTTGTTTAAAAGGCATTGGATGGATGTTAGCTCATTCCCCCTTCCTCATACTCCTTTTCTTCTATATCCCCTTTCTTTTTGACTTCTTCACACTATTATTTCTTCTATTATCTTTCTGTCATCTTTTTGATCGTCGATTGAGTTCTTCTATCACCCCATCGACAATCGAGGGGGCATCCTCCATTCTACTCATTTTTCTTCTATCCCTTCAAAAAAAATCTACTTGTTTATACTTGTCTACTTTCTTTGAAGTGACATCACTTACGCCACCCCAAAGAGGGGCAAATGTAGACACCTAAAATATGCTTACACTTAACATTTCCTCCAATTCAATCAATTGACGAAACTTCATTAATTACTCATTCTTCACTCCATTCTCAGATGCCTATTTATGACACCTTCTTGGTTGTATTCCTCCTATAATCATCTAATTTGGTTAATATCTCTCTTATTAGCTAAACATTCCTCCTTTTGACCATTCAGAATCTCCCTAGTTCTCTCTAGACCACTTCTATTGGCTTCCTAGGCTATCTATCAGCCACAATTGGTTATCCAAACTCCTCTCAACTCTCAATGAGTCTCTAATCATTTGTTAATCAAGTTTAACTAGCCTAATCCTAGCTTAACTAAGTCTAAAGCATGTTTATCAACTCCTAATCTAAAAGTGATTTTTGAGCTTTAGTCCCACATGCACAAGAATTCCAAACTCTTCCATTTGGAAAACTATAAATACAAGGCTAAGCCTACCCATTCAAAACACACCTTGTTTACACTTTATGTACAACTTTACTCACAAGTCCTCTCTCAAGCATTTTGGAAAGGCATTAGAAATCATTTGTGATAGCTTTAAGCTATAGAACATTTAGATCTTGGCCATCCTCCATTGGTGAAGCTCTTCCATCTTGCATCCATAACTTCATAGTAGGTTAGTAGGAGGGTATCTAACTTGGTCTTGTAGCCATTTTAGAGAGACCTCTTCACCTCCATTGAAGTAAACAACACATCTAATTTGATTGCTTAGAATCTAACTAGGTTCATTTTTATTAAGCTTTCATGGAGTAGAGAGTAGTATATATGCTAGGGTTTGAATATTTGTTTCAAATTTATATATGCATAGATAGTTTCTTGTTTAGCTCTAATCCTATGGTGCATGGATGAGTTAGCAAAGCTTTGAGGTTCTTTAACCTCATTCCATAAATTTTACAAATTTCCCATGTCAAGATCATCATTGTAGTTAGGCGTGGTTCATCACCACGGACTTCCTTAGAAGAGTTATCTTATTTGTATCGTATCACTACAATTTCGATATTTACATCTTATTTCTTGTAAACTCGACATAAATATCTATATTGTAAGGTTACGCTGCACACATTTTTAACTATTCCTAGCTATACTTTGAGATTTTTAGTTCGGTTCTATTATTACCTCAATTTCAAAGAGTGCTAGGTGTTACCATTTGTGTGTGTTATATCAATAACATCTTGATATCAATACTTCACTTTCTCGCAAAGTGGGTTAACATATCTTGGTGATATTGTTGTGTCATTCACAAATTGTAATTGACACTTTTTGAGATATAGGTCTTAATCGAGTTTGAGCTTGCTCATCGTATATCTTGATTGGGAGGTCACATTGACTTCTTGTATTTACTTATGTTTTGTTCATTCCCTTGAACTTGGCATAAGTGAAAACATCTTGTTAATCATCTTGCGATGCGAAACTACTTTTTGAAACATAGTCTAGGAGGTACTTCATTTAAACAGGTTTCGATACCAAACGCTTGTGTCATTGGTGATTACTCACTCTATTTGGTATTCTCACATTGTTGATTTATTCATACTCTTAACAAATACATCTTACATTTCACTTAGGGGTGGTCACTAAGCTTTGAACACATTTACAACTTACCCTAGTGAGACTATCACGAAAACATGGCTCCTAAAACACGTCTAGGATTAAAGAAACAAACATACGAGGAACAACAAGCGCAAGCTTGGGAAACCTCTAATAGACAAGGGTCAAACCCCTTCATTGGACATGATCTAGGACCACTATTTTCTATAGAAAAAGAACAAAAGAAATGGTCGATCATAGTGGAAATGAATTAGAATCACCACACGTAGACTTTGATTTTGACCCCACTCTACTAGATGAATTTCTTCTTAGAAACAAAGATAGAGTGTTGGCATGGGTCATAGAATTAGGGGCCAAATTACCCATCGAGAATGAAACAATACTACCTGTAAATGACGCTACTGAGGAAGAACGTCCCCTTATCAATATGGAAGATATTTTAATGCACAAACATGCTTCCACTTCTTATGCAGGGAATGATAAAGTGGTAGGGCATAGAATACCCTTTATCAAAGTGCCATGAAGAAACAAGATAGAACATGAGATGAGTGAAGAACCTCCACAATACGAGGAGGAACCTTTCAAAGAAGAAGCCACAAACCAAGCCAAAATCCAACAACAAATCAGTAACCTAAGCCAACAACTAGCTTTGCTTACTTCCCATGTACAGAAATACGCAAACAAGAACGTTCAAAAGTTGAGGCCTAAGGTTAAGATCAATGAACTCCATCAAGAAAACCAAGGAGAAGAAGACACATGGTATCATCATGTTTACATCCCTACTTCTCCCACTAAAGAACAATTGCTCACACAAGAAGTGCAATATATGAAAGCGACGCTCACAAGCTTACAAGAGAGCAATATAGGGAGCATCAGGAAATATCAATATGAAGAATTATGCCCCTATTCTTTTGACAAGACAATGACCCTTCAACCCTTTCCAAAGAAATTTGATATGCCAAAGTTCAAAAATATAAAGGGAAAGGAGATCCACGGGATCATGTTAAATATTTCTACATGGCATGTCAAGAGGTGTCTTATAGTGACAATTACCTCATCATAATTTTTCCCAAGAGTCTCTGGAGGTCAAGCTTTGGATTGGTTTACACACTTACCATGAGGATCAATCTTCACTCGGCCAAAATTGATAGAAATATTTGTGCATCACTTCTCATATAACATAGAGAGTGATGTCACAATGGCGGACTTATGTGGTGCCAAACAACGCCCTAATGAGACTTTTGCCTGACTTCCAACAAGCGGTGGAGAGGGATAGCTAGTCGCTTCCCTTGTGCTTTCCTTGAAAAGTAGCTGGTTAGTATTTTCATTCCCAATCTCAACCCGGATATAGCTTTCCACCTCCAAATGCATTGTGTTCACACTTTTGAGGAGGTTATCAAGAAAGGGATTCAGATAGAAAAATCTCTCATTGCCAAAGGCACCCTCAAAACCCAATCTAAAGACAACCAAAATGTCAAACCCACGAAACGCTGAAGATCTTTAACAAAAAAATGTGGTGGGAAACGGAATCACTGATTCCAAACGTGTTCAAACGGTTCAAATTGGTCAACCTTTTAAACTGACCAAGGGCCCAATTCAACCACCACCAAAGTGAAGAACATTCACCTCCCTTAATGAACCATTGTTAGTTATACTAAAACAATTGGATGCAGCCCACATGATGACCTATCCTACAACGCAACCATTTGATGACAATGCTCCAAAACCTTCATGGTATAAGGAGCATGAATATTGCGAAATGCATCGTGTTAAAGGACATAAGATAGATAAATGTCTGTGGATTCATCATTATATTCAGGACCTCATTGACAACGGGAGATAGAGGTGGACAACCCTGACAAAAACAAACACCTAACGAGAAAATGGGGATATATAAAGAACCATTCCCCAAGCATGATAAGTCAGAAAAGTCAAAGCCGGATCAAGGAGAGTCATCCCAAACTTATAAAGCCACAAATTACTTGTACACCAAAAGAGATAACAATCATTATGATTCACTTATCGGATGTATTCACTCTCCTGCTGATCGTGTCAATACTATCCGGATCAAGGGAAAGTACTTGTGGTAACAAGGCGTGCCGCCTCGTGATTCGGAACCTTCTCCGTCAACCCCACAAACCGGTAAATATAACCTTTTAGAACAACTTGAAAAGACATCTGCTAAGATTTTGATCTTAGATCTTCTCAAGATATCCAATGTGCATAAATACATTCTGTACCAAACTCTTTAGGGGTCGAGAGTGCCTTTAGAAGTCGATCCTGCGCACCTTCAAGCCACGGTGGAAAACATCAACCAAGTGAACATCTTGCTTTCAACCATAGGGAGATCCCTACCGCGAATCTAGCAAATAATCTTCCCTTATATAATGAGGTAGTTGTCACCTGTAGGAAGATCAAACGGGTGCTTGTGGATAACGGATCTAGGTTGAACATTTGCACACTCAAGTTGGTTAAATAGTTAGGGCATACAGAGGAAGATCTTGAGTCCCATATTATCACTATCACTACATATGACAACGCAGAAAGGGAATCAACAGGTACCATCATGCTGCCCATGGAGGTGGGCCCCACTTGCCATCAGACAAAGTTTCATGTCCTAGACTTGGAACTTCCATATAACATGCTTCTAGGCCGACCATGGATTCATGCCATACAGGTCGTGCCATCAACATTTCATCAATGCATTAAGTTGAAGCATGAGGGACATATGGTTACAATACAAGGAGATTCCGAGCCCTTTTCTCATTGTAGAGCTCTCAATAGCTTTACACGAAAGGGTACATATGCATGTCCCTCCACAGATATAGTTGTCCCTCTCCAGTCTAAGGCCATGGAATCCCGGGTGGATTTAAATTCTCTTAGTTCTTGCGCTCATGGGCGTCTACTTCAACATCTCCATTTGATTCATGGGAGATGAAAATACTTGAATATGGCTGTGGGGAGTATAATGTACAACAAGAACTCTTGGTTTGAGACCTTTCATTGTCACCCAAGACTAGAGGTCGACCCAACTACCGCTTCATAAGACCTAGAGAGGAACACACTATTGGGTCGTTCCTACCACAGAGGCTTGTTAGCCGAGGATAAATTTCTTGATCCACATATGACTTGGGTCCTTGAGGATACTTAGCCATCTATTATCAAACCCCGACATATGAAAAATATAGTAAAATGATGTACTCCATGGGCTACAAAGGCCTAGGATGTGGGAGAAACGAACAAGGACAAAGAGAAAACAGTCCTCTTCCACATTTAAAATAGAAAGATATGGCAATTGGGATTCGCCCTTATGGAGCACACCTAAATGATCAAGACACAACTTGTTCCGAGTGTGAGGATAGTTTGACTATCTAGATAGTGATACGGATTCCCATTGTAGCCAATATGAGGATCTGGCCTCCACAAACCTTTTCATGAACAATGCTATCCTAACCATAACCCCCACAGAACCAACCCTTGGCCTTGTATACCCTTCCCTTGTTGAATGGGACCAATAATGTCACATGCGACTAGATTTATTTGAGAATGATGAGGATATCGGAGAATTCATGGGCATAAGGGATACAATTCCCATTGGATATCACAAGAAAGGTTTCTTTATCGACTTAGATACCTGCGCCTACTTCGGTGAGGAGGTTGAACTTCATGGTCAACAAAACTTAAAGAAAAGCGAGGGCAAAAGTTCTAAAGAAAAGCCTTGGAAAAAATCAAAGTCCAAGTCACACAGTGAAAACCTCTTTGAGGCACTGGCTAACAAAGAAATAAGAAAATCAAAGGACAAACAAAGTAACCACGCCAAGGATGAAAATCTCGTGGAGGCATCCTTGGATGATGATCTCAATTTTCCTCCGATCCTACGTGTATTTAGGACTTATCAAAATTGCTAGTCGAAGAAACCATTGATGTCAATATTGGTACAGAAGAAGATCCCAAGATAGTAAAATTGGGGGCATCACTCTCGGCTAGAGAACAAAAGACGTTCACTATGCTGCTGCGGGAGTTTATTGATGTGTTCGCATGGTCTTACAAAGACATGCCCAACTTAGATCTAACTTTGGTCGTGCACAACCTAGTTGTGCACGCAGACGCCAAGCCTATCAAATAGAATCTCTGAAAGATGCACCCGAGACTAGCCCTGTTGGTTAAAGAAGAGTTGGAAAGATTTCTTGCAGCAGGATTCATCAGGCCAATTGATTATTCTGAATGGATATCGAACATTATTCCTATCCGAAAAAACCTATTGGTATCCGAATCTACATAGATTTTAGGGACATCAATAAATCTTTCCCTAAAGATGATTTTTCACTGCCCAACATTGACATGATTGTTGAATCAACAATAGGGTATGAAATGCTATCACTCATGGATGGATTTTCAAGATATAATCAAATTAAGATCATGAAGAAGACCAACACAAAACAACTTTTACAACTCCTTAGGGCACCTTATGCTATCAGGTAATGCCATTTGGCCTTAAAAATGTAGGAGCTACCTATCAACGGGCCATGACAAGTAATTTTTCATGATATGATTCATGATATCATGGAGGACTATGTAGATGATATCCTGGGAAAGTCCAAAACAAGAGAGGATCACCCTGTCATTTTGCGGCGTATCTTTGAATGCCTGCGTGAATACAAAGTCAGGCTGAATCCAAAGAAGTGTGTCTTTGGTGTGCTATCAGGGAAACTATTGGGTTTCATTATGTCAAGACGAGGTATTGAGGTAGACCCTGCTAAAGTGTCTGCTATCACTGAAATGCCTCCACCTGAGAATATCAAGCAACTGTGCAACTTATAGGGGAAAATTCAAGCCATTCACCACTTCATCTCCTAACTTGCAGATAAATGTCACTCATTCACCCACTTGCTTAAAAAGGATGTCACTTTCATCTGGGACTTGAGCAATAACAAGCCTTTGCTTTGCTTAAACAATACTTGGCTAATCCACCTATCCTCATGCCTCCCACTCCTGGGGAACCACTATTGCTCTATATTTCGCTACACAATTTGCTATTGGTGCATTGCTCACCCAATACAACCTTGGTCATAAGGAGAAAGTGGTGTACTATCTAAGTCACACCCTCATCACCTATGAGCTCAATTATCCTCAAATTGAAAAGGCTTGCTTGGCCGTTGTTTTTACTTTTCAAAAACTTTGCCATTACCTATTAAATACTAAGACCAAGCTCATATCCAAGGTTGACCCACTCAAGTATTTATTGTCCAAACCCACCCTCACAGGTAGAATGGCTAATTGGATCATTCTACTTAGTGAGTTTGACATAGAATTTGTCCATCAAAAATTAGTTAAAGGAAAAGTACTTGTGGACCAGCTAGCGGAAGTGCCTTTGCAAAGCACGAAACATTTGAATCTGGATCTGCCAGATGCCTCCTTGCTCTACATTGAAGAATCTATCGTATGGAAAATACATTTTGATGGATCCTTTACGTTTCATGGTTTAGGTGCAGGAGTGGTCCTTATTACTCCTTCTGGCAATCCTATACCGCAAGCTTTTCACCTGGGCTTCCCTTGCACAAACAACATTGCAGAATATGAGGCACTCATTGCAGGATGAAGCTAGCTATCAAGTGGAATGTTCATCATGTCAAAGTTTTGGGTGATTCATAGTTAATTATCGAACAGGTTAATGATGAATATAAGGTTAAGGATGACAAGCTCATACCTTACAAAAAGTTAGTGGAAACTCTAAAGGAGTACTTTGTGCACATTACCTTTGAACAAATCCCAAGAGCGTAGAATAGATCGAAGATGCCATGGTAATGGTGGGGTCTATGCTTCGTATTCCACTAGGGAATAATGACATGACATTATTTGTCGAAAATCTACGCCAACCCGCATATGACATGCCAGAATCTTGCTTGGCTTGTGAGGTTATTGGTCCCCATTCCTCGTGGTACGAACCCATTTTTACCTATCTTAAGAACAACACATTCCCTCCCGATATCTCCCATTCTGAAAAGTAAAGCCCAATTCACCAGATAGCTTGTTACACCCTTTTAGGAGGTACACTTTATCGTCGTGGCTATGATGGGAATCTATTATGTTGTCTGGATGTGACGGAGTCAATCCAGGAAATCAAAGAAGTACATGAAGGGGTGTGTGGAACACATACCAACGGAATGGTCTTGGCTAAGAAATTGTTGAGAGTAGGTTACTATTGGCCTACCATGGAAACTGATTGTTGCAATTATGTTAGAAAATGTGTACTTTGCCAAAAGTATGGAAATTTCATCCATGCTCCATCACAACCATTACAACCTATCACTACCCCATGGCCATTCTCCAAGTGGGGACTTGATTTAATAGGAAAAATTACTCCTACCTCATCTGATGGTCATACACATATCATCACAGCTACAAAATACTTTACAAAATGGGTGGAGGTTGTCCCTTTAACCTATGTCACAGGAGCCCAAATTTCTAAATTTATCATGAATCACATCATTTGCCAATATGGTATTCCCGCAACCATCGTTACAGATAATGGGAATTCATTTAAGAACAAAATTGTGAAAGGTCTTTGCCAATGATTCCAAATCAGAGTTAAAATGGTCCACGCCATATTACCCTCAGGGTAATGGAAAAGCTGAGGCAACAAACAAGACTTTGGTAAGGATAATGGAGAAGATGGTTAGTAAAACAGGTCGAAACTGGCACCTACAAATCCATCCAGCCCTTTGGGCTTACCGAACATCCATTCGCACTCCTACGGGTGCAACACCATATTCCCTAGTATTTGGGATAGAATCTATCATCCCTTTAGAGATTGAACTTTCATCCCTAAGAATTTCTCTTTGGGACTATCTAGATAAGGATGAGAATTATCGAGTGGCAAGACTGGCTAAGCTAGAGCTCCTAGATGAGAGGTGCATTCGCGCTCTTAATCACCTGAAAGTTTATTGACACAGATTCTCTAGAAACTACAATAAAAGAATCATCCCTCATCAGTTTGAGGTTGGTGATTTAGTCATGAAGGAGAACCAATTCAACACTAGAGCAAAGTGAGAAAAGAAAGGGAAGTTCAAACCACATTGGTTGGGACCCTATGTCATAGTCACCAAGTATGGCATAGGGGCATACAAACTAGCTCACCCCAATGGTGATGAGCTCGGGAGCCCATGAATGCCATGCATCTTAAGTAGTTCTATGCTTAAACATGGCGCAAGGAAGTTAAAAAATAAAAATAAAATAAAAAACATAAAAAAATATTAAAAAAGGAGGAGAAAACAGTCGTCCACTAGTGAAAACCACACAAATTGTGGCACTTTGGACAAGTCCTGGGTGAAAATTGGTTTCAGTGCCTCGGAAGATTTGTTGTTCACAAGCATTCGTCTCAGGAGGGTAGTTTTCTTTGGCCTAGACCTATTTCTGCCTTCGAGATTCCTGTGCACCCCATCCTGTCAAGCCTTGATCTAGCTTTGCCTACTTTTATTCATCTGTGAGGGGTGTGGTCTTTCACTATTTCCCATCTTACGCTGGGGGCAACTCAACGACTTCACCTTCTTGTTCATAAACACATGGCTTCTACCCTTGTATATTCCCCATCTAACGCTGGGGGCATCCACGTTTTCTTAGTTACCTATGCATCGCTCTTGGAAAACCGTTAGGAAACAAAAAAACAATAGAAAATAATTTCACAAAACCCTAAATAATAGAAAATTGTTTCACAAAAATAAAAACAATAGAAAATTGTTTTAAAACACAAAAACAATAGAAAATTGTTTCACGAAAAAAAAACACTAGAAAATTGTTTCACGAAAAAAAAAAATAGAAAATTGTTTCACAAAACCCTAAACAATAGAAAATTGTTTCAAAAAAATAAAAAACAATAGAAAATTGTTTCACAAAATCCTAAACAATAGAAAATTGTTTCACGAAAAAACAAAACATTAGAAAATTGTTTCGCAAAAACCTAAACAATAGAAAATTGGTGCATGAAAACATATCTTACAAAAAAATATTTACTTGCATTGTCTTGTTCTTTGCTTTACTTGCTACTTGTATAGTTATTTTGTGTTTCTACTTTTTAGGTTGTTTGTTGCTTGGGCGTACTTTGTTAGGATTCATCTTTTCTTATTTAGATTAGATTTATTCTTGCTTGTGCATCTTGCGGTATGTGTTTGCATGCTAGTGAATCTTGGGAAATCATGATGTAATGTGTTAATTCATTATGTTCTTTCTAAGCATTTGGCTATGTTTGTTACATGTTAATAAAGCATGGTGAATCATGGTGTATGCATTAATCCTCGGTGTTATTTGTTAGCATTTGGTTGTGTTTATTGCATGTGCTCGGTTTTGTTATCATTGACATCACATTACCATCATTATCAAAGCACATCTAACATCATCTATACATCATATATAAACAAAATGCTAAGTTTTACATCATGCATGTGAGCTAAGCTAATCATCACATATCGTATCATCAATGGGGGCAAGAGGGTTCGCGCATGATCAAAAATATATCCCCCGCACCAATATCATCATATCATCCCGTCTATAAACATCTACACTAACACATGAGAAGTGCATTTGATAACATCTAAGGATCTAACATCTAACATCCACAAAGACATGTATACATCAAAACATCGAAATCGATACATACAAAGTACAAAATCGATAATGCATCCATAAGTCTTTGAATCAAAAATGTAGCACCTTAATGAGAATCAACATAGAGTAATCAACATGGCATTTTCAGAAACACTAGAAAGGCATGTAACAAAGTCTACAAGGAAATTATCATTGTTGTGCAGGATAATATTGCTAGATTTAAACCTCCTAAAAATAGACTTTACCCTGAGAAAGAAGAATACATTCTGACTGATTGGAATATTGACACTGCCTTAAAAAAGAATAAAAATGGTATGGATAGAACCACCGTCCGATGGACTAAGCCTCCCAATGCTTGGCATAAGTTAAATTTTGATGGGGCCTCAAAAGGAAATCCGGAGACTCTGGAGGTGGAGGAGTCATCAGAGATCAAAGAGGCTATTTTGTTGCTACTTTTTCTAGGAAAATGGGTAGGAAAACTAATCATTACTCTGAAGCTCTTGCTGCTCTATGGGGAATAAGGCTAGCTAGGGATTGTAATATTCTGAATATTATAATTGAGGGTGATTCTCTGAACATCATCAATCTATTAAACAAAAAGCAACACCCCAGCTGGTCAATTAGAGACTTCATTGTTGAAGCTACTGATATATGCAAGAGTTTTGAAAATGTTAAAATCATTCACACCTATCGGGAAGGCAATAGGGTCGCAGATGGTTTGGAAAACTTTGGAGTTACCAATACTTTTCAAACTTGGCTAAGGGGGGACGTTCTGCCCATTCAAGTTAATAAAGACATAATCAATGATCTACATGGCCAAGAAAATCATCACTAATGGCTGTAATGTTGATGCTAATGAGCGGATTCTTAAGTACAGAATGATGACATCATATAAGATTTGTGTGATTGATGAGATTTGTGCGAACTGGATAGCCATCATTTCTTGTCATAGGGAGAATGCCAAGGAGCGGGTCACTAATTACAAAGTATGGTCTAATAATTACATCTTCTTTCACGGAAGGGAAAGATTCAAAAACAAAGTTAAATCTGCTACGCATAGTGCTAACATCTTTACCGTTGAGAGTAGAAACAATGGAAAAATGGGGGGTCCACCATGCAAAACAGAGCCCACCCACAATCCAGCATGGAAAGAGGATGCTGTGCTCTGGAACTACCTTCAAATTGGGGGTCTGGTGAATTTGATAGAAAGGATTCAAGGTTTTGATCAAGATATTTCTATTAAATTCGCACAGGGATGGAAGAATCAGGTTGTTAAATACAACAACATGGAGGTTGAGATCATGGAGGAGCTCATCGCCAGATCATGGGACTTAGTCTTGATGGCACCAAATTATTCAATAAGAAGGTAGATAGGGAGGTGGAGACAAAGAAATTCCTAGACGATGGGGAGAATCTTGAGTTTGTGACAACCGACATCAAGTTGGCTTCGATTCCTGAGCCTTTTGCTGAGCTAGCTAGGATGGTTGTTAGGTATGTAACTCTTGAAGGGAGATTTGTTACTATACCTCAAAAGCATTTGATATTTCTTAACCACTTTCATAGAAATATAACCATCAGCTTCCCTCACTACTTGATAAACTCTCTGGAGAAATCCATTAGGGAAGTGCAGAGCCATTCTAGGGCAGTCCCTCTGCATCAAGGGCTAATTCTGCTTATACATCGTCACTGCTCAAACTGTCCCCACGTGAATCCTACTCCACCCTCTTCCTCCATTCCTCCCCCTGCTCACACCGCCTTCATTCCCCTTCTTGAAAGGAAGATTGAAACTGCTGCATCTAGCAAGAAAAGAAAGGGCATGAAAACTAAGATCCCTACTTCTCAGAGGGTTCTTGAAGACCTAGAGCTTCTGAGAACCTCACATCACTCACCAACCGATGGAGGAGCCTAAGGAGGAGGATTTGATGGTCAGAGTGGACAGGATGGAAAAGGAAATACAAGAGCTCAAAAGGGTTATCAAAAATATGGAAAAAGCTAAGGGAAAAGGATTACTACAAAATGATGATGAGGAGGGGGTTATTGCTGAAGTATTCAAGATCTTTGGATGGCAGAATGGGAAATGCAAAAATTCGTAATGACTGCATCCTATCTACTCTTAAAAGTATTTATAATTTCATTGAACAACATGTTCATAGTGTATGCAGCCTAAGCGGGGTTAATGAAGACATTTGGGGCCCCAAAGAGAAAAGGGATATGGCAATTGCTCAGGCAGATCTGAAAGACTCTTCTCAGGCCACAACCATTGCTTTCTTTGTCTCGCTGCAAGTGATCAAAACCAAGATGATGTGTGGCTATCAAGTAACATGGTGCTTTCTGGTTTGCCATCGCCGCGGTTGAAGTTGGCGATGGTAGCGGATCTGGAGCTGTTTTTTGGCAGAGATATTCTATGATAGATATCTATTGTTTGCTTTTTGATCTCTTCTGTTATTTTTGGATCATTATATGTCTGGATCCTTTCTTCTAATTTTTTGTTTTATCTGGCTGATGAGCCCTCTGAGGTTAGTTGTTTTTCCCTTCTCGGGGGGCCATTTCTCTCACTTCGATATCTAGCTTTTGAGCCCTTTTGTATAGGCATGTGGTATAGTCCCTTCAAAATTATTTGCCCTTAATAAAAAAACATAGAGTAATTATGGAAAATGGTATTTCACATCATAGAATATGCCCACTCGTGTCACAACACATCCATAAGTGTTGAATCAAAAACACAACATGTAATGAGAATCAACATAGAGTAATTTCTGAAAAAGGGTATTTCACATCATAGAATATGCCCACTCGTGTCACAATGCATCCATAAGTGCTGAATCAAAAACGTAACATGCAATGAGAATCAACATAGAGTAATTTCTGAAAAAGGGTATTTCACATCATAAAATTATCCCACTCATGTCACATGCATCAGGACACAAAAACAATAAAGTACATCATCTCATAACCATGTGTATCTGAGCCAAAACAAAGTAATCCTCATATATATACATGTGTGTCAATATACATCTATATCAAAAATGGATGCAAATCAGTGCTCTATATCAAAAAAATGCCTTCAGCTGAGGCGTACAAAGATGCTATAAATGTCTATACAAATATACACTGTCTAGATCTGGTGCTCAATATCATACATCATCGATACACAATACCATAAAAGGGCATGTATCGAAAGAATCAAGCCTTCATCATGAGGCATCATCAAAATACATGTATACAAGGATGTACATCAAAAATCGGCCTTCATAAGAGGCATACATATAAAGAATCTATACAACAAAAGAATGTGGATCTCAACCGCAGCTCTCACCCTCGCCGGGGCTCCCAAATCGGCCTCTCGGTCGATGGAACACCGAAGGTGGGATGGCAATCGGTTTGACGGCTACTACTCGGTAGGGGTTTTCTCACTAATTTGGTAGAATGACCAGATCTCCGTGATCGAGAGCTTGATGTGCTTGACCCTGACATCTGTGGTAGTGCTACTTGCTACTCTGGAGGAACCACTTTGTAATAAGTAGTCCTATAAAATAAGGCCTCACCACCAAGCCTAGTGGCGTCACGTATTAGGTCAGCATCTCCAGAGGTGAGTGCGCTCAAGGGCGTGATCACACTTACCTATCACTCGGCCCAAGTCTGCCTTGGCCTGTCTAGAGGCAGCAACCTCTCGGTCTCTCTCTGTAGTCATAGTTTGTAGCTGGCACGGCCTGGTCCTCTCGTGCTAGTAGTTCATGTGATCGGCATATACATGGTCTCTCTGTGTAACAACCATCCATACTGTGGACTCGGGATTGATGAAGAAGGATCAATTTCTGAGCCCCCTGTGCCGTTGTCTCTGGATCTAGCTCCGCCATGCTACTCTATCATCTCCTGGGCCAGCCTGGGCCCAAGCCTGATCCCACTCTGAAAGTAAGGTAACAATATGAGCTCGGGCCTCATCATGCTCTGCTATGACAGTCACACACCAGCCTCGAGCCTCATCTCTCTCTGCTCTAGCCGTGTCTCTCTCGGATCTCTTGCCTATCTAGAATCGCACTGTACGGTGGTGGCTATCTATGTCACTGGCTGGGAGGCTATGTGTACCTCAAGAATGGTCCCCGAGGTACTGGATGACTATCCTGCTCAAGACCCGCTCTGGGTGGTGGCCGCACTATCGCATGTACTTGGGCCCTGCGGCCTCGGTCCTTGTGCCTGTGAGGCACCCTGCCCATCATGTGGGATACCATCAAAAGGATCCTCTCGGGTCCGGCCCTATGCCACTACCTTGACATACGCTCTACACCTGTGCCATATCTCTACCAGGGGGTGAATGCCTGCTACCCAGGCCTCCTTTGGAATGGTGAGATGCCGGGGTAACACTGTCACATACCAGGCATGCATAGTCAACTGTGGTCCCTGGATCCCTCACCTGTCGAACTGGGTCCCATACCTATGGGACCACCTGTGTGAAACTCACCCTAGCTTGGGCCACCAGTATACGAGGCCCCATGGTCTGCCTCTCTGAATCCCTACGTGCATGCTAGATATCTAGTTGGGGACCCCTGTACCCTGCCAAGTTTCCACCTGAGCTGCCACTCGATACAACTCTATGATGTAACTGTGGCTGCCAATGAGAAAGTGCTCCACTAGGCACACGCTGAGCTCTATGGCATCCTCTGGCCACTGGAAATTCTATGTATGGCTAAGATGACATCTATCTCTACCAGCTCGTCAAAATCTCACCTATATCTGAATAGGCTGCCAAGATGGCCATGTACATCCCCACCAGCTACTACCCATGCCATATATGATGGCTCCTCGGGATCTAGACACAGAAAGGGCCCCATGGGGCATCCGATCGCAATATGATCCCATGACCATATCTGTAATAATGAGGTTGGACCCACGGTCTTTTGACCATGGTATGTAATCAAGTGTAAATCCCAAGTATAGGTGGGCTAGTATGCACTACCCCCAGCAATATCTCTCACCACTGTAGATGCCATGAACCAAAGGCAAGTAATCCTCTCGGGAATGAGGTCCCTATCTTATCAGTGAGTAGGAACCCACTGATAAGAGCCATGATGTAGAGAGGCCCCCAATGTAATGTGGGGTCGGAGATGCACTCATGCAATGCTATAGTCATCCCATCGTGCGGTATATCATCAACACCAAACAGGGCACTACAAGCTGCTCTAATCAGCCCTGCATCAGAGTTGTACTCGATCAAGGTGCCCATCATCGGGCACGTGAAGAATCCACCATATGTCCTTAATAGTCACAGTCAGCTCTCCTATAGGCAGGTTTAAAGCACTAACTCGCTATGCCTCATCGCCACAAACTAAGACAATAATAGGCCATGTTCCAATACAATAGAGGGCATCGAGCCATGGGGCCTAGCCCTACCACCTCGAGAAGTATCACCATGGCTCACCGATCGCACTAGCACATACTAGCCTATAGCTTTGCAATCTGGGTATGCCGCTCCCACGCCTATTAAACCGGTAGTCATCTCTCGCAAATTAACATGCCACTAGTCAGTTCTAGCATTTCTTCTAAAATCTATCTCCTTTTTTAGGGTTAACCCAAAAATCCTAAAATTCTTCTAAGTGTCATGTTTTTGACACTTTCCTATCTTTTTCCACCTGTCTAGGTGCATGCGCACCCTTTTTGATGTGTGTGCCACATTTCTAGTGCCCACGCTTGCATACATATGTCTTATGGCACTTGTGCCTCTTTTAGGTGCCTGCACACCCTTTTTGGTGTGTGCGCCACATTTCCGGTGCTCGTTTGCGCATGTATATGTCTTCTAGCGCTTACGCCCTCTTTCGGGTGCCTGCGCCTTTTTGGCATGTGCGCCACACATTGGGTGCTTGCACTTGCACGCGTATGCTCTCATGTATGTGCTCACCCTCTTCATGCATGCATACAAAGCCACACTTTTCTCGTGTGCACCCCATTTCCCGTGTGCACGTGCGTGCACATGTGCTTATGTGTGTGTGTGTGCGTGCTATCTGATTTGCGCATGTATGCATATGTGATTTGGCACATGCACCCCCAAAAGGATGCTTTGCACCCCAAAAAGGCACCTAAGTGCCCTATCCGACGCTATGCGCTGCGCAGAGTGTCAACGTGACTTCCTAGGGCTAAAAGCTAAAATTTAATGCATTAATGACCAAATTTACAAAGCTAGGGTTCAATACTCACAAAGGTTCCATCGTCTGCGTGCCACTGGTACTCCAGAATACATCTACGCACCTCAATCGGTCTTATGCGATCACCATGGTTATCCTCAGTGTCAGAGCCTCACAGTAAATTTTCTAAACTACTCAGTTAAAATGAATTTGTTGTGATGTTTTTACCCCCCTTGGTGGGGTATATTAACCTTTTTTACCGTTGGGAGGGCTGGAAGGCCCGCGTTTCGATCGTCGTTTTCTCCTTTGTTCAGTGTGGAATAATTATTTTTATTAAATAATTATTTTTCTCTTATTTTTCACCGTATTGGGGAATTTTTTTCTGTCCGATACCCCTTTCTTCTCCCTCAGACAATTTTATTGCTCCCTGGCGATTTTTATTCTTCTTCACACTCTCGTAAATAATTATTTTTTCTTAATTTTTCCACTAAACAAGGACATTATTTGTCATTTGTTTCTCCTTTCTTCCACCTAGGGAACTTTCTGTTGCCCCTTAGGCCCTTCACTTTCATCTTCTACTTTCTTCTACTATTCACCACTATTCATAAAGCAAAAACAATAAAAAATATATATATATATATAAAAATCCAAAAATAGGGCAATTTTTTTCACAAAATCCTAAAAAGTAAAAAACCTACAAAAAAGGTAACTTGCTTATTATTACGGCTGAAACTTGTGTCTTGCACATGGTATTTTCTCCATATCCTGTTGGTTTGTCTCACATCTTCCCCGATTAATACGACTCGTGGATCACTAGATTCACAACCATTCACAAAGCTAGCTACTTGCTTTGCTTCTCTACTACTCGGGGCACTTTTGTTGTTCGATGTTGTTTCATTGTGCACAAATGCTTTTCATGGACCCCATGTCCATTGTCATTTCCCTTGCATGTATCCTTGCTCGGGCATCATTTTTAACCCTTTTCGTCAATCATGAACTTCATGGATCTATTCAAGATTGATAACAAAACATTTATACAATTGTCTTAATCGTTATTGGGTTGGATATGTGCGTTCATATTTGTTTTCCCGTTAAATGAGCTTTATTTCCTTCTCGTATTGCATTGCATTATTGTATGTTGCGTGGAGTTGGTATTTTCAGCAATGGATAATTGTTTGTAGCATGGTTTTTCATGTCATTCTACCTTTTCGTATGCTTATATTTTTCATAAGGACCGATGATGTAGTTCCTATGGCAATATGATGACATCAAAATTGTTCCAAATAAACAGCGGCTAGAGGCTAAGCTCTTCTCTCCCCTCCTCCATATTTCTTCTACATCACTTCCCTTTCACCCCTAATTTTCTCTCTCATTGGGGCATCCTGCCTCTTCCCCATTCTTTTGCCTATCTATCACCTTTTTTGATTGTCGATCGACTTCTTTCATCACCCCATCGACACTCGAGGGGGCATCTCTCCCTTCTACTAATTTTTCTTTTTCGTCTACTATCTTTGAAGTGGTGTCACTTACCCCACCCCAAAGAAGGGAAAATGTAGACACCTATAATTACGCCCGAGCAATTTAAATACTTAAATTGTGCTAATTATCTCCTTTCCCACAAATTGACGACATATCATCGTTGCTCAACGCTCATCTTCTCTTCATCATCGTCACAATCGATTGATTACATTACACTAATTAATTAAGTCACCTATCCAACACCTACCCTAATTAATGACCCTTCATTAATCAACACCTTTTATCTAGTCTAATTAATTATTATTAATTAATTAGCCTCCCTTCCCATTAAATCAAGAAATCACTATTTAATTGGTTTTATTCCCTCCTAATGGTCTAAATCACACTAAAATCCATCTAAAAGCTTATAAAAGCTTACATGTATTAATTAATCATCTTGATTAATTAATACACCCCTTATCCACATGAGCCACTTAAGGACAAACTAAACCCTCCTAAAGTTAACTCAACCCCATCTAAACACCCCCTGATCCATAACTAACTCTACATCTCCATTAGTCCCACATTCATGAGGATGTGTTGAATCCTTTATCCTTTGGGCTATATAAACAACCCTCCCTCTACTTCTACACCTACACCTAAATCTCTCAAGAGACAAAAGAAAGCACATAGTTTCATACTAATAGCCTTTTTTCATTCTTGAGATCTCCATCCTCCATTCTTGAAGAGCTAAGCCTCACACCCAAGCATCCATTGAAGGATCAAAGCAAGAAAATATAATTTGATTTCCATTGAACTACTTAGGTTCATTTTAATGTTAAATTAGGCAATTAAGGAGAATAGAGTTCATTAATTTACATTATGTTTTGATCATTTCAAAGTTATTAATGTTAAGGGTAGGACTTGCTCATTTCTTCATCATGATGGTGCACATTTCTCATTTTTAGCTAGGTTAGGAAGCTATTTCTAGGTGGTAGTTTCTTGCTTTAAATTTAGCTAAATTGTAGAAATACTTGCACACACCATGTCCCTATTCAAATTCCCATTTCCATCCTAAATCCCATTTATTCCTCCAATTTCCTATTTTCCTATCTTAATTCTATCTCATCCCATCATTATTTCTTTTCTCATTATCCACCCTAATCATATTTAATCATCCCTAAACACATAATTATTACCTTAATCACATCCCTAAACCTCCCATTTACCCTTTCTAGACTCAACATCTACCCTTATTTAATATTTATGTTGAGTTGTGGAGCTCAATTACTTCATTTTAGCATGCAATTGGAACTTGATGGAAAACACAATAACCAACATCGGTTAAGGGCAGACCGACATCGGGATCGAGGGCAAGTGGGAACCGGATGACGGTTAGGCGTAACCAACCAACATCGATTTACTTGTGCAACGAAGTTTTAATTAACTCTCGGGAATTATATCTATTTTAGCATTAAAATAGATTTATTAATTGTAATTACATGGCTAAGTGCCCTTAGGCTAAAAATGACTATATGAAGTTAAAGTTAGGGTTTAGAAGTAAGTATGTGGATCATAATTACAAGATAATTATGTGAAAGAGAATTCTTAGTGAAAAAGAAGGAAAATTGAAGAAAAAAACATCTTGAACATTTGAGAGGTGTGGAAGATTGTAAATCTTCATTATATATCTCATCAAAGCTTTGGATAATAGATTTTCTTGTTTTTGGTGGACGTAGCCACACATTGGGTGAACCACGTTAAAATCGGTGTTGATTTATGTCTCTTGTTTTGTATATTTCTTCTGGTAGAATATCTGATTTTATTTGCATGTATGTTTAGATCTAATATATTGTTTGTACAACCGGTGTGCTAACCCTAACAACTGGTATCAGAGCTTTGTTTGAGGGTTTTGTGTGTTGACATATTTACTCATAGAGGGTTTTTGATTGAGTGGGAGCTACAACAATGACAGAAGATAATAAATACAAGGTAGAGAAATTTGACGGCTGAAATTATCAATTATGGAAGATGCAGATTGAGGATTATCTATATCAAAGAGATTTGTACTTACCATTGGATGAGAAGTCTAGACCTACGAAGATGACTGATGAAGAATGGAAGATTCTTGATAGAAAGGCTTTGGGATCTATAAGATTGAGCCTGGAAACATCCATGGCTTCCAATATTATAGAAACAGCTTCTATGGTAGACTTAATGAAATCTCTTACTAATTTATATGAAAAACCTAGTGCTTCAAATAAAGTTTATTTGATGAAGAAAATATTTAGTTCTAAGATGCATGAAGGTGAATTTGCCTCTAGTCATTTGAATGATTTATGATCTATAGTAAATTAGTTAAAATTGGTTGCTATACCATTTGATGATGAAGTAAAAACACTTTTATTCTTATGTTCTTTTCTTGATAGTTGGGACAACTTGGTAATGGTTGTTAGTAATACAAAATTTGCTAATAATATTTTGAAGTTTGATGATGTGGTTAGTATAATCTTGAATGAAGAAATTCACAGGAAGAGTACAGAGGAATCATCATCTAGAAATGCTTTGAATGTAGAAAGCAGGGGCATGCAGAAGGAGAGATCCAAGAGTAAGAGTAATGGGAAATCAAAGTCAAGGGATAGCAAGATCTAAATCTAGAAGTAAGGGAATTACTTGTTGGAAATGTGGAAAGAAAGGACATGCAAAGAAAGATTGTTGGTCAAAGGATAAAGAGAATCAACAACTAGACAAAGGTAAAGAGGTAAATATTTCTTCATCAGAGGTAATGCAAGATGCTCTTATTCTTTCTTTGGACAATAGAATTGAATCATGGGTTTTAGATTCAGGAGCTTCTTTCCATGCAACCCCTAATAAGGGTTATTTCAGAAATTATGTCAGGGCAATTTTGGGCATGTTTATTTGGGTGATGATGAACCTTGTAGTATTATTGGTAAAGGGGAAGTTCATCTAAAATTGCATAATAGAAATACATGGGTATTGAAAGATGTGAGGCATGTGTCAAGCCTCAAGAGGAATATTATTTCACTGTAGGGCAACTAGGAGAATCGTTGCATGGTTACTTTTACAGGAGACTCTTGGAAAGTCACCAAGGGTGCTTTTTTTGTGGTAAGAGGTAAGAAGGTAGGAACATTATATTTATCTACCTATATTACTGATTCCTTTTCTGCATTATCTACTTCAGATTCAGATGCATGCATGTGGCATAATCGGTTGGGTCATATGATTCAAAAAGGAATGCATATCTTAAAGGCTAAGGGTAAGTTATCAGATTTGAAAGATTTAGATCTTTATTTCTATGAGCATTGTATCTTTGGAAAGAAAAAGAGAGTGAGATTTCTCAAAGTTGGGGCAACTAAGAAGGATAAAAATTGGAGCTTGTACAATCAAATGTGTGGGGACCAGCTCAGGTAGCTTCTCATGGAGGATCCCAGTATTATGTTACTTTCATTGATGATGCTACAAGAAAGGTATGGGTTTATTGTATTAAACGTAAATATGATGTTTTTGAGACTTTTAAAAGATGGAAAGCCCTTATTGAGAATGAATCAAATTCTAAGTTAAAGTGCCTTAGATCTGAAAATGGTGGTGAATATTGTAGCAAGGATTTCAATGATTATTTTTCAGTGAATGGGATATGTAGAGAAAGAACGGTTCCAAGAACACCATAAGAGAATGGTGTTGCAAAAAGAATGAACATGATAATCATGGAACATGCTAGAAGTATGAGGATACATTCTGGATTTCCCTTGCATTTTTGGTAGAAGTAGTTGATACATCAATTTATTTGATTAACTGTGGCCCTTCAAGTTCACTAGATGGAGGAATACCAGAGGAAGCTTGGACCTGGAAAAGAGGTAGATCTTTCTTTTCTTAAAGTTTTTGGTTCAGAAGCTTTTGTGCATGTTGATAAGGAAAATAGAAAAAGTTGGATGTAAAATCCAAGAGGTGCACTTTCATTGGTTATGGATCTGGTGATTTTGGTTTCTGTTTTTGGGATTTAGAGAATTCTAAAATTATTAGGAGTCGTGATGTTGAATGGAATGAAAAGAGAATGTATAGGGATCAAATTTTAGTACCCAAGGATGAGAAAATTGAGAAGTTTATTGATGAAAATGAACTCTCGGGTTTTAAAGAAACACCTACATAAATACACACAAGAATCGTGGTCGGTTAGTCCTTGACCGACATTAGTCGATGAACCACCGATGGTTACGAGATGATCCGAAATGACATTGGTTAGGAGAACCGATGTTGGTTAGAGGTGACCGCATCGCCACCTATCATAAGTGAATTCTAATGTTCGGGAGGCCTAGATTGAGCCTTCGACACCCCAAAATCCTATGAGAAGGTCAAAAGGGTAAGTAAACCTCCGAAATATTTAAACCTTCTATATTATTTATTTTTGATTAATAGTGGTGAACCAGATAGCTTTGAAGAAGCAATGCAAGATAAGACTCACAATCAGTGGGAGCATGGCATGGATGAGGAGATGGACTCCTTGGAATGAAACTGACTTGGGATTTGGTTAAGTTTCCAGTAGGTAAGAGGACATTGTAGAACAAGTGGGTTTACATGATTAAGGAAGAAGAGGGTGGATAGAAAAGGTACAAGGCAAGGCTTGTAGTAAAGGGATTTTACACAAAAAGTAGGTATTGACTTTGGTGAAATATTTTCTCTATTGTTAAGATGACTTCTATTCATACTATATTGAGTTTAGTTGTAGTAGAATATTTGCATTTAGAGAAACTAGATGTGAAGATAAATTTCCTTCATGGTGATTTGGATGAAGAAATTTATATGCAGCAGCCATTTGGGTATGAAGTCAAGGGTAAGGAGAAACTAGTGTGCAAGTTGAAAAAGAGCCTATATGGGCTCAAGCAAGCTCTAAGGAAATGGTACATGAGGTTTGATAGTTTTATGCATGAGCATGGTTACTTGAGATGTGAATTTGACCATTGTGTTTATTTCAAGAAGCTTGAAAATGGGACCTATATTATTTTGTTATTGTATGTGGATGATATGCTTATTGCAGGATCTAGTATGCTAGACATTGGTGAGCTTAAGAGAAAGTTATCTCACACATTTTCTATGAAGGATTTAGGAGCTGCAAAAAGAATCCTTGGCATGTAAATACATAGAGATAGGAAAAACAAGAAATTGTATTTGTTTCAGGAGGATTATATCTACAAGGTGTTAGAAAGGTTCAACATGTAGAATGCAAAACTTGTTAGCACACATATGGCTGGACACTTCAAATTGAGCAAAGATCAGTTTCCTTCATCACATGAGGAGGTCAAATACATGACACGAGTGCCATATGCTTCAGCAGTTAGAAGTCTCATGTACATTATGGTTTGTACTAGACCAGACATTGCGCAAGAAGTGGGAGTTGTGAGTAGATATATGGCTAATCCAGGTAAAGAGCATTAGAAAGCAGTCCAATGGATACTCAGGTATTTGAAAGGGAAATCTAGCATGTAGTTATGCTATGGAGGTTTAGATATTTCATTACGTGGTTATGTAGATTCAGATATGGATAGAGATCGTGATGGTAGAAGGAGCACTAATGAATATATTTTCATAGTAGGTGGAATGATAGTTAGCTGAATTTTGAGATTGCAGAAGGTTGTGGCTTTGTCTACTATAGAGGAAGAGTATGTTGCAGCTACAGAGGCTAGCAAGGAGATGATATGGATGAGTAGGTTCATGGAAGAGTTGGGAAAGGAGCAAAGTGATTGTAAATTGTTTAGTGATAGTCAGAGTGTAATTCATTTGGAAAAGAACTCAACATTTCATTCAAGAATGAAACACATTCAGTTGAGGTATCACTTCATATGATAGGTATTGGAGGATGGAAAGTTGAATTTGGAAAAGATTCATACAAGCAAGAACCCTGTGGATATGCTAACAAAGCCATTAGTAAAGGAGAAGTTGGAGCTACACTCCACTTTTGTTGGTCTTCAAGTTTGAGACTTAAAGAGGAAGAAACAAAGCTAAGGAAGAATCCAAGAATGATGTTGTATAGGTATGGTGCAATAATTAAACTCGAAGTGGGAGATTATTGAGTTGTGGAGCTTAATTACTTCATTTTAGCATGTAATTGGAACTTGTTGGAAAACACAATAATCGACATCGGTTAAGGGTAGACTAGCATCACGGGGAAGACAGGCATCGGTGAAGGGCAAGTAGGAATCTGGCGGTTAGGCGAAAGCGGTGTCGGTTACCGTGTGATGAAGTTTTAATTAACTCTTAGGAATTATATCTATTTTAAGCATCAAAGTATATTTATTAATTGTAATTACATGACTAAGTGCCCTAAGGCTAAAAACAACTATATGAAGTTAAAGTTAGGGTTTAGAAGTAAGTGTGTGGATCATAATTACAAGATAATTATATGAGAGAGAATTCTTGGTGAAAAAGAAGGAAAAGCTTGAAGAAAGAAAGTACTAAACATCTGAGAGGTGTGGAAGATTGTAAATCTTCATTGTATATCTTGTCAAAGCTTTGGATAATAGATTGGCTTGTTTTTTGGTGGACGTAGCCCACACTAGGTGAACCACATTATATCTGGTGTTGATTTATGTCTTTTTTTTAATATTTCTTCCGGTAGAATATCCACTTTTATTTGCATGTATGAATAGATATGATATATTGTCATCTGCACAACCGATGTGCTAACCCCAACAATTTCCAACCATCTAATCACCATTTCTTATCCCCATGCAACCCTAACTAGCCAAACCAACCTATAACCCTAATCACCACATAATATGGCCTCATCCCTTGAGCCTTGCATCATCCCCATCACCCAAATCAACAGTTCTCTATAGCCAACAATGACCCTATCAAGGTGTCAATGACACTATAAATACATCATCACCTCCTACTAAATGAGGATGAAAATCTATTTCGAGGACCGTTCATCATCTTGGAGATCTGCAACCACATCGGTCATCCTTGTTTCTTTCTCATAAGTATGTTTACCACTCATCAACTCTCAACAAACCCTAATTTAGCCTCGATTGATATCAACCCGTTCCCTAGTCTTTTTCGACCCGATCTACATCAAATATTTTTCCTACATTTGTCCCTTTTGTAACCAATTTTTTCTTTCCTTGCAACATTTTGATCTTGCAACCTGACCTCTGCTTTTTCCTATCTAACACCTCTAGATCTCGTTTTCTATTACTATTGTTGTTGATCGCTCTATTCATCATCAACCCTCTATGTGGTTTTATTTCTTTATCTTAATTTATCAATTTATCATTATCTATCTTTAATCTAACACATCTCTGAAATTCTATTTTGGTTATCTTTTACATGTTGTGCATTTCCTCTTTTCAATCAATCTTTTAAGCAAGTGGGTTGACATCCTTCCTAGGAAGTTCATCACTTCTTAAGATGAGCTTTGGTTAGGCAGCCCAACATATAATTTGGTTAGGTATCCCACTATTTAATGTACTAATCCTTTTTTCTTGTAGTTGTTCTTTATGTCATGTAGGACATCGAAATCATTGTAGAAATGATTTGTATGCCCATCTTCCATCTCCTTCATTACCACACATTGGAGGCTACCTCAAACCCTCCCATATTTAGATTTTATTGTTTTCTTGCTTAATATTTCATTAACTAGTAACAAGAGTGGACTTTTTTTCAAACATTTGGGCATGCCCGATGGGACCTAGCTTTTCCTTTGGTAAATTCCTTGTTCATTTTCATTTTGTATTCTATATTCTATTTTCCTCTTTCCACTAACTATGCAGGTTGGATTTCATTACTTGTGTGCTTGGGATTTCACTTGCTTGCTCAATAATGTGTATATAATTTGGAAAAAGGAAAAGTGTTATCCATTTATTCCTCTTTTGATCCTTATTTTATCCTTTCTTGCATCATTCTTCCCTTCCTTTTACATGCTTATCCTCATTGGATGTCATATTTTACTTTGGATCTAAAATGATTTTTTCATGTTTTCTTGATCACATAGCTTAATTAGGTGGTAACACTTTGCATTCACATTATTTTCACACACAACCAAACCACATGCACATAATCTACACATCTAAACAATTCCTACCAGGTGGAGCTATTGGGATTTCATCACCCAATAAGGAAGTTGCCACAATTTTCGGCCGTGTAATAATTTTTTTATTATTGGTATATTGGCTAAGCACCCAACACCCTTATCATTATAGTGCATGAAGTATGGGGGTAGGCCCCTATATTAGGCCATGTACCAATAGTCATCATAAATTTTTGCCTCATGCACCTTCGATTATATCAAGGAATCCATCCTTAAACACACTTGAAACCATCCATAGATTGACCATTTCTTTAGGTTCCCTTTGAGCCTCTTTCCTCTTCACATTTCTATAAATAAACAAGATAAAAAAGTATGATGATTGACTTATTTATTGCAATAATATCTTGCATAGGATTTTTCTTATCTACTTCATGCCCATTTTTACTTACTCCAAATTTAAGAAAATTTAACAATCAATCGCTTCTAATGACATCCCCATCTCAACAAACCCCTTACAACAAACATCCACACTCACTCTTGTTTCTTCTACACCTTTGATCACCTCATCTTTGGTCTCCCAACCCACTATTCCTATAGTTCCTCCTCATGAGCCTCATATGGTTTAAGGAAATCCCCATATGAAACCAATCCTTTTTGTCTACCATCACTCCATCCCTTCTAGACTAGCCACACCTCCTTCCACTACTTCCTTAGGAGCACTTGGACCCCCACTATCCCTCACGAATTCTTGGAATTTCAAGAACTTGTTAATGCTAAACTTGTCACATTTCTTGACTATCTATCTCACAAATCCACCAACATCCCTATTGATG
This sequence comes from Taxus wallichiana var. yunnanensis, assembly GCA_018340775.1. NCBI lineage: Eukaryota > Viridiplantae > Streptophyta > Pinopsida > Cupressales > Taxaceae > Taxus > Taxus wallichiana. The sequence continues at coordinate 602,011,638 of CM031238.1, forward strand.
GACCCCCTCTTCAACAACTTTATGCTTATCCCCCACAATCTAAATCCACTGAAGTCCTCACTTCTCAAATTTTCATCTTTTTCCCTAGGGCCATGAATGAGCTAGTGTTAGCCCAAAATGAACATGTCCCTCATGAGTCCTCTACCATGGTTCCCCAAACCCATTAATCCACACAATTGGTGGTGCCTATCCCACCTAATCTGCCATGTATCAATACCACTACTACATCCTCCATTCCTATTCCTTCCCCATCTACCATTATCATTAATGCTCCTACCCAAACTCTTCAAGATACCAACATACCTCCTCCACCACCGAGCAACACTTACAAATCTCGGTGCCTCTTCTAACATCCCATGTCCATACCAATGTTGTTATCCGACAACTTCCTCTTTGGAGTTAACTCAAACTAACAAACCTCCACTCTGAAGCATATTTTGATATATGTTTCCCAATCAACCCATTCAAACATCGCAACCACCTCATGCACACACCCAAACTCATCCAACACAAACCCAATTTAATCCCCCATCACTCAACAACAACCTTCACAATCTTACCCATCCAACTACATCCCTTCACAACACCCTATTTCGTAACTCCATTAAATCACAAGATTTTAATTATGTTCCTTTCTAACAAACACTTCCAAAAATTCTAATTATGCCTAACATTATCAACAATATCAACCACCTAGTCCATCTACTTCCTACAATCTACAACAACATCAATCGAGTCCTCATCCTCATACATAAAATGATCGCATGCAAGCCTTGTTGAGTAGAATGACTAACCAGAGGCCACTACCATGGGCCCTAAAAGTATATTTACATATGAACAAATCAGTAATGAACCCATCAATCCATCGATTCTGTTAAACCATATCCTTGACATTAGAATCTTCTTGAATTCTCTAAATTAAATAGTAAAGAAGATCCCCAACAACATCTTTGTGCCTTTAGGCACTCATGCTATCTCATCGCACATGATCAAGATCTTATGCTTCGTACCTTTCCCATGTCATTGGTTGGGCCCACTCTAGATTGGTATAATGACATCCCTCAACATTCCCTCTTTTCCTTCACACAACTTGCACAACTTTTCCTAGAACACTTCTCTATCAATATAGTGTGCAAGATAAACATCACCAATATTTATGCCATCAAATAGTTTAAGGATGAATCAATCACCACTTTGTCGCTATGTGGCACAAAATTATTAACCAACTATCCTTCTCATTACCTCAAACTGAATTGATTGAACTCTTTTCTAGATCATGCACCAAACATATCTCATCCACCCTTCAAATTCAGTCCTAAACCTTTGAGGAATATTTTACTATGGCTCACAAGTTAGAACTATGCACCCTTGAGCAAGGCCATGTTAAAATTTTCTCTAATAAACCCAAGATTGAATTCACAAAACCATTCACCCATAATGAAAAATACAAGAATGCGAAAAAAACATTGTCATCAAAAATTCCTCCACATCTACTCCTCATGCCGAGCCCCCATAAAGAGCTCATCGACCACCTCCCAACTATACTCCTCTCGGTGAATCATACAAATCTATATTTGACAAGCTCATGGCTATACACCTTATCTAACTTCCTCCCATCCACCCTATTTATGATTCACATCCCAAACCTACATGGTATCGTGAGGATTATTATTGAAAATATCATCAAGTCCACGACCATGACATCAAGAAAGTCCATACCTTTAAGGACCTAGTGCAATGACTTATCAATCATGGGGACCTCCAATTAGACAATCCAAATTCTCCCCCTAATCAACCATTGGATGTTTTCAAACAACCATTTACAAACCATCCGCTAAGCAACCAACCTAACTAACCCACATCTCAAGCACCCGATGCCCACATGATTAACACCTCAATTCACGATTCAAGTATCTACACCCACATCTACTTCTACCTCTACAACTACAAATATTACCATACCTACATCTATATCTTCATCTACAACCATATTTACAATTACATATATATCCACATTTGTACCCTTATCTAGATCTCGCATCTACTTATACACCTACATCTAAAACTACATCTACACCCATATCCACATCCATATCTATACCCATATCTATGCCCTCATATACATCCACATCTGAGTCCATATACATATTCACATAATCTCTTGGAACCTCTAATGGATAGACATCTCCCCTTAATTTTGTTTCAGTCCCTTCCTTACCCCCAAAAATACAATAAATCCTATATCAACACCTATTAACTCCACAAAATTGACAATCCCTTCTAATTCCATCAATGATACTAATCAATAATTGTCCCCATCCTCAACCATCACATATACAACACAATCCATGTCCAAACAATATAATTCCACTTTTGAGGATGGATCTACTATTGAAATCATTTTCATCCTTGCAAAGGTAAAAATTTACGACTAACATCTAAGAACCTTGAAACCCCCATCCAAAGATCCATTACTCATCTACAAAAGAAATTAGAGCTTACCCATCCAAATCCATATCAATCCAAACAATGTGACATCCAACCATCCATATTAGGACCTCGACAATCCATTTTGGGACCATACCCTTCATCTAAGTCTCCTATCGCCACCGAATCTAAACCAAAATCATCTACTTTTATTATTTAATCCATATATGAACCTAAAATCCTTATAAAAGCCCACAAGAGTAGGGCACTTCTTTTACCTTCATCCCCCTCTCGTAAATCAAATCAATCCAAAATACACGAGACTTCATCCCTCGAGAACCCCATTGGGTCTTACAGAGAAATCCTTCATCACCTTATCCAAGCATCCACAATTACTCTTCCCCATTAAGTACTTTGATTCATGTGGGTGGAAGCCAACATGTTTTGATTACAACATCACTGCGCCCTATCATTATGTCCCTGGGTATAACACAGAGCATTGCAAGGATCTCCAAACACTCATCAACAACCTCATAGAAGAAGATGATCTTCTCGTAGAAGAGGATCACCCCCTTCCATCCAATAGCTCATCCACACCTAAGCGCAACCCCCAAACTAAATCTGCAACTTGCATAACCTTTGAATTTGACCCTCCATCCACACCTTTAATCACAAACCCACCACCAAATTATTTGCATGTGCTTGATAAGTTGTCATTGATTTCAGAGACACATTAATGAAAAATCGGGATGTAGGATAGCTAAAAATATCTTGGAGTGATTCGAAAAGGCATAACATGACAGTTGCTTGAGAACACCTGAGTAAGCACTAAATTTTAGAGAAACTAGTGATAGTTATGGGAAAAGTGTTGATGTGAGAGTCTACTAGAATGATGTAGTACATATTATAACATAAACAGTGGTTAGAAGGATGAACACATGAGCACATGAGGTGAATTTGTCAAACTAGCTCAATTTAGGATGCCTAATCCTTAGGCCTAGGTATAAAAGTGACTTGGAAAGGTGAAGTAAAGGCTTGAGGCTTATGGTGAAGCATGGTAAAGGCATAAAACACATGATAGGACATGTTTAAGTGGCTACAAGGTGAATAATAAGATAGTCATAGTGATTTGCAGGCAAACTAGCTTAAATTGGCCTAATTCAAGGACCTAACATGAAGGTATGAAACAAAACAAGATGTGTAAAGATAATGAAGCATGTAGACAAAAATCATGCATTTTGAGTCATTATTTAGTCCCAGTATCATACTACTATTCATATGGTTTTTAAGTGAAAGAGTAATAATCAACCCATGTCTTTAGCCATTTTTACATTGCTTGCTATCGTATTTTCGATCTTACACTTATACTTACCTAGTTTGTATTGTCATTATTTGTTTTTCCTATTTCTATATGGGGTATCCAACTAGGATTGGGGCACCCAGAACCCCCGGTCAACTTGGTGGGTGCCTTGATCCTCTTTACACTTTCCTCTCACTTTTTGGGCACTTTTTAGCCGTTTGAGCTTCTTATATTTTTGGTGGTCGGCCTTTTCGGGGTTAATTACAAAATTAAAGAAAGATAACCATATAAATATAAAGTTATGTGACCATAATGAGGGACCAAACACTAAACACTAACTATCTCCACCTAAGGTTGCATCCATCAAAGGCATATATAACTACATTTGCATCCATCTAGCTCCATCATAAGGCACACAAGGTTGGTTCATTTTCATCAAACTTCATAGGAGGGGAGTCTATTGTTTCTATGCACACATTTACTACATTCTACATCTATTTATTTACTCACTACTTCATAAAGTGTGACTAGAACAAGAGTAACCTAGGGCACGATTTGCACACACATACCTAGAAATACATTGGGTCTAAGATGTAGTGCAATGCTCAATGATAAGTCCATCCATTTGGTAGCTGAGGACAGTCTGACCCCTTCATATGCATATTTATTTTTAGGGTTTTTATGCTTTGTTTGGGGATTCACAAGTGATTCTTCCATCTCCTTTCATAGTGACATCTAGTGCAGTTCATCAACATTAGTGTGACATGAAGCAAACATAGGAGAACATTCAATGACACTCTCAGAGGAGGTTTTCTAGTCATTTCCGTAGACCAAGGTGCCCAGATCTCAGACCAAGGGGTGCCCCTATCCCTTACTAGGCACCCTAGTCTAGTTAGACAACTCATTTCTACATTTTCTTGGCTTCGTATGATTGTTTCCTCCTCATGTTCACCGGGTTACACCGCAACACAGCCCCATGACATCTGCGAATCGATAAGCCTTTCCTAACCCTCTTTACACATTAGGGTTTCATATTTTCTAGCTTATTTTGCTTGGGTGTATTTTGGTATTTTTTAATAAGAGGTAAAAAGGGTTAAGGGTACCCTACCCCATATAAAGTATGCAAGATCATGAAAGGGCCAAGGAGTATCCATTGAAGCCCAAGTAGAACCAAATGCCAAAACTATAAAGCCATAAATAAGAAAACCAACCTAAAAGCCCAAAGTAAAATAAATAATAAGCGGGGGCTATGGATCTAACACCATACAAAAATTAAAGTATTTTGGTATTTTATTACTTCATTTATTCAGTCATTTTACTACTCCTATAACATTAGATTACACTATAATAATCTTATTTTAGTTAATCATTTTGGTGAACCCAATCTTTGAATACACTTCCTCTTTGGGCCTTTTCTTCATATGCCCATCACTTGTAGTGGTTGTTTTGGTTCTTTTCAATATTGTGATATTCCTTCATTTGCTCGTAGGGTTTCCAAACCAATGGCCGATATCCCTACTTTTGTAGCTACAACTAAGAATCCCTTGGATTCATCTCACCAAGTTCCTCTTCACGAAATAGAAGCCTCTGGTAGTGAAAAATCCTATGATGAAGATACCAATGTTGACCAAGACCAATTAAATACACTTACTAATTTTTGAAAAGCTTTGCATGATAATCCCACTCATCTTTCGTATGTCCTACATGCTTTGATTGTTGTTAAGAATTCTCGTGATGCTTCCACCTCTATAGTTTCTCCTTCTTGGTTCCCATGGTCTCCACCCCACCCATTTATGTCTCAACTTCCATTCCTACTACTACCACTCCCATCATTCACCCTAGTACACCTAATATGCAACTTGTCTCTTCTTTGAATACTCATGATTTAAATTTTTTATATCAAGAATTTTAAACCCAAATTTGTCACCCAACTTGCTACTTCTCAAGCCTCACCATCTTTAGACTCTACATCATTGTTGCATACTCCTTTTGCACCTAATATATCTACCTATCCATTTCCACCTAATTTCATCTCTCCTAAGTTTCCCATCTTTAAAGGCCATGGTGACCCACAAGAGCATCTGAGATTTTCATGTATCATGTTTGGACTATGCAGATGATCATACCATACTCGCTAAGATTTTTCCTCGTAGTTTACAAGATTACACAATGCGTTGGTTTTATGACCTACTTGTCCATTTGGTAATATATTTCACACATCTAGCCGATGCTTTTATCACTTACTTATTTGTCAATATTGGCTCTACAATCTTTTGTGCCCAACTTCATGCAACTTAAACAATGCTCTAATGAACATTTAGCAGATTATATATTTCATTACAAAAACAACTTAGCTAAGATTTCAAATGTGATTGCGGATGTTGAGTTTTAGGACTTGTTCATTCAGAGTCTCTTACCCCCTCTCCAAGAGAGTTTTCTCTTTGAGACCTCTCCTTATTTTGATAACCTTTTTCATACTCTTAAGTTTCATGAAACCAAGTTCTTAGATATAGGAAATCTTAAACACTAAGAGAAAGTATCATCCTTTTCACATTTTCAAAATAAGTCAACATTCAAACCATCTACAACTAAACCAACTGACACAAAAGATACCATCAACACAATATATACTACTAAGGAGATTAAATCGCAAACACACATCGTCATATATTCACTAAGTTTAGTGTACCTCCGCATATTTTACTACGTAACTTGTCGATAGTAACCTCATTACGTTACCTTTTCCACTACAGATAGATCCATATGGACCAAAAGGATGTAATTTTATGAAAATTCCCATTGTAACTATCATCAATGCGTAGGACACTCCACTAATCATTGCTTCGACTTCAATTTCTCATTCAAGGTTTGATCGATAGTGGTAAAATTGAGCTTCTAGAACCTACAATTTCTCCACCTATTAATGAAAATCATAAGCTCAAGATATTTAACAACCCTCTACCTAAAAATGACATGAAAGCAGATGAATATTTAGCTAATTATGTCCATCATGCAGTGCCTCTACCCGCATCGTGGGGATCTTGAATTCTTGGTGGCACATACTGGCACTTCTCCACCACTTATTTATTTCTCTAACCATGACTATCATGCCACCTTTACCTTTAATCACTTGCATATTAATGCCTCTATTGGGGCAATCCCCATCAATAATACTAAGGTTAATCCATCATGGCCCATCAACACATGTTCTATTCTACTTCTTTATTTACATTCGCACATCTCATATCTGATGAACAATTCATATGGTATCTTTCACCTTCATGTTACAATAGGACCCCTTAATATGCTTGTACCCTTCTTTATTAGACAAACTGTCGATGGTTGCAATATGCTCTTAGGTTTTAATTAGATTTGTAGGTCTCGGTCCATTATCTATATGAATCATTTGTGACTCAAATTCATTCACAATAATCAGGTCATTTCTATTGCTGGTGTACCTCCATCTACGCCATGGTCATCATCTCCTCGAACACGGTCAGTGCATCTTCTACTACATTTAGTACATCACCATCCATGTTACTTAAAACATAATATACTCCTAGTTCACCTACTCACACACCCTCTATGTGGCCTCGTCACTCTACTACTCCTACACATCAACATAGGCCAATTCCTCGCATAGTTATTACATCTTGACATAGGTCACTGCCTCGTTTTATTCCCCACAGGTGTCCATCACCTCCGCGCTTGAATTCTCACCAAGATCTCATCACCTACACATTTTGTTGCACCTACACACTCATCATATACTCATCCATCACATGCACATAGAATTCACTCACCCACGCAGCAACTATCTACTATTCCACCACTACTAGAGCATGGTCATACACTTTCATCACCACCAACATCAGATGAGGGACCTTTATCCTTAATTTAATTGGATAGGTCATTCAATCACATGCACATGGGGGGAATTACACTTATATATTCTGCCCCTTCTACTCATACATTTTTTATCCTAGTATACACATATTCATCTACACCTTAACATCATTGTTATCCCGATGACACACTCTTGTAATTTGATTCACATTTGACTGTTGAGGGCATTCTATACACATGAACCCCACACACCATAGTATTCACTACACATTAGGCACCACATATCATCACATCATCCTACATCATCTACGTATCACACACCAAATTACAAAGCTATCAAAATTACACATCTTCACACATTGTACATTTTGCATCTTACATCTTGTCCTACATACATCACCCTATACCTATCGCATATTATGTGTCTTTACACCACATACATGTCATCTTACATTACATATTACACCTACTATGATACATATATTAGGTAGTCTACACATATCACATTACATATCATACACTTTTATCGCACACATTACACATTTTTATATTCTCCTTTATGCCCCCGCACACACCACCCGATGACACACTCTAGTCTCACGGTCCATACTGCATCATTGATGGTATACAATACAAATGGAGCACATCTCACTCACACATTCATCATTCAATATTATTTTTCTCATGCGACATTCCTAGGATTAATGATATATGCTTTAGGATATAGGGTCACTTCTTCTAGCATCACCTCGTCATAGGCTACATCATCACATTCACTTACATTGTTTAGTGGTATACACTTTAGGATAAATCACCACTCCTTTCTATTCATCTTGTTGTGATACACGCTTAGGATACAAGAGTCACACAAATTCATTTTTATGTCACATTTCATCACCACATACTCATCACAACATGCTACACACAACACATAGTTTGACCATTTCCGATGACACACTCTCATTTTTGGTTCATTCTTGACTATTGAGGGGGCATAATAAATGAACCTCACTGCATACAACTCCATTCACTGGGGGACACTAAAATCCTCTCTTCTACACCGCATTCCATTCCATCCATCCACAACATACTGCATTTTATGGTTACATTTACTATTGCTCGCACTTCTCTTACATGTCCACTTTACTACACATGTTAGATATATCTCTTGTATGTCATTATATTTACCATACACACATGAGAGTTCACTTCATTTTCTAGTCGTGATCGTAGATACAAGTCTATTACATGCAACATGGATGCTTGGATACTTCTAGTCCCACATCACTTGTGGGGCATCCACTTTTATCCACTACAAGTGCTATTATTTCATTTTGTACTTATAACTTTCCATTATCAGGCTATATATGCTTTGACATACTTGCTATTTTTATAACATGTGAATGGGTGCTTCATGTGCAACATTTTTATGAAGGGATATTTATTTTCATACTTGTTTGTTACATTGTTTACTATTGTTTGCTATTGTATATACGGAATTTTCCCTTTGTTTGGTGTGCACACTTGTTTGTTTGTATGTGAACACTATGGCCTTGAGTGTCTTACGAAACCGTGAGTGGTGTCCCATGTTTACAACCCACTTTTCACAGTCTATGATTGGCTTCTAACATGTTTACTTGTATTATAGCTTACACATTTTCTTTCTAGTTTACACTTGTTTTTTGCATACATGCTTGTTCGTACTAACACTTATTTTATAGCCACTTGTTTGTGTGTGCCTTGGTTTTTACTAAGCGCATTCCCTCCCCCTTGTAAGGTTGAGTTACTGATTTACATGGTCGGTCCTCTTTTAGGTCTGCATTCTCCTATCCACAATGTTGTATGCACCCCCAAAGAGGGGGCATCATTTGGGTTTACACACTACACAACATAGTACTGATACAATTCAATTTATAGTTTTTGTCCATGACACAGTGGGTTTAGATCAGTCTAAGAACCCCATACACAAAAATTTTTATAGGGTAGATTGTCCTTAGCATTCTGGGGAGCAGATAGGGTTGGAGGAACATCAGAATTTCCTCCCTACACTTCTTCATCCAAGAGTAAGACCGGATAACCCAAAAAATTAGGTAGTACAAAGATATCTTCATAGATGCTCAAGGAAACATTACATGTTAGAGAATAATGTAGATTTCTCCCTACTCTTCTTCACCACAATGGCATGAGATCACCCAAAAAACTCGTACTTCACCGATAGTTACAAAATATCCTTTCTACACCCTTTTGTCTCATCACGGATCATGTGCACATGTTCATTTTTCATTGTCATTTTTGTACTATTTTTACATGTTTCTTTACATATATACATACATTTTTACACATATACATGCATATTTGACTACTTGATCGTCTTCTCTTTTACAGGTCCATCCGTATGGGAAGCAAGTAGTCAACAAAAACAACACACACATGCTTTGGATACATCACAGACACTATAATAAATATGTAGATATACTACACATATTGGCATTTACACACGTGCTTTCGCCCTAGGTTCACTCTCATCAATTTTTACACTTTTGCATCTTTAGTCTCCACGCTCCATCTTTTTTTCACTCCATGCTTTTTCTAGTCCTTCGGCACATTTTCTACATCATTGTACATGGATTATCAGGTACACATCTCTATCTAATGAATGTTATCGAGATTTTTGATCACCAACATAAAGTGGGGGAATATGTAGACAAAAAATCACACACTTTGTGTCATTATTTAGTCCTAGTTTCATACTAATATTCATATGGTTCTTAAGTGAAAAGAGTAATAATTAACCCATGTCTTTGGCCATTTTTACATTTCTTCTTTGTCTTCTTATTTTTTTATCTTACACTTGCACTTTCCTAGTCTATATTGTCATTTTGTATTTTTCTTATTTTTGACTGGGGTGCCCAACTAGACTAGAGCACCCAGGTGCCCGGTCCCCTCCCTGGGTGCCCCGATCCTCTTTACACTTTCCTCTCACTTTTTGGGCACTTTATAGTCATTTTAACTTCTTATATTTTTGGTGGTCAGCCTTTTTGGGGTTAATTATGAAATTAAAGCAAGAAATACATATAAAAATAATGTTATGTGACCATAATGAGGGACCAAACACTATGCACTAGTTATCTCCACCTAAAGTTGCATCCATCAAAGGAATCTATAGCTACATTTGCATTCATATAGCTCCATCACAAGGCACATAAGGCTGGTTCATCTGCATCACACTTCATAGGAGGGGAGTCTATTGTTTCCATGCACACATTTACTACATTCTACATCTAGTTACTTGCTCGCTACTTCAAAAAGTACGAATGACACAAGAGAAACCTAGGGAAATATTTCACACACACACACCTAGAACTACATTAGGTCTAAGATGTAGTGCAACACTTAGTGATAAGTCCATCCATTTGGTAGCTGAGGATAGTCTAACCCCTTCATATACATTTTTTTAGGGTTTTGATGCTTTGTTTGGGGTTTTGCAGGTGATTCTTCCATCTACTATTCACAGTGACATTCGGTGCAAAGATTCAAAGTGATATTAGTGTGACAGGAAGCAAACACATGAGAACATCTAATGACACTCCAAAGGACATTTTCTAGTCATTTCCATGAGACAAGGCACCTAGATCTCAAACTAGGGGCCCATGGGTGACACTATACCTTTTCAGGCACCCCATTTTGGTCGATAGCTTGGATATGCATTTTCTTGGGCTTCTATACGATGGTTCCTTCCTCTATTCACCTAGGTTACACTGTGACACAATATCGTGAAATCTACGAATCAACTAAGCCCTTCCTAGCACTCTTTACACATTAGGGTTTCATATTTTCTAGCTTAGTTTACTTGGGTGTATTTTGGTATTTTATTACTTCATTTATTCAGTCATTTCTTTGCTCCTATATCATTATATTACCCTAGAATAATATTCTTTTAGTTAATCAAAGCCATTGGAAGTGTGTAGGGACATTTTCAATAGTCCAATTATGAATATTCAAGTCATAATTCAATAGTGAGAGGAATATTGAGTCATTAGTATGGTTGCCCTTCAGAAAAATAGGTTTAACATACAAAAATGAGTTTGGTTTGGGAATTTCATAGTGTAAACAGAACAAAAAGTTTCATTTTAGTTCATATATGAGGTAGTCATGAAGGTATGATCCAAATTTTAGGACCTAAGGAGGAGTTTTGCTTAAGATATTGCATTTTCTCGTAAAAGTGGGTTAAGTAATGTTGTTAAAATAACACCCGAATTCTTAACGTTCAAGAAATTTTTTTGGAGCCTTCTACGGATAAACAACAAGAGAAAAATTTGAATATAATTGGGATAGAAATATGGTTAAGAAATTCTTAGGTCAAATGGATGTCAAATAAGAAAGTTCCATCCATTTTTTTGAAGTTGTTGAAGCATTCCTCAAACCCAATGAAATGGTAAGGAGAAAATTGATTTTGTATGCCTCCAAATTGATTTTTTTTGTCTTGAAAGTGATTTTAAAGCATAGATAACTCATCATAGGTCATGTTCATGGTGATTTGAGTTCATGACACTTAGTGGGCCCCATAAGAAATCAACTATTTTGTGAAGTTTTCAATGCACAATTTTTTTTTTGTAAAGGAACGTATGCTCAAATTTTTGCTAGAGGATTCTAGTGATATGTGATTGCTGTTAATGAAGTTATCTTGGTCACTAATTTGGATAAATGTGAATATATAGGTATGGTTTCAGTCCTAGCATTGAGAAGGCTAAATAGGGAAAAAATAGTCTCTCTGGTTGAAAGGTAAATGATCTCTTATCCTCAAAATCTATAAAATAATTATTTGAAGGTGAATTACATTTCATTTGGTAAGTGTTTCATGTTTTTAAGCATTAAAGTGCATTTGAAGTGTTTAAAGGTGCACAATTTAAAGACTAGTTTTGGGTGTCTTGAAATCAGTCAGAGCTATCTATGAAAACTATACATATCCATGATGAAAGCTTTAAACTGAAGCTTGTTGGTAAGATTAAAAGAATAAAAAGATAAATATATTTAAATAAAGGCATGGTAGGATCCATGAGATGATGTTTAAGTGAATATATACCTCATTATTTGAAGGCTATTTTCCGATTTTAAAGGTCTATGAATTACATATTCAAATCTAAATGTTCTTGCTTGAAAAAGAGTGTTGAAGCATCTCCTTGATGTTTAATTTTTCTATACTTCATAATACATCATCTCCTTACTTTATAATATGTTGAAGGTGCATGCATCATTGTGAGAAGGTCAATACTTTGTCTACAAATTTTCATTCCTCAACGATGATTTTGAAGCTCCTACACCAAGATGATTAATTTAATGGGTTATGAAGCTAAAATGGCTAGTGATGAAGGATATAAAACGTTTCTATAATTTTTTGCATGTATATGACACTTGGTTTCAGTTTCTCATAAGGTATATGAAATTTTACACTCCAAAAGGATGTCGGATCTGTTCTTGTGATTACATGTCGATTTGTGTGCAAAGGTTAGAAAGAGTTACTTGTCCTTCAAGTCAAAAATGTAAGATATGTAAGAAATGTCATAAAGGTAATGTTTGAGTCCCCTTTATACGTAGTTCTGATGGAAATTTAGAAAAATTTAGTGTATATAATAGACAAAAATGTTGATGTCATGATTTTAGTTTTTAAGTGAAGCCACCTTACTTTATGTGCACATCTTATTAAGACAAAAATGAAATGTAAAAAGAATTGGGAGTTGTATAGTCAAGGAAGGGAAGTGCAAAAGAAAATTTTGTAGTTGTTTTCTCCTTCATGAAAAATTATCCCTAATGTCTATGGTGTGTGTGGATGGATATGCTAGTGTGTGTGTGAAAATGTGATGAAAATTAGAGTATGATGAAATATGTTCAAGTGAACTTTTACAGGATGTGTAGTGATGAAGGAGAAAATGTTTGAAAGGAAAATTTGATGTTAAAAGGAAGCTTTGAGGTAAGTACCTGCAAAAATGAAGGAGGGTGAAGAGAGAAGAAAAATAAGCTAATCTAGTGGTCACAATTTGGTGTATGAGACATCATATTCTGAGTGATCAAAAAATTACAGAAGACTAAGTTGTTGCTTAACATTAAGGGAGTTGAAACTTCATTTTAAGTTGAAGGTTACATAAGGTTAGTTGACTAAATTTGGGAGTTGAAGCTTCCATGAAAGTTGAAGCTTTGCTAAAGAGCAGGTTGTAGCTTGATTGAATTTTGGAGTTGTAGCTCCATGTTGAGTTGAAGCTCAACTACGAAATCAATGTAACATTAACATGACATTCTTGTCCTAAGATAGTTCTTGGTTTTAGTGAGTTTTTCTCCCAGTTTGGTTTTCCCACATTAAATTTTGTGTCTTTGTATATGATCTCTTGTTATTTTCTTGTGTATAGTTCTGTGTGTTCATCATAACAAGATTAAGAAATGGAAATATATTTAAAATGTTGAATGTTGACTAAAGAAAATATTACCTAAGTATGAAGAGGCACATAAGGATGGAGTGCCTGGGAAGGGCACACATAGGCACATGCGAGAGTTCGGCAGATAAAGGGTGCACTTTGAGAAAGATAGAGTCTAAAGACTTAGCCATTATGCATATATGGGATAAGAATATTATGGAGTATAGAGCACAAATAAGAATGAGGCATGAAGACTTGGAGGATACATAAAAGCTATGTGTGTTTATAAATTGAGTTCATGGATCGATTGTTAGAATGGGATATGCACTTTGAGATCTTGTTATTATAAATATGCATGTTAACACTATGGTAAGATAGTAACAAAGAGGGACCTGGTACCTTTGTGCACTTCATGTGAGTGCTTAGATCTATTTAAGTGATGTTCCAGTGCATCTAGGGTTGTTGAGTGAGAAAATAAGACTACATTTTGGTTTCATTTTCGGGACCTATTTTCAAACTGTTTACCATGATGTTGCATGATAATGGTGTATTAGTTGAATCTTGCATCCATTGAAGATTAGATGATTGACGAACAAGATCAGTTCATGCATAGATATGGTTTTGACACCTAAGTTTAATACACGCACATGGGTTGAAGAACATATTTATCATGAGCTTTATGAGTTGTTCTTTATCGATTTCTAATAGAGTTATACGAGTGGTTGTCTATGTATGCATCAAAGAAAATATGGTATTATAGACCAAGGACTTGGACATAGGAAGAGTATCTAATTTTTTTGATGTAGATGAACCTTAGACATGTGCTATATATCATTGGTGGGCTGGTGTTGTGCACAATTATATTTTTAAGTACACCATGTCTACATGTTCTTGTTTGGAAGTTACCAAGTTTGAATTCTTGCACATTAGCCGGAGGATCTTACCTTCACACTATTCCTTTGTCCATTAAGATCTTGATGGTGGTGTTGAGTTTAGAGCACCCCCACTACACACGAGGGGTAGGAGCGGGAGTGGTGAAAGATTCCAGACTTTGTGGAAAAATACAGAGAGAGGAAAGGCGGCTTAAGTATAATGAGGAAAGGGAGAGGGAATGGAGAAAAACATGATATTGAGGAGTCTATGGAGTTACAGAGGATGATGTCTCATGAAGGATTTAAATCTCATGTGGAAGATGTGGAGCAGAGCATCAAGATCTCCCCACTTAGGAAAGTGAAATAGAGAATCCCCTATGGCTTTTAATGAGAGAACATATGATGAGGAAAGATTGAAGACCAAAGGTACACATCGATCCCACCTGAGCGACCTAGCCTTGCACTTGGCATTTGAGTTCTAGTTATTGATAAATATGTGAGTGTAGGTATTCCGGTGGTTTTAGGTAAATATAATTTTCCTTTGAATACAAAAGTGCATCGTGTAACACATACATTTATGGAATCACAGAAAATAACATATTTTTTTGGAGGAATATTTTCTAGCGTGTCATTAGTATAGGGTGTGGGCATGAATAACATTGGGAACACATCGGAAGCACTCAAATTCTCAAAATGTTGGAGTTGAATTTAGTACTACTATTGAAGGACACAATGAAGTACATCCATGGTCCAGGTACAGTAATGGAGGATCATGAGGTGGTTTAGGAGGATCAAGAGGCTCAAGATCAAGTGGAACAGGTGGTTCTAGTGGTGGAGGAAATATTGGTGGTGGTTCTAGTTTTGGATTTGGAGGAAAAGGCCCACATCCCTAGTAACCCCCACATCAACCTCAACAAGTTTATTATGATATGTCTCTCCATTTACCACAATAAAAGGGTATTGAGGATGCTGCAGAGCATGTGAAAAATGCTAGTTCTTTATGACACGCTAAAGGAATCACTGCTCCAAATAGGAAGGAGATCCAATTTGCTACTACTCTTCAAGGGCGTACACATAGCTAGTACAGAAAGTATGACCCACACCGAATGCAGTGGATTATGATTCTTTTCACTCTACATTTTCAGCTAAGTTCCATATTCATGAGTTTGAATAGAAAAGTATCAGCATGCTTAAGGACATAAAACAAGGCTTATAAAAAAGCATTCGGGAATATGACACACATTTTAAAACTTTGTTGTCAAAGTTGTCTTATGACATCATTCTAATTAGAATGTACAAGTGGTTTGTTTGAAGGTTGTTGAATCCTTTCAGAAGGGTGTTATCTCATAAGAATTTTGTGGATCTGTGTGATGCTTTGGAAGAAACTCTATGCACCTTGAGGTAATTAGGAGTGTGGAAACTAGAGTAATCCTATTTCTTGAGTGCAAATTACAACTATGGTGAAATAGTTGGAAAATCTCTCTACTAATTCAGATCATGAGATGCACATAGGGATATGGTGTACAAATTGCGAGGTTGAAGGACATACTAAGGATATATGTCCTAAAAAATTGATGTAATCCATGTTGTTGGATTGTGAGATTTATCATTTGGACCATGATGTGAGTAGATGTCCTCTTTTTAGCGCACGTGATCCAAAAGAATGTATCTATGTATTATAAAATTTGTAAAATTCATACTCATGATACTATTAACTATAGATTGATTGATCATATTCATGAAGCCATTGAAACTAGTGTGTGCCAAACTAGTGTAGCAGGTGGATCTAAGGAACAAGGAGAACAACATAATGAAGGGCATAATAATGGGGATAACAGGAATAAAGGCTTTTATGGTGGATATAGAGGCCAAGGTTGTGGTGGTGGAAGAGGAGGATTTCCTAGAGGAACTTGTTTTACTTGTGGATCTCTTGATCATTATCAAAGACGAGTTCCCTTAGAATGTGGTTTGCTCATGGTGTGGAAAACAACATAAATTTGAAGAATTTCCAGGACTTGAGCGGGAATATGAGCAAACAACAAAACAAGATAAGGGATTAGTTATAATTAAGATATAGCGCACAAATAACAATCAATAGATGTTGAAGGTTAAACTGAATTCGAATGACAACTGTGTTAGTTACCACATGCACTGAGGTTGTGCTTGCTGTGAACATCCAAAGTATAAGCCACTATAACAAAGCAAGAAGTGATTAATGCCAAGTACCCTGATGCTAAACATCAAAAAGAAGTTTACCTAGAGACTATGGATGTTATCAAGAATCTACAAGGAGAGATTCAAAGTTTGAATGAGCAGGCCTATGTTGGAACATGCTAAGAATGCTGAAATCCCACAAATGGATGCAAATGATTTGAAGGAAGTATGTTGAATTTTGCGTCAGGAGAACATAATCCCTCTTGTTAGGAGAGTGGTTGAGAGAAAATATGTTGCACACAAGTAATGAGTGCGAGAGGTAGATAATGTTAGGATAAAATATTATTATCCTATTTAATTATGCATTCCATATTTAATAAATTTATTTTATGGTTATATTTAATTATAACCATCATTTTGTTTGTATTTGATTATTTCAGGAGTTGTTATATTGTTTTAAAAAATATATTTGTTTTTATTCAATTGTTGCTTCCCCGGATGTTATTAAAAGCTAATGTAATTGGGAATATAGTGCACCTGTGCAAGTTATTCTTATGTTTGTATTTGGCTGTGCAATATCTATAAATATTGCAGCCCATTCTCTGTAAGTTTTGGTTGATTGAGTTTAATAAAATATTATCAAGCTTCCGCCCCTATTGCTCAATCTACATTTGGTACCAGAGTGAATTGAAGCTCCTGGCAAGGTTGGAGAAGGTTGCAGAGGAAGGAGAATTCGTGGAGAAGAAATCTACATCAACGGAGAGCCAGTGCTGCCTCCTGTAGCTTCCCAGAACCCCTTGCATACCCACAACCTCCTGTGTATTCTCCAGGTAAACAGAAAGTAATTTTTTTTTGCCTTGGTGCTATTTGCACCAGGAAAATTTGCTTCTGGAGTTCATTTATATACAGTTTAAAAAAAAAAAAACAACATTTGCAGCAGGCTTTTATTCTTTAAAAAAAAAAAAATCCCTATCAAGGGTTTTATCTCTAATATTAGAGAAGTATTCAGTTACTGCTACATGTAGTAGTCTACTATATTTGGAGGGATCAATTTGCTACAGAAGTCTCTCCCTCTGACCGAGCTGTGAAGACATAGAGTGGTGCATATGAGCAAGGGTCATTTTTTTTTTTTTGGTCTATTTTCTGATCTTCAACAACCTCTGCTCCAACACACCTGTACCAACCAACCTCCAGCGACCTGTACACAAGACAAGGCATCAAAAATTTAAAAAAATAGTGAAGAAAACATCGGCTAAGGCATTATGGTCTCTAGAAAATCAGACCTACATTCAAGGCATGCAATAGCACATGGCCAACAAACAAAACGAAAGAAAAAATAAGCGGAGGACAACAAATCAATGAAGAGCAACAAATATCAATAAAAAAATCAACAAAGGCCTCCTCTGCAATCTGATAGCAAATTGCGACCTGCACATGCAAACAGCGGCAACATCTCCCTCCATGCACAAGGATCTGCAGACACAAAAAGATCAAAGCAAACAAAAAAATGTGAATTAGAAAGAGGTAGGGTGACTCCCTCCACGCACAGCGGATCAAAGACATCACAAAAAAAGTGCGGCTGCACAAAAACAAAAAAAGAGGCGGCCAAAGCATTAGAGATATATATAAAACAATGCAAAGGCGTTTTGATCCATTTTTCAAGTGAGAAGAAACCTAAAATCCACCCTCCAACATGCAGGCCATGTGGGACCTTTTGCCAAGTCATTTATTTTAATAAGGTAAGTCGTTTCTACCCTTTATTAAATACAATTAGCTTCATTTCTTTACCAAGTGCTCATAAGAGCCAAGGTGGATAGACTAAATGCCTTAGAAGTGGGAGGTGCATGGTTCAAATCCCACCCCCAACTTGACATTTTGCATTTGGCAGAATTTTTGGTGGAACCGCCAAATTTAGCAAAAATTTTAAATTTAGTTATAACTAACTAAATTTAGCGGAGGAATCCCTAATTTAGGGTAAATTTTTTTCTCCCATTCGGTCTGGTTTTTCATTTTGGACATTTTTTGCAAAAGGAGACCCATCTAAAAATTGCATTTTCAGCTTTTTTTGCAATTTTTAGCATTTTGGGTCGTATTGGGCTCAGGAGGCCACCAGGCCCGCAAAACAAATTTTTTTTTCCTGCCATTCAAATTTTCTAGTTTTTTTAATGTAAATTATATACTGCTATATATTGTACTAATTTGTAGGTTGCCATAGTCAACTGCAAACTTTGTAACTACTCAGAAACTGGCAGAATTGTAATAAAAACAATAAAAAAATTGTTGGTTTCTGTAACACTCATGAGATCCTAGATCTCATTCGCAGCATGTTCGGTATATACGGTGCCTCTGGGAAGCACTTACGAGTAAATCCATCATGACTACTACTACACTTAATGCCTAATATAGCTACAAAACGTCGTTTGGGCATCATCCCTATAAATCGACGGGAGGAATAAGGTCACAGTGCACACACTATGAACCATCCCATCCATCTGTGAACGATTGCACGACATAAATCTAGACTGAGAAATTATCCAAGTATATAGTGAAGTTACGCGTGCGTATGAGGATATTTCTTTGAGCCGGTGTCAATAATCACATAGATCCCATCAGTACTGTCTTGGTACCACGTATTGAATTCTTTCACATACGTTAACGCCTCTTTCACATACCGCGGGTATATAGAAAGGGTGAGCTTCTTCCACGTATCGATGGGTATATCGGAAGGGCACGTATATAGAGAGGTTTGGTATATCGGACTGATGGTATATAGATTGGGAGACCTAATACCTGGAGTGATAAGAGCCAAACCCTGTCAGTGATCTCTGCAAAATGGGCACCAATGCCCCCAAATTTTTTTCTCGGATTCACAATTGCTTAGAGGAAGCAACTATGCTGCATGGAAGACAAAAATAAAGACACAACTTGAGTTTGAAGAGATCTTTGGTCTGTTGTGAATGGTACTCTGACCAGATCAACCACTGATACAACACAACAACGATAGTTTGATAAAGCGATCAGAAGGCCAAACTCATCATCTTGTTTGGAGTGTTCGATGATGTGCAACCCCACATTCGAGATGCCAAAACAAAAAAATAAGCATGGGATAAATTGAGCATAGTATATGAGGCCAAGAACAAGAATGTCATACTGAATTTGTAGAGTCAGTTACATACACTGAAGTTCAAGCAAGAATGAAAAAATTTAAGCTTTCTTAAGAAGAGTTGCAGAATTGAGGGCTTCACTTCTAGCCCTGGGAGAACTAGTCACTAGATGATGCTCTCATTCCCATTATTCTGAGAGCACTCCCCTCTTCTTACCACATTTTTGTCACAACACTAAATGTCGATATACGACGGCATTGGTTTTGAAAAACTGGTAAACCTATTGCAACAAGAGGAAGTAATGTACAATAAGGATGATGAAGAGGAGCAGGCACTATCTTCACATCAAAAATGGAAAGGAAAAGGTAAAGGAAAACCTAATTCCTATAAGAAGTCCCAACATCAGAATCAGTATCACGGGGACAATCAATAGAAGAAGCAATGTCCTATTTGCAAAAGAGGACATGACTTAAAAGATTGTTGGTATAACACTTATAAGAAAGGTTCATCAAGCAACTCTGGACCACAACAACAACAATCTTACAAGGGAAATTCTAACAACTATCACGGGTAGAAAAAGGGGAACTGGAAAAGAAGACCCTACACTAAAGAAGGTAATATTCTTTGAGCAACAAGAACATGATCAACATAATGAAGACTTCTTGTTCACTGCTCGATCAAGTGAACCATCCACGTCATCTAGTGATGTCTGGTATGTTGATTCGGGAGCCACTCGACACATGACCGGCCACAGAGACTGGTTTATTTCAATGAGGGACACGCCATTGAAAAATCATGTTTCGTTGGGAGATGATTCTTCATATATAGTTCAAGGGATTGGAAACATTTCTCTACCCCTTGGTTCATGCAAATGTAGACTATTAGATGTCCTATATGTCCCTGGGTTGACAAAGAATCTCCTTTCAGTTAGTCAACTCCTTGATCACAACCTAAAAATTGACTTTGATAGTCAATCCGGCAAGAAAACGTGTTTGATTTGAGATAAATCAAGAGGCTCGAAAATAATTGCAAAAGCCTCCAATGTGGGACGCATGTTCCAACTTGATTTCATTCACAGAGACGATCAAGCACTTGTGGCTAAAAACTCCACCTCAGCATAGTTGTGGCATCAGAGATTTGGTCATGTAAGTTTCAAATATCTCAAAACACTTCACCGGTGTAATATGGTACATGGGCTACCATCTCTTCAGAAGGATATAGACAAGTGTCCTCACTGCCTAGCAGGAAAACAACACAGAGTTTCATTCAGAGGAGTACATTTGAGCTCATGGTAAACTTGACCTGGTTCATACCGATCTTTGCGGTCCACTCCAGCCAAGTCATTCTAGGTTCCAGTACTTCATGCTTTGTGTTGAAAAATATTCACATTGGAAAATGTGGATTTTTTTGTCTTCATAAGAAAAGTGAAGCGTTTGAAACCTTCAAAAAGTTCAAAGTAGTAGTTGAGAAAGAAACTGGTCATCACATCAGAACTCTCACTCAGATTGAGGGGGAATTCACCAGTGATGAGTTCAGAGACTACCTACAAACTCACGGGATTTGTCGACAAATGCCTCCTCCACACACACCACAACAAAATGGTGTTGTTGAGAGAAGAAATCATACTATCATGGAAATGGTGCGATGCATGATCGATGATTCTGGACTTGCAAAGACATTTTGGGTAGAAGCAACAAAGACAAACAATGTATTTGTTGAAACAGAGCACCTGTTGCTCTTGATGGAATAACACCACAAGAAGCATGGTCAAAAAGGAAACCATCCATTGCACACCTCAGAGTATTTGGGTGCAAAGCAAACATGCACATACCCAAACAGAATAGAAAGAAATTGGACATGAAGTCACAAAAACTCATCTTCATTGGGTATAGTGAAGAGACTCTTGGGTATAGATTGATGGATCCTAAGACCAGAAAAGTCTACACCAACAGAGATGTTGAGTTTTTTGAGAAGAAGGAAGCAAAGACTCCTCCTCCGGACTCACAAGATGTAGATTTTTCACTTGTTGTAAAAATTGAAGCTGATGTTCCCTCAAAAGATGAAAGTGATGATGGGGATGATGGTGTTGATCAGATAGAACCATGACCCATGGGAATAGTTCAACGTATGCCTAAATGGTGTACAAGTACATTATGAGATGCAAGATTGGATGCTCCACTGGATACATCCACCCCTGGACCACGGACTCACAATAAAGCAAGAGAAGAAGTTAACTTTGCTTTGATGAGTAGAGTTATTGAATCAGATGAGCCCTCTACATAGTCAGGAAGCCCTACAATCAAAAGCTTGGAAAGATGCCATGGATTCTGAATATCAATTAGTGATGAAGAATAACACTTAGTAGCTTGTCGATCTTCCACCAGGGAAGAAACCCATTGGATGTAGATGGATATTCAAAAATAAGTACAAAGCAAGATGGGATAGTGGACAAGTACAAAGCAATACTTGTAGCAAAGGGGTACACACAAAAAGAAGGCATTGACTATGAGGAGACATTTTCTCCCACAACTAAGATCAAAACAATTAGGATGATCTTTGCTCTAGCTGCTCAGTTTGGATGGAAAGTTCACCAAATGGACGTAAAAAGTGCCTTCCTAAATGAAGATTTACAAGAAGAAATCTACATGACTCAACCTGAGGGATATGTTGTACCTGGTCAAGAAGAAAAGGTATGCAAACTTAGGAAATATCTATATGGTCTAAAACAAGCACCCGGGCATGGTACATCAAGATTGATGAGCATCTCGTACAACATGGATTTGTTAGAAATCCATACGATCCCAATCTCTACCTCAAAAAGCAAGGGGGGGAGATGGTGATTGTTGTTGTCTATGTCGATGATCTAGTCATCACTGGAAGTTTAGTGAGGATGATCGATGCAATGAAGAAAGATCTTAATCGATCGTTCGACATGACCGATCTCGGGCTGATGCACTATTGTCTTGGATTGGAAGTGTGGCAGAAAGAGAATCATATTTTTGTTTCTCAGATGAAATATACCAAGACTACGCTCGAGAATTTTAGGATGATGGATTGCACACCAATTTCTACACCCATGGAGAACAGATTGTAGTTATCTCATTCAGATCCATCTCCTGAGGTAAGTGCCACTCTCTATCGGCAGCTGATCGAGAGTCTCATTTACCTGACCTACACTAGACCAGATATCAACTTTGTAGTGAGCTATCTATCCAGGTTCATGCAGGAACCCAAAGTTTGTCATTAGAAAGCAGCAAAGTGCATTTTGAGATATCTCAAAGGATCAGTGGATCTTGGTCTAGAATACAAGAAGAACGAAAACTTCTTCTTGACTGGATATTCAGATTCAGATCATGCAGGTAACATTGATGATAGAAAATCCACTTCTGGATTTTTATTCTTTATGGGATCTGGACCAATATCATGGGGAAGTAAGAAACAACACTTTTTTTCTCGCTCTTCCACGAAGCCAAGTATCGTTCTCTGCAGAGAAGCATGTCATGAAGTGATTTGGCTCACGTCACATCTTTGGAAGGACTTGGAATACCATAGGACAAACCGACCACCATGTATGTTGACAATGAAGGTGTTCTCAAACTTGTTCACAATCTAGTGTTTCATGAGAGAACAAAGCATATTGAGGTTCAGGTTCATTTCATATGCGAAAATGTGTTGAAACAAAACATCCAGCTTCAATTTTGTCCAACTGCTGAACAACGAGCAAATATTTTCACAAAGTCACTTGCACGTGACAAGTTTGAGTTGTTCAGAGAGTTCCTCTCCTCATCTCTTCAAACAATGCACAATTAAAGGGGGAATGTTAGGATAAAATATTATTATCCTATTTAATTATGCATTCCATATTTAATAAATTTATTTTATGGTTATATTTAATTATAACCATCCTTTTGTTTTTATTTGATTATTTCAGGAGCTGTTATATTGTTTTAATAGTATATTTGTTTTTATTCAATTGTTGCTTCCCGGATGTTATTGGAAGCTAATGTAATTGGGAATATAGTTGCACCTGTGCAACTTAGTCTCCTGTTTGTATTTGGCTGTGCAATATCTATAAATATTGCAGCCCATTCTCTGTAAGTTTTGGTTGATTGAGTTTAATAAAAATATTATCGGACTTCGCTTTGTTTCTCAATCTACAGATAATTCATGCAAATATACCTTCCCATAATCATGAATATGACAAGGAGATTACATTGAATGCAGTCATAGATGGATGGCTTATGAGAAACATTCTAATAGATACATGTGCAAAAATTAATGTACTCACATTGGATGCTTGGAATCATATGGGAAGACCACCATTACAACCTTCTTCGAATTTGTTGTATATGGAAAATAGAACTAGGGATAATCCTATTGGGTTGTTAAAAGATGTTACTATTATGATTCAGGGAGCCAAGTTTACTTGGGAATTTGTAGTATTGGAGCTCACAGAGGCATATAGTTTCCCAACATTACTTGGGCACCCCTGGTGTTATGTAAATAATCCATATTTGTGCTTCAAAAAGGGGTACATTAGCTTTGTGAACAAATAAGAGCATGCCATTATACCTTTGATAGATGAAAAGGCTGCCCCATATGTTGAGCCTTTGAGTGATGAGGAATTGAACAAGATATATATGCGTTTAATCAGAGACCCTGAGGTGATTGAGCCATCTAAGAAAGGAGTAATACAGTGGGATGATGCTCATTCAGTTAGTGATAATACAAGTATTGCTTGTGACAACTAGTCACATGGAATGTATGAAATAGTTGGGGTGTGAATTTAAGAATATTGTTAATCGCATGATCAGGACCGTGAATGTTTAGGTTCTTAAGTTATAGCCATGTACCATGGTATATTGGTGAAGGAAACCTAGATGTCTTTCTGCGCACCATGGAAGCCCGGTGGATGAATCTTTGGTGAAAGAAAAATATGCTAGTTTATACTCTATGTGGGACAATAGCACATTGGTGGGCTAAATACGGGGACAACCTATTAGAATGGCGCGAGGTGAGAATCACCTTTTCTACTAGGTTTCTAAGGAGAAATGTACCTTCATAGATATGTAAATTCCATGGGAAGGATTTTTCTTCACACCATATTTAGAAGTGTGAGAGACTCTGGACGGAGGGGCAAGAGGCCTTGCCACCATCACTTTGGGTACATATGTTCTACGTAACCCTCGGAAGATATGGGTGTGCATGGTATGTCCATGAAAAGTTGACATGGGAAATAGTTAATTGGTGAGAGATGACCTAGGTATGATTCATACTTTTGATTAATTTTCTACTAAACCTCTGGTCAATGAAGCACTACAGATTATGAAGCACCTTACTTTGGGAGATATTGTGAAGGTTGAGGAAATATTGATAGAAATGTTTGGAGAGTTGGATTTAGAGGTGCGCCTTGATCTTGAAGAGACTGAAGAAGAAGAAATGGTCCACACTGGGAGACAAAGGAAAAGGGTAAACTGGTATGCACAATAGATGATGATGATGATGAGGATGATGAGGATAACAACCTAGATGTTAACCACACTGAAGGTATGTGTGAGGTGATGGATATAATAGATCTAAAGGCACATGCATATCATGAGCCTATGAAAACAAATAAGGTTAACATTGGAAAAATGCGAGCCTAAATAGGATGTTATTAGTGATTATTGGTTTGAACATAAGGTGGCTAAAATTATTGAGCTGCTGCGTGACTTTCAGGACTTATTTCTGAGGGGATATCATGATTTAAAAGGAGTGTACCCTTCTTTAGGTGAGATACAAATCAAACTTAAAGAAGGTGCACGCTTGATTAGGAAGAGATCTTATATGATTAATCATAATATGTGCATTAAGGTGAAAGAAGAAATTGATAATATGCTCAAGTTTGGTATCATTGAGCCCATTGAGGAATCGAGTGGGTTAGTCCCATGGTAATAATCATTAAAAAGGATGAAAGAAAAGGATCTATATGGACTATAGGGAGTTAAATGCTACACATGTTATTGATCCTTTTACCACCCCATTTACTGAGGAAATTCTAGAAGGAGTTACATGGTGTGAGATCTACTCTTTTACAGATGGGTTTACAGGTTATCATCAAGTGCGTATAGAAAAGAAGATCGAGGGGAAAATACAATTTTCACCTCTGAATGGGGAAGTTTTGCATACACGGTTATGACATTTGGACTAAATGATATGCTTTTAGTGTTCTCATGCATTGTTGTATAGGTAATTCAAGAATTCATTCATAAGTTTTTACAAGTATATCTTGATGATTCGATAGTGTATGGTTTGGTTAAGGATCATTGTGACAACTTGAGACTTATGTTTGAAAGGTGCAGGAAGTTGAGTATCTCTCTGAATATTAAGAAATGTATTTTTGTGACATCTTTATACACTTTCTTGGGAATATTATTTGTAAGGAAGGCTTGTTGGTAGATCCAACCAAGGTCGCTATGATATTGGGCTTGGAAGAACCTAACAATGAAAGTGAAGTGCATGGATTTCTTGTTCATATAGGGTATTACAAGAAATTCATTAAGGGCTATGCAAATATTTCCGTTCCCTTGGAATAAATTTTGAAAGCTAAGGGAAAATTCTATTGGGGCAAGGCGCAACAACATACATTTGAAACACTAAAGGAAAGGTTGACCACTGCACCTATTTTGCACTTTCCTTCATGGGACAAACTATTTCATGTTCATGTGTATGCTTCTGGTGACGGTGATTGGTGTTGTGTTAGCAAAACCAGGTAAAGGAATTGTAGACCACCCTATTTGTTTTGTAAGCATGAAGTTGACACCAAATAAACAAAACTATATAATGACTGAGCATGAAGATTTTTCTATGATTTAAATATTACAAAATTGTAGACAATACTTATTAGATACACCATTTATTTTCTTCATAGATCATATGACACTTAATTATTTGGTCAACAAACCTGTTTTACAAGGGAGAATTTGTAAGTGGATACTACTATTTCAAGAGTTTTAGTTTACAATGATTGTGAAACCAAGAAAAAGAAACTCATGATATGATCATTTCTTTGAGAATCAACTGGTGAGGATGCACAGAGAATTGAGGACATAATGCCGAATGTAAATTTTTATAGATTTAATCATGTGCCCATAGAGTTGGAAGATAATGCAAGTGCTTTTATGCGACCGTGATGATCTTGAAGGAATGAAGACATTAAAGAAGAAGTAACTTGCAATACGTGTGGCACCTTACCAGTTGATAGGTGGATATTTATATAAGTTAGGTTGTGATGAATTTTTACACTGGTGTGTACTAGAGCATGAGTGTGAGGCAATAATGGAAGAATCTCATGGTGGAATTGTAGGAGGTCATTATGCAAGAGAAGATTCTAATGGCTAGTTTTGGTGGGAAAATTTATATAAGTATGTCAAATAATATGTCAAGGCATGTGATCATTGTCGAGGACTTGTGAAACTCTAACCAATGAGACTCCTTTGAGGCCTATTACAAGTGGAAAACCTTTTGAGAAATGGGAAATCAAATTTGTGGGTCCTATTTTCCTACATGTGCATAAGACTGGAGTGCACTATATTATAACTTATACAAAATATCTTACAAGGTGGGTAAAATTGGTGCCTAAAAAGGATTTTACGGAAACTACATCCGTGAGGTTTATATGGGAAAACATTATCAATAAGTATGGATGTCCATTGAGCTTGAAAAGTGATAGGGAACTCATTTTCTTAATGAGACTATCAAAATATTATTGGCTGATTTTATGGTGGCGCACCACAAGATAACACCCTATCACCCACAGGAAAATGGTACTACTGAGGCTTTCAACAAGATATTGGGACATACATTGACAAAAATCTGTGATGTTGGAAGGAAATATTGGGATGATAAAGTATCTTTTGTACTTTGGGCATTCAGGACTACTTACAAGAGATTGAACAAGGCCACACCCTTCTAATTTGTGTTTGGTGTGGAGGTTGTATTTCCTATAGAATTCATGTTTCCATCCTTTCATATTATGTGCATAGGAGGATTAGATGATGAACAAGCTATTGAAGAAAGCATAAACAAAGCTGTTAAAGTTGGATGGACAATGCGCTATTACCTAGTGGATCCGAGAAGATAGAAAAAGTGAGATAGAAAACATGACATGATAAACATATTCAGAATAAGGAATTTGAGGTTGGAAAAATGGTTCTTCTGTATGATTAAAATTTTGTGCGCCACCCAGGGAAGTTGAAAGTTCATTGGTTGGGACTCTTTGTTGTAAAAAATATATTGGAATCAGTGCTTATTGAGTTATAGGTCTTTGGATGACACTTTATTACCCATTTAATTCAATGGGAGTAGGATGAATCCCTACTATAAATAAGTATTCTTGGTGTTTGTAATAAGGCAATATTGTCATTTAGATTAGATTTCCCTTTAATGTATTTCTCTTTCTTTGTGTTTCCTTTCATCATTGTTATGCTCTATTAATGTAAGTTTAGTGTTTTGTGTAATAACCACACTTTCCCACCCAAGTAAATGATTACTATATAAGTGAACTCATATGCATAGGATTGCACATAATTTTAGTGTTGGGTGGAGCAGATGCATGTTAAATGGACCAATATGGAAAGAGATCGAATGTCCTTTGGAAGATGATCATGCATAAAATAAATATGATACATTTACTTGAAGTAAAGGTGTAAATCAAGAAAAAAATTGTTCCACGTTACAAAGATTGAATCTAGTGCAAGAAGTGTTGAAATCCATCGTTATGACACCAAAACGATAACTTGGAGCAACCACTGAGGACATGAAAAAAAAAAAATAAGTGGAAGTAGAGATGGAGGATGCCCCTGAAAGTAGATTTTTAGAAATGTAGTACCCAGAAGGGGTTATAGTGGGGCGTGACTAGGAGTCCCACATCCGCTACAACAAAGTAAGTGATTATAACCATAGGACAAAGGCCACAAAAGATGAATTGGAAAAACATCTGGTTGTAAAAACAAACATGCACATAGAGGATGACAAGCCCATTTACAATGACTCTGGTGAGAATTTAAAAAAGTTGGTATTTTACAGTTATATGAGCTCCCTTACTTTGGAAATCCAAAAATAATGTACCAATGGTTGAGAGTCGAGGACTTCTTCTAGGAGGAGGGTGTGCATCACAATGCCCCTAATTGGTTCATTGACTGGGTTAAGGAGCTCAGGAATAGAGATCCCGAGTGATCTGATGGATGATCAAGTTATTGATGAAAATTTTGCAGAGTTGTCCTATGTAAAAGGCACGTGAGTGATGGACATAGAGAAACTAGACAATTATCCTATGGTTATGGTAGTTACACACTTTTTGACAAAACTAAACAATCAAGAGTGTTGGACACAAGTAAATAGGAAATGGCTACACATCACAAAGAAAATATTAAAGGGAGTGGTATACAATGTTGCTTCCTTCATTGCTGAGGTGATTATTGAGGAATAAAAACAAGGTGATAAAATCAGCTTTGGTGTCATTCTTCTTTCTTTTGTTTTTGTTGATATTCGAGTGTCGGATGGGCCAAAAACAAGATATGGTAGTTTCAGAGTAGAAGAATTCTCTGGCTGATTGTTTTGTAATATACACATGTGAGGGGTCCATGAATGGCCAAAGTATAAACAAAGGATGGAATTATGGTATAATTGCCTAATGGAGACATTTGAATATGAATGAAGAATACCCAAATACCTTCCTTTGGTATTAGATAAACAAGTGCAATTTGTAGTCTTTCAACACTTATGTATTGGAATATTTAGGATGAAGGATGGGAATTGGAGCCCCTAGTAAAAAATTAATATGCATTCACAACACACTACTTGAGGCATATGTGAAAAATTTTCAAATGAACAAAATCTGAAGTTTGATGTGGATAAATTGGAATGCAAGTACCATACATTGCGGAAAAGGTATGCGTACCTAGGAAAGTCTTCCTACATTGAGCACATGATTTCTAATGATATCAATATTACCACTTTGAGCTTAGAAATTGGGGATATTTGTGTGGCTAAGGTATACATATACCTTAAGCCTAAACTTTTCAATGACAAGTATATTGAAAATGAATTCAAGGTCCCCGAACTAGCGAAGGGGAAACACATAGTGGGTACATTGCAAGATGAAGAGATCAAAGTCTTAGAAGAAGAAGAAGAGGTGTAAGAAGATAGCATTTGATTAGACCATGGATCATGGAGGCAACCTATAGTTGGTGAGAAGAGGTCACGTGAGGAAAATCCTCTGAAGCATGAAGAAGGAGGAAAAGCTGGAGAGGAGATAGGTGCAAGAGAAATATGGATGGATGTTGGGGGCATTGAAGAGCAATAGTATAAGAGGGTATTGAGGAGAATAAATACAAAAGATGCAAGTGTGAGTGTAGGACCTTCTCAACCAAAGAATCCTAAGACCTTTCCCACTAATCCTATATAGGAGAAGAAGAAATGATAGGATTATGTGACGAGAAAAGGTGAGGAGGAGGATTACGATGGGAGTGTGCACACGAAACAAAACCACATCTTATTTAAATGGATGTAGAAGAGCCTCAAGAGGAAGAGGTGAAATATGATATAGAAATATTCAAGGAGCATAAAGATAGAGGAGGGTATGAGGAGGAAGAGACATATAAACATAAGGGAAAACCATTTGGTGATCCTACAGATGGAGAAGTAGGCCTTTGCGGAGGAGGACTGAACTTAGATGAAGGAGTGTGCATCCAAAAAGGTATTTTCTTAGGGAGATATGAGGAGGGGATGTATAAAACTCCTAAAAATGGTTATATTGATGATCCCACAAAGATCATTCTCTCTAGGTTTCAAAGTACTTTGGAGCTTGAGAAGCTTTATGGATGGGAGTGAATGGATCCAGAGGTAGTGAAATTTTGCACCAGAAAGCACTTGTCTTAGAGTATGCAGACACATATTTATGAGCCTCAATTTGATGTGAAGGAAGATTCATACATTAAGAGAAAAATGAAGAAAAAGGCTCATAAGCGTGCATTGGATGGTGAGGCCCAGAGTTTATAGATGAACAAGAAAGCAATGCCTTGAATAAGGTGGACACCAAAATTACATGCATGAATGTCAATAAAGCAACTACTATAAGGGTGCGATGGAAGATAACAAAATTTTGAAAGCACACGTGGAAAATTTGACTGCATAATAGAAGAAGGATAAGGAAAGGAAGGAACAAATTCTAGAGTTTTTCGTAGATATTGGTGGGGAAATAATTCATGAACATCCATAATTTGATGCACAAATAGATGAATCATATCATTCTTCCTTGAATTTCCTTTAACAATGATTACACACATTACTTGTGAATAAATCAGGTGTGCCTTAGGAGACAAAAGGAAGCTACATGAAGAGAACAAGAAGCCGATGAGAAGAAGGAGATAACGAGGAAACATGTCACACAAAGAATAGTAGAGTATGATTCTCTAATGTAAACTATCAAAGATGAATCCAAGCACATAGATTTGGAATTAAAGGTATGTGAAGACCCTAAGCATATCGTTAAGAAAAAGACTCTAGTAGAATAAAATGAAGTCCTTGCAACAAATAAAAATGATACTTTGGGGCATGCGGAGAGGCTGAAATTGTTAGATGAAAAGTGATTTGCACTTACTATAGCTTGTGACCCTCATAATGAAAAAAGAAAAGAGAGGAAAATAGATAGCATAAAGGATGGATGTTATGGAAGGCATGATTTCATGCCTAGTTAATGTTATCAGGGTGCTGAAAAATAAGGGCGAAGATATGACTATTGATGAGATGGATGGGGTATTAGGAGACATCCCTGATAAGGAAAAGAAGGGACTCAGAGATTGGAATGAGTTAGAGGCAGACATTAAGAACGAGTACCCAAAATTGTTTCTCTCATATGAATAGAGTGCCCAGATTCTTTTTGGTATATTTTCATTCATTGTGTAGAGTCATTATTTTATTCATTATTCTTTATTCTTGGAGGGATAAGGCATGATTACCCATTTCCAGGGGCGGTAATGAAGTTAGTGTGGGGTAATGTTGATTAAATAAAATATTTCCTAAGTATGAAGAGGTTCATAAGGATAGGGCACATAGGAAGGGGGCACATAGGCGCACGTGGGAGTTTAGCAAATAAGGGCGTGCTAGGAAAAGATAGAGTCTAGAGACCTAGCCATTATGCATATATTGGATAAGAATAACATGGAGTGTGGAGCACAACACTAAATGATGCATAAAGACTTGGAGGATACGTAAAATATATTTTCGTAATAAGAAGAAGTTCAAGTGTTATGAAACTTGAGAGCTAATAATAGGATGCAAATCTAGTGTTATTAATAGACGGTCTATTATTAGGTGAAGCTTACATGCTTCCTTAGTTGATTTTGTAGTAGTGCATGGATATTATAAGCATGCAACCTATTTTGAGAGTGCATGGGTGGTGAAGGGAAAGTCCCCACTACTATATATATATATGTATTGATTTGCACGATTTTGAGAGATAGAAACAAAGTTATGCTATTGGTATGATTTTGTGCGCATGAATTTGTGATGGTATTTATGATGTATTCAACTACTGGTTTTGTCCTAATTAATATAATGGATCATTATGGTTGGATATTGATTGTTGATGTTTCTTCTCATGGTTATTATATGGTGAATTTGGTATTAATCCTTATGTGATCTGTATGTTTATTTATTATGTGTGTTTCCAAATTGAGTTCATGGATTGATTGTTAGAATGGGATATGCACTTTGAGATTTGGTTATTATGAATATGCATGCTAACACCCTGGTAAGATAGTAACAAAGAGAGACCTAATACCTTTATGCACTTTAGGTGAGCACTCATATCTGTTTGAGTGATGTGCCAACACATCTAGGGTTGTTGAGTGAGAAAATAAAACTACATTGAATAAACACTAATTCATCCCCCTCTCAATGCTTGGATTTATAAAAATTGGTATCATGAGTGTGATTCTCTTGAATCAAGTATAAAAATTTGGAGGAGATATTTGGATCAAAAAATGGGTGCACCAAATTGAGCCAATCTTGGAAAAGAAGTATGAAATTGCTCAAGCCTTGATTGTTGAGTTAAAGAAGGAAATCAAGCTCTTGGAAGGAAATCATGGTCAAGAACTGAATGAAATGGCATCATTTGTTGAGAAAGTGTCAAAGGATTTGAGAGACAAAGAAAATTATTTCCTTAAACATGAAGAAGAACTAAGGACTTTGAAGGTTGAGTTGGAACAAGCCACTAGAAAACTTGATGACTTACAAAGAAAACAAAGGCATCCTAGTGAAAAATCAGAATTGGTTGTAAAAATGAAGAAAATCAAAATGAAGTAGAGCATGAGCTATGTCAAGCAACTATCCAAGCCAAGAGTGAATAATGTGAGAGACTAAATGCATAATTAAATATCCTAAGAGAGGAACTAGAATAAACAAGGAAAAGGGAATTGAGGGTTGATTCAAGTCATGTATCTTGTCAAGGATGTTTTAAGACCAAGAAGGAAAAAAGAACACAAGAAGACCATTAGGAAAATAAATGTGAGGAGACTCTCAGGTAAGTTTCATGGAATTTTCTTTTCATGTAATGTGTTTGGGCATAGAGCTAGAGATTGTAGGAGAAAAGTAGATGCAGAACATCCATGGAAATATTGTAGGATTGAATATGAGAAAAACATAATGTGCTTCAATTACCAAGAAAAAGAACATATTGTAAAATATTTCTTAGAGGAACCATTAAGAAAGTTTTGGGAAGAAGTATAGTCAAGAAGCATGTTGTGTGTTTTAATTGTCATGGACAAGGACATTATTCAAAACATTGTGATGAACCTCATAGATATAGATGTAAGCTTAATGCAATCAAGAAATAATGTAAAAGGGTATACAAAGTAAAGACACATCCTAAAAGTGAGTCCAATTCAACAAATTCTAATACAATCAATGGAAAGAAGGTGGTTGAACTTGTATACAAATCCAAAGAGATTAAACCTAGGCCTAAAGAGACAAAGAATGAGAAGAAATTATCATGGGCATATGATGGAAAGGAAAGTTCAAGAAAGATATAAAAATATGGTGATCAACTCCAAGAAGAGATCTTATCCCTAACAGTGGTGGAAAAAATATATGAGATGCATCATACA
Organism: Taxus wallichiana var. yunnanensis; assembly: GCA_018340775.1. Classification (NCBI taxonomy): domain Eukaryota; kingdom Viridiplantae; phylum Streptophyta; class Pinopsida; order Cupressales; family Taxaceae; genus Taxus; species Taxus wallichiana. The sequence continues at coordinate 602,045,895 of CM031238.1, forward strand.
TGTTTATCGATACTCAATCTAAAGAAGAAGACATAGTAAATGAAGTTCTACCACCTAGAAGTGCATACAAATAGATTGAAAAGATATCAATGGAAAGAAGAGAAAGGGTAGAGTCACCATGCTTCTTTGATGACTATTTGTTATTCTAAGATGAGTTCATAAGATGTTGTGCCTTCTCTAGGCCTCTAGAAATCATGTATCGATGAAGGAGGAAAATAATGTTTTTGAAAGCAAACCATCATTAGTAGAAGTTGATAAAGGTCTTCAAAATGTTGCAAATGGATGAAGAATTAACAATTATATCCATGTAGTTATCCATGAAGTACTCATTCATTTTTAGCCTACAATTTGGTGATTGAAAGCTTTGAGTTCATAATTGTGTTAGGTATGATTTTCATAAGTCTTTCAAAACTTCAAGAAAAGAAGTCTCAATAGTCCATATCATTCATCAAGTCTTTAGATATAAAGGTGTTAGAAAAGAGAACATCATAAAGGTGTAATGATATGCATTATTAAATTGTCCTTGACAAGAAGTGTTTAAGTCTTCTCATGAATCATCACTCTATCGACATATGCCAAATCCTTCATAAATTTCTCAAGTATATATTTCTTTATTCAAAGGTTTGAGAAAGGGTCAAGTCAACCCAAGTTTGTAAAAGGTCTATATTGAGTGCTTGCATAAGATGCTAAGTGTATAAGGGTTTGTCAGGATTTTTTTCTAAGCTCAAAAGTTGAGTCATAGAATAAGCCTTCATCAATGATAACTATCAAGATCTGTGTTGTCTTTCTAAATGATTTTTAAACTGAAGCTATCTTCCTTAACTTATGGAAATGTGTCAAGCATCTTGTATCAAAAGTTTCTGTTTAGTTTTTGCATGATATCCGTGCCCTTCATCAAGTCCTTAAAGAAAAAAATTGTTCTATGTTGTTCTTTTCATGAATGATTATGATATCATAAAGACGTGTATGTGATGTTGAGCAATAAAGAGGTGTGATGAAGTCGTTTAATTCTTGTGTGTGTCTGTATATACTTAAAGTGTTCGAGTTTGAGTATGGAAGGGATATTGAAATCATCTAGAAGTGTCTCAGTGCTCCCGGTCAACTCATAAGAATATTTGATCAAGATATGTCCATTAGTATCCATTTTTAGATCATTATGCATGTTCAAGTTGGAACAAGGTGTTTGTAGGTCTCCTTTGAGTAACCCATCAAAGAAAATCCTAAATCATGACATCCATGCCATCAAAATAGAGTCACAAAGAAAGATAATATTGAAAGGTCTCGTTAAAATTTGATATCAAGGTGGTATAAAAGAAAACATATAGTCAGCCGTTATGAGAATAATTTTAAAACCACGAGTGCTCAAATTTTGAGTGAGATAGAAATTGACAACATTTATTTGATATATTGAGTCAAGTGTGGTATTATTCAAGGTATCACCGACATAGTGTATTCCATGAAAAAAGTGTAAAGTAACTCTTAAATGGAGTCATACCAACCAATGTTTATGTCAACTCATGAAAATATCGAGACAAGGTCATATTCGAGCTTAGAGAAAACATAATATCTGCTATTCCATGTTAATACCAGTCATAGTGAGGATGTGCAGTGCAATTCTTGAATAAATGTAAATTAATTTGTATTAAAAGCTTACAGTTGATCAAAAGGAGGTGAAAACATCATAAATTCTTAAGAGATTGATTAGAGGATGGAAAGTGACAAGGGTGGATATAGAAAGAAAGGAATAAAATGAAGAATAATTTCAAGTTTTGGAACAAGACTCTTTGCTTGCACCATAAAAAGAATAAAGAAAGCCATGAAAAAGTGTTCTTTGGGAAGATATGTTCGAAATTTGTCAAGTTGACTTGTGTCAAAAGGTTGATCTCTGCAGGCGATAAGTGTGACACAAGTTATAGAAACTATTAAAAAGGAAGTAGTCCATGAAGCAAATACAAATGTTGAAATGCTAAATAAGTGGATCTTGTGTCTAACTTATGTATGCAAAACACCTGATCATGATGACCTGTGAAGAGGGTTCAATCTAGGAAGATGGTCATAAGAGTGTCTATATGCAAGATACACTAGGAAATTATAAGATAAGGATGACTGTCAATTTATTCAAGCTATCACATGAGAACATGTATTTGAGCCATATCTCATCCTTACAAAAGAGCTTGAAATGAGTATAAATGTGCTAAAGGAGGGTTTGTCTACGTGAAAAATAGATGCTCATAACCATGTATTAGAACCTATAATAGATAATTATAAGAGTTTTTATGCTTCAAAATGGATGTAAAAGGGGTGCAAGGCTATATCATGACTTCAATTGAAATAGTGGTGCTTTTCAAAACTTATTCTATTTGATGTTCTCTATAGAAAATATGTAGCTTCTGTGAGGTATGATTTCATTCTCTATCGAATTTATCAAGAAAGACCAATGTTTTCTCAATGGTGATATTTTAAGGAAGTAGGTTTAGTGCACTTGTGATAGGACCACAAGGACTAGATCTATATAGACAAGGAGATAAGGTGGCTCAGACCATTAAGGGAAGGGATATGTTGCACACCAAATCTAGAAAGATAAAAGGTGAAGTGTTATAAAAATTTCATGCATGAAAATAAATCAAGCTAAAATGTATTATCATGTGAATTCAAATCTGTAAGAGGTTCAATATATTTATGTAAGTCTAAGTCCTGAGACCAAATTATCAAGTGTCATATCCACAAGGTAGGTCTTGGCATAATTTGGGGTATGCATGTTCGTCGGTATAGAAGGTGAACACAGTCTCAATATGTCATTAAATTAAAAATTTGAAGTAATACATAGTAGAATTGAAATGATCATAATAAAATAGATATAAATGTATCTCAAATATGTGAAGATCAGAGTTTGAATTATAAACTAGATTAGTAAATTTGAGATTGAGATGATAAGGTCTATCTTGGATGATTCTAGTCTCTCGTGCAACATGCTTCAAAAGTATCTTGAATGGATATGTATCATGAAGTATATCATAAATTAGTCTCAGAAACAATTAGGTATATGAATATCAATGGTGAATTCACAAGAGGATTTATACTAGGTTAAAACTTAAGCATGTACATGGGTGATCAAGATATGAAGACTCGTTAAACCGAAGGTTCAAATTATCGAAGAAGGGAATGTAGAACTTTGGGAGTTTTGAATGAGTATCCAAACTTAATTAATGAGGGTGAGATCTATATAGACTCATCAGGATATGCACCATGATTTCATTATTAAGATAAATATCATATATCAAGGGAAAGAATTTTTGGTTGTTTGATAAGTGCATGAGAAGAACATGTTGTGTATATGGACTGTGAGGATAAGAGAGAATTGAAAATATCATGATGTGTGGATCATGGTGATGCCAAGGAAGAATGAAATATTAAAAGGATCAAATAGTGTACTATGAGAATGTTCTAGTATGTGAAAAACCCTAACAGAGTATGCTAGAAGTCTAAAATGACAGTCTACAAGTCTTGAAAAAATAGAGCTATAGGTATATGAGAGGTATAAATGAGGTAGGGGAGTTAATGGTGAGCCTTAAACTAATATTTATGATGCCAATAAGTATTTACAAGACATATTGAATTTTGATTGCAAAGATATTAATAGAAGAGCATAGTTTCATGATGAAGCAAGTCTACATTTCATGCCAATAAGAAGACTACATGACTGAAACAATGATCTACATTCAAAAATGACTATATGGTGCATTGAAAGTTGATAATAACTTAATGACAAGTAAACCATGTGACAATGAGGTGAGATAGGTAAAGTATATGATGTTGGATACTACCTTGATAGGAGGAGCAAGTTTTGTAACCATGAACATCATAATACCATGCTAAACAAACTAGAAACACTAAAATATCAGTTTAGGGAAGAGGAAGAGATGGTGAACCAAATATAGCACATGAGATCAAAGTATGGAATTAAAGTAATGCATGATCAATCAGTGATGGATAGTAAAAACCTAGGGGGAGAAAGAAAGGAATGTTTCAAGCAATGTGTAACATGCAATGGATGGAAAAAGTTGGACTCAAATGCTTTGAAAAGTTTCTTTAGGGACCTAAGTCCTAAATATTGTCTACAAGCAACATGCAGAAGAAGCGAGCCTATAATTGAGTCTTATGAGCCAAGATACACACATTTAGGTGCTAAGAGACTATTTTCACCTAGGTATAAGATTGTTGGCATGTGTATGTGATATGAATGCATCTTCTCAAGGGGAGTATTAGTGCTTTCAATGCTTGAAGAAGGAAAAAAATAGAGATTAAGGAAGAAAAGACAAGAGGAAGAGCTCAAATGATGAATTTGGTTGATGTTTCCAACCATAGTGAAACCTAGTCGAGTATATGTAGGAAAAAACCACGAACTAAAATCAAATTCTTTATCATTAATGTAAAAGGGGGAGAAGAATCAAGAGGTTTTGCCATCAATGACAAAGGGGACATTTTTGGCATGTGGTTGCTAAGTTTTCATTGATGTTAAAGGAACATTAATGATAAATTAAGATGTAGGAGAGATAGAAAGATCTTGGAGTGAGTCAGACAAGGGATAACATGACAATTTCTTGAGAACACCTGAGTAAACACTGACTTCTAGAGCGTGCTAATGATAGGTAAAGGAATTTTTTTGAGGTGAGAGAATACCAAGATGATGTAGTACATTTTCTATCATGTATATGAAGTGGAAACAAGGTCAGAAGGATGAATACAAGAGCGCATGAGGTGAATTTGTCAAACTAGCTCAGTTAAGGATGCCTAATCTAGGGCCTATTTAGGAAAGTGACCTAGAAAGGTGAATTAAAGGCTTAATGCTGATGGTGAAGCATGTTAAGGCATAAAACACATGATAGGACATGTCCAAGTGGATACAAGGTGAAGAACAAGACAATCATGGCGAGTCGTAATGCAAACTAGCTTAAATTGGTCTAATTCAAGGACCTAGCATGAAGGTATGAAACAAAAAGTTGTGGAAAGATATTTAAGACATGGGAAGTGTGTAAATCCATTTTAAATAGTCCAATTATGAATATTCATGTCATAATTCAATAGGTAGAGGCATATTTAGAGTCATTAGTATGGTTTCCATTTAGGAAAAATAGGTTTAACATGCAAAAATGAGTTTGGTTTGGGAATTTCATAGTGGAAAAATATAAAATGGTAATTTTAGTTCATATAGGAGGTATTAATTAAGGTGTGGTATAAATTTTAGGACCTTAGGAGGCATATTTCTCAATATATTGCATTTTCTGTAAAACCGGGTTAAGTAAAAGTTGTTAAAATAACACCCCGACTTCTTAACTTTCAAGAAAACTTGTGGAGCCTTATTCAGAAAAATAATAAGAGAAAAATTTTAATATAATTATGATAAAAATACGGTGCAAAAATTATGAGGTCAAATGGATGTCAAATAAGAAAGTTCCATCTATTTTTGGGAAGCTATCTGAAGCATTCCTCAAACCCAGTGAAATCGGTAAGGAGAAAATTGATTTTTATGCCTCCAAATTGATTTTTTTGTCTTGAAAATTATTTTAGAGCATAGATAACTAATTATAGGTCATGTTCATGGTGATTTGAGTTCATGAAATCTAGTGGGCCCCATAAGAAATCAAGCTGTTTTGTGAAGTTTTCAGTGCACTGGAGACAAATTTTGTAAAGGAACCTATGCTCAAATATTTTCTAGAGGATGATGGTGATATGAAATTTCTGTTCATTAATTTATCTTGGTAACTCCTTTTGAGAAATGTGAATATACATACATGGTTTCAGTCCTAGCATTGAGAAGGCTAAACAAACAAAAACTAGTCTCTCGATTTAAAGGTAAATGAGTTATTATCCTAAAAATATGAAAATAATGGTTTTAAGGTGAATAAAATTTAATTTGGTAAGTGTTTCATGTTTTTAAAGCATAAAAGTGCATTTGACGTGTTTGAAGGCATACAATTAAAGACTAGTTTCTGGGTGTCTTGAAACCAGTCAGAGTTGTCTCTGAAAACCATTCATATTGATGATGAAAGCTATGAACTAAATCTTGCTGGTAATATTATAAGAAGAAAAAGATAAATAAATTTCTAGAAAGGTATGGTAATCTCCATGATATTATTGTTAATTGAAGATATACCTCATTCTTTGAAGGTTATTTTCCTGAGTTTGAAGGTCTGTGAATTGTATGTTTAAATATGAATGTTCTTGCTTGAACAAGAGTGTTGAAGCATCTCCTTGATGTTGAAGGTTGTCTATAATTAATAATACATCATATAATTTATTTATAATATGTTGAAGGTGCATGCATCATTGTGAGAAGATCAATATTTTGACTACAAATGTTCAGTCCTCCATGATCGAGTTTTGAAGCTCTACACCAAGCTAAGTACTTTAATGGGTTATGAAGCTAAAATGAAAAGTGATGAAGGATATAAAAGTTTCTACAAATTTCTTGCATGTATATGACACTTGGTTTCATTTTCTGATGAGGTATATGAAAATTTTACACACCAAAAGGTGGCTAAATCTGTTTTTTGACAGTTACATGTCAGCTTGTGTGTAGAGGTTAGAAGGATTTACTTGTCCTTGAAGTTAGAAATTCTAGATATGTAATAGATGTTATAAAGGTAATGTTTGAACCTCCTTTATACATAGTTCCTCATGAAAAGTCAGAAAAATTTAGTTTATTTAATAGACAAAAATGCTGATGTCATGGTTTTTGTTTTTAAGTGAAGCCACCTTACTTTATGTGCGCGAGTTACCAAGACAAAAATGAAAGGTGAAAATAATTAGGAGTTTTATAGTCAAGGAAGGGAAGTGCAAAAGAAATTTTTGGAGTTGTTTTCTCCTTTATGAAAAATTATCCCTTATGTATATGGTGTGTGTGGATGGATATGCTAGTGAGTGTGTGAAAAAGTGATGAAAATTAGAGTATGATGAAATGTGTTGAAGACTGAAATTTTTGCAAGAGGTGTAGTGATGAAGAAGAAAATGTTCGAAAGGAAAATTTGATGATGAAAAGAAATATTTGAGGTGATTACCTACAACATATGAATGAGGGTGAACAAATAATAAGAATAAGCTAATCTAGTGGTCATAATTTGGTGTATGAGACATCCTATTATGAGTGATCAAAAAATTGTAGAAGACTAAGTTGTTGCTTAGCATTAAGGGAGTTGTAGGTTCCTTGTAAGTTGAATCTTAAATAATGTTAGTTGAATGAATTTGAGATTTGAAGATTCCATGCAAGTTAAATCTTACTAAAGACTAGGTTGTAGTTTGATTGAATTTTGGAGTTGCAACTCTATGTTGAGTTGAAACTCAACTACAAAATCAATGTAACATTAACAAGACATTATTTTCCTGAGCTAGTTCTTGGTTTCAGTGGGTTTTCTCCTAGGCTGGGTTACCTACATTAAATTATGTGTCTTTATGTATGCTCTCTTGTTTTGTTTTGTGTATAGTTATGTGTGTTCATCATAACAAGATTAAGTAAATGGAAATATCTGTAAAATGTTGAACAAGAACTAATTCACCCCCTCTTAGTGCCTGGATTTCTTACACAAATTCTACCCCCTCTAAATAGGCACCCTATTTTTATAAATTCCATTCATGTTACCACTCACTCTTGCCCTCGTGAATCTCAACCATCCACCAAAAAAATCCAAGAGTTATCATCACTTCTCCTCTTAATGAGCTTATTTCATCTCCCTCGTCATCCAAGGCTAAGGTATCTATCCTAGCCACTCCATGAACCCAAAATCCTGTTGCATTAGAATAAAGCATCGTGAAAGAATTGCATCAGGATGCCTTGAAAATTTCCCTTTATGAGCTTATCCAAATCTCCCTCACCATCAACAAGATCTCATTAAATTTATACAATGTATCCTAATCACAATGGATGAACCCCAAAATTTGTGGCCCTCATTATACGTCTTACAACTTATGTCACCATTTCCTTCAACAATTATGATATCCTTGACATTCTACTTGAAGATCATGACCTTCCCATCTTTATCTCCATTTATACCAATGAAACCGTCATCAAATAATCTATGATTGATAATAGTGCTAGTATCAACATCATTTCATCCCACACATTCAATCAACTTAAACTTCCCAACACCATTGTCACACAATCACCTGTGGTCCTTCAAGCCTTTAATGACACCATTGCCCCTACATTGGGAACAATCATCCTTCCTATCCATGTTGGTGAGAAAATACTTCATGAACTATTCTACATTGTAGAAGGGGAATTCCAATACAACATCTTGCATGGACACCCATAGATCCACACTATGTGTTGTGTCCCATCCACCCTTCATTGTTGTCTTAAGTATGCGATGTGTCCCATGTCATATGACCTATCGAAAAAAATTCTCATCCCTAAAAAGACTCATCTTGAAGCCTCCATTACTAGTGCCTCTTTACTTACATCTAAGTTACCCAATGACGAATCTCTCGACACCATGATGCAATGTCTCTCACTAGGGGAGTATCGACTCCTCACTCTTAATGCTCTCCCCACTCCCAATCAATTTAGTAGACCCAAAAAATCTCACATGTATCGATATAATGTTGGGGATTTCATTTCATTTGGCCCATGTCACTTGAAAACCAATCTTATCTATGGTGGCATTGATCTCCCTTCTTCCCACATTGACAATCAACCCCATACTAAGCTATACACTAATGGATTTAATTTCATTTAAAAAATATTTCACCTACACCTATCTCCACCACTATGTGTAGAAGGTGTTATGTATGGGAAACTATCAATAAGAAATGCATGGTCTCGTCTTGATCAATCCTACAAACCCCATGATAAATACAAATTGGGATTCAAAGAGCACTCCACTGAATCTCTTGCACACACTTCTTTTGAATCCACCATGAACATATATCTATCACCCCCTTTTTAATCTAACTACCCCAAGGACAAAGATGAGACCATGTCCCTTCCTCCTAACTTTTCTTTAATCTCCACGATCACTCTAGGACTAGTCACCTATCAGGTTGAAGGTGAAACTAGGTCCCTTCCTCTTAAATTTCCCAACATGGTAGAGGAGGATTCCCCTACCATCGATATTATTCAATGCAATGATGATGAATCTATCATTTCCTATATAAGGGTGGAATATTCTCACCTTCATAAGGCCTTACCTCCTAATACATCCACCCTTAACAAATCCACCATCGATATCAACATAAGGACTTCACAATAGCCCTACATCCTCAAATTCATCCAATATTTTGATCCATGAGAGCTAGAAGCCTTCACCGATTTCCTCTCCAAGTATAGTCATGCCTTTGCATGGTTGTATTCTAACATACCAGGCCTTAATCCTAGTATCATCATCCATAACATCATCACCATCCCTAATTCCAAACAAGTTTAGTAGAAACTACGTTGTATGCATCCTCATGTAGCCCTCCTCATTAAAGAAGAATTACAACATCTTCTTTCTACCAACTTCATCCAACCTATCGATTATCCTCAATGGGTTTCTAACATCATACCCATTACTAAAGCCTTTGGAAAGATTCACATCTATAGAAAATGTTGAGATCTATATCTTTCCTATCCCAAATGAATTTCCCCTTCTTAACATCATCTTATCGACCTAACCACCGACCACGAAATGATTTCTCTTATGGATGGTTTTTTTGGTTATAATCAAATCCTTATCACACTAAAATACCAACATAAGACATACTTCATCACCCCTTGGGGAACCTTATATTGTTTGAGATATGCCCTTTGGTTTGAAAAATGTAGGGGCCACCTATCAACGCACCATGACTTATATCTTCCATGATCTCATCCACAAAACCATAGAGGATTATGTCAACGAACTCTTGGGTAAATATAAGCATCGAGATGAACATATTACCATCCTTGAAATCACCTTCACGTGCCTTATCCGATACTTCCTCCACCTCAATCCATCAGTGTGTATTTGGAGTTATAACTAGAAAACTCCTTGGCTTTATCATTTCCATCAGGGGTATTGAAGTTAACCCCACCAAGATCAATGCCATCCTTATGATGCCTCCTCCTATTAATTTAAAACAACTTCTTAGTCTCCAAGGATGACTTCAATTAGGCTATCGCGCTTCATCTCGCATCTTTCTAATCATTTCAAACCTTTCCATCACCTCCTTCAAAAAAAGACACCCACTAATAGTGGGATATCAATTTTCAAAAGGATTTTGATGAAATTAAGTAGTATGTTCTATCACCACTTGTGATCACTCCCTGAAATGAGGGGGATCCATTCTATCTCTACATATCTGCCATTGACCATGCTCTAGGTGCCATGTTGGCACACCGCGATGAGTAAGGAAGGGAGTAGGTTGTCTATTATATCATCCACACTCTTCATGACTATGAAACCCACTACACTGAAGTTGAAAAGTTATGTTGTGCTCTCTACTTTACAACTTCCAAGCTTCACCATTACCTTATCAATCACAAGACATACATCATCACTAGCTTCAACCCCCTTAAAACCATGCATTCCAAACCATATCAAAATGATCACATCACTCAATGGATCATGCTCATGACTGAGTTTGACCTAGATTTCATCTCCCAAAAATCAATCAAAGCCCATTCTATCGTTGATCAACTCACCAAATCCCTCTTCTTGATAACCAATTCCCGCATGATCAATTTCTTGAAAAATCCATCCACCATCGATCATGAGTATTCTCCCCTTAAAATGAAACTATTCTTTGATGGTTCTAAGTGTCGAGAAGGGGGAGGGGGCGATGTCATCATTATTCCTCATTTGGGTACTTCTATCCCCATCGTTTATTAGCTTAACTTCAAATGTAATAATAACATGGATGAGTATGAAGCCCTTATCTTAGGCCTCCAAACTTCTATTTTTCTAGGCATCCAAATCTTTGACATCTATGGTGATTCCCAACTTATCATCAATCAAATAAAATAAGTCTATTAATGTAAAATAAAGTCCTTCAAAAATACAAGGACATTGTCAATTTTATCCTCAAAGCCTTCAATTCTAAACCATTCCTCATTCATCTAACCAATTTTCAAACATGATGGAATCCCTTTCATCACTAATCCCTTGAAAAATGAAAGAATCCAAACTCTCTATTGTTGTGCATTACATTGATCAATCATCCCATACCAATGAGATTCCTTCTATCAATCTCATCGAAACCAACCAATCTAATCTCTGGTATACCCAGTTCTTCGATTATATCTATTAATCTAAAATCCCCTCCCACCTATCCAAAAATAGTACGAGGTCATTCCTTCAAAGACATGCCAATCTGTTATGTTATCCTTGACGACATATTTTATAAACACGGATTTGATAGATTTTACTATGATGACTTAAAACCCATGAATCTATCTGAGCCATACAAGAAGTCCATGATGACATCTATGGTGGAAACTTTAGCGGTTTGGCTATCGCCAAGTGCATTCTTTGGATGGGCTACTATTGGCCCACCCTCAACCAATACTATTGTGAATATGTTAAGAAATACGTTAAGTTCCAACAAAACTACAATCTTATTCATATCCCTAGTAGGATTTGCGAGACAGATCAATATGTAAGGCCTTTCTCACAATGAGGAATTGATCTCATTGATCTCATTATGATTTAATTCAATTTGAATTAAATATATAGATATTGCAGGTGTCCTTATCAAGAAAATGATGTATAAATGCTGAAATATAGAAAATGACACAAGCAATCTAAGATGTAATATTTTAAACCCTAAGCAAAGAAGGAAGAGAAGTGACTTGTCTAATTTACACTTAATATGGGACGATATGAACTAGGAAAAGTGAAAATATACTTAGGTAGAGTATTGTTACTACTCACAATAAATCTTGAAACTCACTAATATTATCGAACACATGTGCCCACAGTAAGGCATGGGTGCCGGGAAGCGGGACCGCTTTTGGGTGCCATTGAATGCATAAATGCTTAGAAATTGGTTTATGTAGTGTCACAATATATTTTTGCTTCTTCTTGTTGATTTCGATAATCGTAAAATGAATTCGAAGGTACTCAGTAACTTGCAAAATAGAAGTTCACATACACAAACCCAAAAGCTGCATCAAAATTAAAAATAACGATGTAATATGGGAGTTGGACTCTGACTGGCGATCACCCCGAGAGTGAAATTATGACCGAGATCTACAATAAATTTTATATTCCATGTAGTTCTCGCAGTGTGTGTGGAAATCATGCCCTAGGATGCCCTTGTGCAAGTGCACTTGATAGCGAAATTTGTCAGCTAGAATGTAGCAATCTAATAGAATGTGTGGATGAAAAAATGAACTTCCCCTTCCTATGATTTGTATATAGATTTTTGAATCCCTTATCCCTTGAGTGGATGTTAGATGGATTCTTTAGAGTGCTTTAGATGTCATTTGGATGCAAGCTTAGGTGATGATAGTAATGCTTAGTGTTTGATTCTTTATTTTGAAAACATAACTATGTATCTATATGATTCCCTTATTTGAATTTCGTAATAGACAAGCTGGAAGGTCGACCCATAAGTTAAAACAATCCCCAAAAGGTAAAAGAGACCCAAAAGAAGCGAGTAAGATAGAAAAGGGCCAGGGGTATCCATAGGGGATAGAAGTGCCCGAGTGTTCTTTGTCCTGGCTAGGCACTTTGGTGTCCTAAGCCATAAAAGATTAAAAAACTATTACCAACTAGGATTTAGGGTGTGTAAGACCAAAGAGAAAGTAAAATATAGAAGAATGAGGCCAAATATAGTTGTTAATTACTAGTTTTCTTGCTTAGGAATCATAAAAATTCTAGTATGTGTTTAAGACCTAGAAATGTACCTAAGTGCATGATTTTGTGTGTACATTTTCTCCACTTTATGTTTTTGAGTGAATAATTGATAACATAAATTAGTTAGAAGATGTTTACCTTTTGTTCTTGTAGAGTGTGATGGCAATAACATGTTGAAGAGACATGTGAAGCATGAAGTGATTGCAGAATGAAGTGTGGAATCTAGGAAAGGAAAGTGACCCTAGCGGTGAAGCGTATGCATTGTTTGTACCTATTGTTGTGTTTGTATTGCTGATGTAGGGTTGCTTCTTGTTACGTATTAAGGATAGACCTATAAAAGAAGAGAAAAAGAGTAGTCAAAGTAGTGTATATAAAAATACGAGTAAAGTATGTAAAAATGTGTAAAAAGTAATAAAAGGAAAGTGTGCACCTAATGTGAAAGAGTAAAGGATAGAAATATGTCCTAAAAAATGCTGCGAAGAGTGATTTTTTTGGGAAATCTCATGCCAATGGCAAGTTTTTAGGCAATCTCATGCCAAGTGAGAGTTTTTTTGGAAATATCATGCCAAGTGTGAGTTTTTGGGCAATCTCACGCCAAATGAGAAAATGTTGGGGGAGAGAGGTCTAGTGTTACTATCCTTATATGAAACTACCCAATGAACACCACTATAGATGGTAAGTCCCTATTTTGTTCATGTTGTCATGATTGTTCCAAATTAGTTCTAAGTTGTATTGATTAAAGGTGATAGAATGCATTCTCTATCTTTGGAGGACTCGTGTTTGTACTCTAAAACCGCTCTAAAGCCTTATGTGAACTGTGTTGATCTAGTAAGCTGATTGAGTGTGCCCCTAGGACATATGAGCGTGGGAAGGACACGGGGAACTCAAAGGCGTTGGTGTATGATAATGGGAACTTGTGTCCGTGCTTTATGATCCTAACCCAAGTTTAATTTTGGTCCATTTAAGTAATCGTAACATGTGTTGATTCGGTGTTGTACTTTACTATGTTGTATCTCTAAGCTAATGCATGGGGTGATTTTTTCACCTAATGTATGCCCCCTTTTGGGGTGCATATGATGTTGATAGGATAATGCATCCCAAAAGAGAGGACCTGATGTTGTGTTGTACTATATCCTTGTAGGGGGAGGGGATGTGCATGGTAGAAACCAAGACACATGCAAATAAAGTGGCTAGATACATGTGTTAGTAGAAAAAATAGAAAACATGTAATAGATGAAATTGTAGAAAGTAGTGTGCATACAATATAGACCACAAAAATATGGTTTCAAACATGTGGCATCACTCACAATGTCACAAGAAATTAGGGCCGAAGTGGCCAAAAACATACAAATAGTGATCAAATAAGACATAGGGCATAACTCATGGCAAACAATGGAAAACAATAACAATCAATGGAAAACAAAGTGTGTAGAACAACCATGGTGGAAAATAGCCTTGCAAGGAAAATGCTACACATGAAGCACCCATTAGCATGTTAAAAAGATAAAAATTATGTCAAGACATGTATGTATGAATAGAAAGTAATGCACTAGAAAGTAGTAGTGGATAATGAAATAATAACACCGTAACATGTGAGAGTAGTAATGGTAGATGCCCCCATGAGTCTCAATGGAAATGGAAAAGGGTATAGTGCTGAGCATCATTGCAACATGTAAGGACCTATAAGAGATCTGCATTCATAAATAGAGACCATGTCAACACACATGTGTATATGATAAAGATAATGACATACCGAGTATCTCGACTAAAGATAGTAAGCAACATGCAACATACGCAATAGTTGATGACACAATAAACTTTAAAAGCAAATTACATGACTAAACAAGGAAATCTAACACCATTTCCATCCATCTAGCCAAGTTTCTAGGTATAGGAATGTAACATTAAGATAGAATCTTAAAATAATGCTTAACTAGTATGAAAACAATACAAAATCTAACTAAACATGCCTACTAATATGCTTGAATTACCTAACATGGGCCTAAATAGACCTAAGAGGGAAATCAAATGGTTATGGTTGCTACTCCAAACAAGGTGAAATGACTCTCCCAATGACTACTTGGTCATTTTGGATATCCATCTACTAACCCCATTAAAGGCTTTAAGCAAGGATTGAACTTGGCTATATATCATATTTATTATATGAGATGCAAATCAAAGCATGGTGTAAAGTATAAAGGAATGAGGTGCACCCTTTTTATAGTTTTCCTTTTGGGAGAAACTTGTATTTTGGTGCATGTGGGACTAAAATCCCCAAATTAGATTAGAATTGCTAATCATGATTAGGCCTTGCTAATCACAATTAGTGAATTACCAAGTGATTAAGAGGTGTGAAGCCCTAATCAACCACTTAGGGTCAACTAGGAGGCTAGGATAAGATTTTGAAGCTTGTTGAGATGTTGTAGAGGTGAATGGGGTGATTTTGAGTGGTTGGAAGAGGGGTTTGAGTCAATACTAGGGTATATTGACCAAATCAAGGGCAAAATAGGCTTAATTAGCTAATAAACGCCAATTTCTGTTTTGAAGAGGATTTTGACTTACGATTCAGTCGTAAAGTGGTATCCTAAATGCGAAAGAGGTTTGGTGATCAATGAAGTGCTTGTTAACTGACCAAAGTGGCAAGAAACATTAGTTAATTAGTAAATATTACTAATTATAACAGAATTGGGAAGAATAAGAGTGATTTGTGTGTGTTTTGGAAATAAGATTGTAAAAGTGGAATTTAGGTGTCTACATTTACCCCTGTTTGAGGTGAAGTTAGTGACTTCACTTCAAATATAGTAGACAAACATAAATAGGTAAATTTTGAAGAAAAATTAGCAAGAATGAAGGATGCCCCTCGAGTGTTGATGGGGTGATAGAAGAAGTCAATCAACAATTGAAAATATGATTTGAAATGGATAGAAGAAAATGAGTCAGAATGGGTGCGAAACCCTTAGGTATTGAGAATGAATAAGGATAGGGATAAACGTGGTTTTTTATTACCCCGGGTGATATTTTTAAAGAAAAATTAGTAATGGTAATAAATGATAATGGAGAAGAAATGATTAATGGAGAAATATAGGACAAGTCCAACCTTTGCATCCAACCTTTCCATAAGCAACCGGTTTATATCATTTTGCCCCCTAGGTCTACATCATTGATCTTTATTTAAAATAAACAAAAGTGTAATATAACATTAAAATCTAAATTACTAACAATTGTTTACTGCTAAAAATACATAAATCCATGCAATATACATTATGCAATGCAATACGAGAAAGTAAAATGATATTTAGCTCCATGCAACATACATTACGCAATGCAATACGAGGAAGTAAACCAACTAACCTAACAAAGAAACCAGTACAATCACACACATTCAAGCAAATAACGTGTTGCACCCATGTTTTTGTTATCAAGCTATAGTTCCCAAATGTTCATGTTGTAACGAAAAGGGTTAAAAATGATGCGCCAAACAATAATGCATGTGAGGGAAAAATGGAGGACACAAGTAATCTTATGAAAAAACCTTCATGCACTATGAAAATTCTCAGCAACTCATTGTTGCACGGGAGTACCGATGTAGTATGCAGTCGAGATTTTGTTAATGGATGTAGACCACGATGATCTGTAAGTCATTTGAGACCAAAACAAGCAAGAACCATAGAAAGACGCTTTTGTAAGACATATTTCAATGTTCGAGGATGATGTAATTGACACAGGATTTAGCTGCGTATATGTTGTTTACCAATTTTTGTAAAATTTTAAATTTTTACATTTTTTTGGATTTTTAACGATTTTATCAATTTTTTTTATTTTTAATTTCTTTTAAACAATTTTGATTGTTATATGCTTTGTATCACCTTGTTAGATTATGAGATAACTTTATTTGATATCATACTTGTATGTTTGATGAGATACCTTTGAGCAACATGTTTATATTTTTGATATTTGTGTGGGGGATAGATTTGTGATCATGCACAACCCCTCTTGCCCCATTGGTGATACGGTATTTGATGATTAGCTTTTAGTATACATGCATGATGTAGACTTAGCATATATTTTTGATATATGATGTATAAATGTGATGGATATGTGTGATATGATGATGAAATTATAACACAATGTACAAGTAAAAATTAACAAGCACAAGTTTAAACAAATCTAATCAAAGAAACACACTTATTTACAAGTATGCAATACAAAATGGACTCAATGCAATACACTACAAACTAAAGTGATATTCAATCTAAGTAAGCAAGTGAATCCAATTTAAAGCATACAATATAAAAATTAATGCAACCAAAACCATACAAACCAACAACTAAAAGTAAGCGAACCACTACTTTGTTTTTGTGGGACAGTTTTGGGACATTTTTCATTGTTTTTGATTTTATTTCTAAGACAATTTTCTATTGTTTTGGATTTTTCTAAGAAACATATTTGAATGTTTTGATTTTTCCAAAGGACATATCTGTATGTTTTTGGGATTTTCAAAAGTTATACAAATTTTTTTGATGTTTTCTCAACAATTTTCCAAAGCAAACATGCAAGGAAATAAAGAAACGTGGCTTCCCCTAGCGTTAGATGGGATGTACAAGGACAAAATGCCATGTGGTATATGCCGAAGTGATGCTATGAAGTTTCCCCCAATGTGAGATGCGATCATTCAGTATTAATTTCTCCACACTTAGAAGGTTAGATTAGCTATATTAGGCAAAGAAAGATAGGATCACAAGGAGCTCAGACAAAGGAAAAGGTTAACTTAGGTAAAAGTTGTCATACTCCTTAAACCTATAATTCTTGTGAAAAACAGACCCTCACTTGGTGCCAGAAGCCATTTTTCACCAAACGACTTGTCCAAAGTGCCACCATTACGTGGTTTTCACTATTGGACGTACCTATTTATTTATCTTTATCTTTTTCTATTTTTATACTTTTTGTTTTACTTTTCTTGGTATTCTGTAGAGACCCCATACTTAAGCATAGAAGTGCTTAAGATGCATTGTGTTCATGGGTTCTTGAAGCTCTTGGCCATCTGAATAGGCCAACTTATATGCACCTGAACCAAACTTGACAACCACAATGTATGGTCCTAGCAGTTGGGCTCAAATTTCCCTTTCTTTTCTCAATCTTTATTGGTGTTATTCTGATTCTCTTTCAACACCATGTCTCCTACCTCGAACTGATGAGGTATGACCTTCTTGTTGTAGCTCCACCGTACTTGATCGTGATACACTTTTAGGTGATTGAGGGTGTGAAGGTGTTTCTCATCTAATATCTCTAACTCTTTCAGTCGAGGATACTCTATAGTCCTCCTCTTCATTCAAGTAATCCCTTAGCTCGATACGCAAAGAAGGGATATTGATCTCTAAAGGAAAGATGGCTTTAAAACCAAATGTTAAAGAATATGGAGTTTCACCTGTAGGGGTGTGGATAGAAGTTTTTAATGCCCAGAGGAAGGGTGAATTTGCAGATGCCAGTTATGGCTTGTGGTATTCACCATTTTCTCCATAATGTGAATTAAGGTTTTGTTGGAAGCTTGCCTGCCCATTACCTTGAGGGTAATAAGGGGTTGAAAAATTAAGGGAAATTTGAAAGTGTTTGCAGAGTGATTTCACATTTTTATTTTTTAATGACTTACCATTATCAGTGATAATAGAAGAAGGGATACCATATCTGCAGATGATATGATTCATTATAAAATTTAAAATTTGGGGACCTTTTGTATAAGTAAGAGGAACTGCCTCTACCCATTTTGTAAAGTACTCATTGGCCGTTATAATGAATTTGTGGCCATCCGAGGAGACAAGATTAATTTTCCCTATTAGATCAAGACCCCACTTTGAGAATGACCAGGGTGTTGTGATTGGTTGTAAGGATTGTCTTTGGCACATGTATCAAATTGTCATACTTTTGACAATCCACACACTTCTTTACATGTTGAAAATAGTCATGCTCCATGGTAGGCCAATAATAACCTACTATGAGTATCTTCTTTGCAAGGACAATCCCATTAGTATGAGCTCCACAAATTCCCTCGTGTACCTCCTTGATTGCTTGGATAGATTCGTCATAATTTAAACAATGCAACAGATTCTCGTCGTAGCCTCGATAGAAGAGGGTGCCCCTAAGTAGGGTATAACGGGCTATATGTTGGATGAGGTTTCACTTTTCAGCACAAGAAATGTTTATATGGAAGGTTCCATCATGGAGATAATTAAATATTTCAGCGTACCACGATGAAAAGGGACCAACAACTTCACACACTAAACAAGAGTCTGGTATGTCGTATGTCGTTGTTCTTATATTTTCAACAAATAATGACATATCATTCTCTCTGGTGGAATGCTCAACATAGATCCTACCAGTAGCCATGGCGTCTACCACTTTGTTATGAGCTCTTGGTATTTTCTCAAATGTTATCTTCTCAAATAATTCTTTCAAGGAATTGACCATTCTTTTATATGGAAGTAACTTTTCATCTTTAACTTTATATTCATCTGTGACTTGTTTGATAATAAGCATTGAATCACCAATGCATTTTACTTGTCTGATATCCCATTTGATGGCTAGCTTCATTCCTGCAATGAGAGCTTCATATTTTGCTATATATTGTTCATGCAAGGGAATCCAATTTGAAATTCCTACGGAATCAAGTCTCCCATGGGAGTGATTAGCACAACTTCAACACTTGAACCATGAAAGGTAAAAGATCCATCGAAGTACATTTTCCAAATTGTAGATTCTTTGAGGTACATAATGGATGCATCTGGTAGTTCTAGACTCAAGGGTTCAGTACTTGGTAGTGGAGCTTCTACCAATTGATCTGCTAACACCTATCCTTTTACTAACTTTTGATGAACATATTCAATGTCAAACTCACTTAATAAGATGATCCAATTAGCCATCTTTCGGTTAGTGCTGGTTTGGACAATAAATATTTCAAAGGGTCAACATTTGAAATTAGCTTGAGTTTATTATTAAGAATATAATGACATATCTTTTGAAAGCAAACACCATGGCTAGGCAAGCCTTCTCGATTTGTGGATAATTTAGCTCATATACTACCAATGTCCTACTTAAATAGTGTACCGATTTTCTCTCTATTCTTTGTCATATTGGGCCAACAGTAATCCAATTGCAAAATTTGTAGCAAAGATATAAAGTAACAAGGGTTATCCTACCATGGGTGGCATGAAAATAGGGGGTTGGCCAAGTATTCTTTTAGCAAAGAAAACACTTGTTGTTATGGTCCCTAGTTGAAATTAACATCCTTCTTAAGAAGATGTGTAAATGTATGACACTTGTCTGCTAGTTGTGAAATAAAACTTCGATGGCCTGAATTTTCCCTTGTAAGCTACGTAGTTTTATGATATTCTTAGGGGAGGCATTTTTGTGATATCCGTGACCTTTTTAGGGTCCACTTCTATTCCTCTTTGTGACACAATGAATCCTAGTAATTTCCCAGATAACACACCAAAGACACACTTCTTTGGGTTAAGTCAGACTTTGTAATCCCTTAAACATTGAAAGATATGTTGTAAAATTTCTAGGTGTTCCTCATGGGTTCTAGATTTATCCAATATATCATCTACGTAATCTTCCATGATGTCACTTATCATATCATGAAAGATTACAGTCATCACCCTTTGATATGTAGCGCCTACATTTTTAAGGCCGAAAGGCATGACTTGGTAACAAAATTTCCCCATGGGGTTGTGAAAGATGTCTTGTGTTGATCTTATTTCACAATATTTATCTGATTGTAACCTGAGAAGCCATCCATGAGTGAAAGAATCTCATAGCCTGTTGTAGAATTGACAATCATGTCGATGTTTGGAAGAGGAAAATCATCCTTAGGACAAGCTTTGTTTATATCCCTGAAATCCATACACACTCTAATACCAACTAGCTTATTTTGAACCAAGACCACATTGGAGATCCACTATGAGTATTCGATAGGCCTGATAAATCCTACTTCTAGTAACCTTTCTAGCTCTACCTTTACCAAGTAAGGCGACGCGAGGATGCATCTTTCGAGAGATTTTGTTTGATGGGCTTGGCATCTGGGTGTACCACAAGATTGTGCACCACTAGTGTAGGATCAAGTCCTAGCATGTCAACATAAGACCAAGTAAAGATGTCTGCATACTCTCTTAAGAGTCATGTGAATATTTTTATTTCTTTGGATGAGAGGGAAGCTCCCAACTTAACTATCCATGGTAATTCTTCCGTGTCAATATAACATCTATTGTATCTTCCACTAATAACTTTGATTCATCCCCCATGCATGTAGGATCAGGAGGGATATTGAGATCCTCCTCTATCACAGGTGGCTTAGGAAGTTCTTCATCTTGAAGCAGGTACATTATCTTTTCCATAGGTTGTTTCATCTATTTGTCCACAAGCGCCTCAAAGAGTTTTGCTATAGGACTTCCCCTTTTTATTTCCACAAGGCTTTTCTTTGGAAATTTTTCCTTGCTCACTTTTTTACTTAAATGTCTACACAAATCTACTTCCTCTCCAAAGTATGCGCATGCATTAAGCTGAATGAAGAACCCCTTCTTGTGAACATTTCTTGTAATGTTGTCTCTGATTCCTAGGAACTCACTAATGACCTCATCATTTTGTAATAATTCAATAGGTACGTGTTGTTGTTGATCCCAATTCATGAGTGATGGGTAGGTGAGGGTTAATGGTTGAGTTATAGGGGATATGGTGGGTATAATAGGGGTTATAGTAAGGATAGCCATATTGGCGAATAGGTTTGTAGAGGCAAGGTCTTCGTAAAGACTACATCGGGAATCTATTTCGCTTTCATTTTCAGAAAAACTATCCTCACTCTTAGAAGAAGCATACTCATCATCTAAAGAGTGAGACTCATATAAATGGATTCCTATACCTGATTTACCTACTATACGCTAAGGTATTGCAAGAGCTTCTAATGGGCCTTGTTCTTGGCAATTTGCAACCACATCCTTTATACCCCATGAAAAGCATTATCCGATTAGGAATGGGATACTTAGGTGATTTATAGCATGTAGCCATGTCATCATCATCTGGATGGAATATAATGTCCATAAGAAACCTTTCATCTTCTAGAAAGCCATTAGGAGTAATTTTATTGAAAGGGCAATCCTCTCTTGATCTCTAAACTTTGAAACATGGCCTACCATGCGCTTGGGTTGATAACTGACCATTTTGAACCATTAGCGATTGTCTTTCATACTCTCCACAACCACTTGGTTTGATCTTCGGCATCCCATATAGAAAAAGGAGTTTCGATGTGGAAGCACCATTTTCATTGATTGACCACTTATGAAGTCACGACTCTCGACCTGGATAGAATAGCAATCTCCATAGATGGACACTCATAGATTGTAGGGAAAAATCCCGACAACGCTCTACTAATGAGAAAAAGGTTGAGGGTCCCCCTGTATGGTGAGTGTTTGTCCCTCATATTGCAACTTTAAACACTGATGATATGTTGATGGAACAACCTGCATGGCATGAATCCATGGGTGACCGAGAAAGATATTGTAAGGGAGTTCTAGGTCCAAGACGTGGAACTTCATATCATGTGTTATGGGACCCACTTCTAATGAGAAAGTGATCATTCTAGCTGATTTTTGTTCTTCATTATCATATGCCTTAATGGTGATGACCTTTGTTTCCAGATCAACTTCTGTGTAACCTAGTTGGTGGACTAGTTTGAGAGTACATATGTTAAGACCCAATCCTCCATCCATAAGCACTCTCTTAACCTTCTTACATTTGATGATAACCTCAATATGAAATGGTAGGTTATGTGAAGGATCTTCAACTAAGGCTTTTGTAGTGTTAAAGGTTATGTGTTCCAAAGGAACAAGTTGTGCTACCATGGCTTGTAAATGTGTCAGGTTAACATCAATGGATACTCCTGATCCTTGTAAGGTTTTGTAAAGTATATCCTTATGGATGCTAGAGATATTTAGAAGGTCTAAGATGGAAATCTTAAGCTGTTTTTTCTAGTTGATCTAACACATCATAGTGAATCTCTTGAGGAGGAGGGGATTAGGTTCATAATTTATAACAAGGCGATCCCACCATATTGCTATAGCGCACTCTCTTGTCTTGATTCTAATTGTATTGATTTTCTCAATGAGTGGGTCAACACAACCTATCAAGGCATCAAAATGGTCTTTGTTTGACATATAGTTAGCATTATTATTATGAGATGATTGTCCCTGATCTGAATTTTTCTTTTCATCATGATTGGGAAAAGGATTTTTGAAGATACCTAATTTTTCATTTGGAGATTTTGCAGCTGCAATAGAATCTACTTCAATATCATCGTTGTCAACTAGGTCTTGAATATAGTGTTTTAATCTTAAACACTTGTTGAAAATACAATGTATAACACTTGCAGAAGGCATACAAAATATTCACATGTTCAAGAGGTGCGGGAGGATCGGAAAGGAATCACACATGGAGGATAGAGACATATTTGGGACTTATCTGTTTTCATGATTATGATCTATTTTGGAAGATGGCATGTAGAGCACACAAATGGGAAAAGATTTGCATGACATGCATCAGCTATTTTTGAAGAGAGGCTATGGAGCACTTTACATGGATGTAAAATAAAGATAGAATTGTGACTGATAGTTAACTAGGAGAAATCTATTGTTAACGCACTTGCATGTGTGGTTGTAATTGTAAAGGCACATGGCTATTTTTAGCATGTGACCTATTTTGGGATTAGATAAGCGGTGAAGGGAAATTCCCCACCCTTATAAATATGTAGTGAAATGTGTATTATGATATAGAAGATATATATTTGAGAACTGAATTACTTGT
Organism: Taxus wallichiana var. yunnanensis; assembly: GCA_018340775.1. Lineage (NCBI taxonomy): Eukaryota > Viridiplantae > Streptophyta > Pinopsida > Cupressales > Taxaceae > Taxus > Taxus wallichiana. Next base: position 602,069,552 of record CM031238.1, read on the forward strand.
GAGGTTATGCTTTGCAAATCGGATGCGTGCATAACCTATGGTTTTATCGATGTAATGAGATTATATGTATTTATCATATTTAAATTAATGTAGTGTATTGGCTGAATTAGAGCACTAATCCTACATAAAATTTGTTCTTCATGTTTGATTTCATCATGGTTACCAATTAAGTCTATTATTCTTTAGATGTAGATATGAACATGCACTATAGAATGATGTATTAGTTATGGATCTGAATGTATTAAGTCTTCATCATGCTAACATTCTATAACAATAACCCTAAAGAGGGTCCCGATACCTTTTCACACTTCGGGTGAGCACTCAATCTAGGTTAAGTGATGTACCAAAGGCACTTGGGCTTTTCTTTGGTGAATTCTAGGCCGCTGCATCATTGGTTTTATACTTGGGACCTCTTTTTCAGTTTTTTTCAAGATTGTTCACGATGAAGACATACCGGTTGACCCTAGCAAGTGTTGAGGAGTGGATACATGACCTAGAAGAAGAATATACATGGAGGTTCAACACCGGATCTTATTTTTATGCACACACGTGGGTGGGGAGAATCTATATGATTGTTTGTATGAGAAGCTTCTTTGCTATATTTACGGTAGAACTATATGAGTGGCTGGTTGCTTATGAGTCTAAAAAAATTGGTGGTATAGCACACTTGTGCGGGCGCGGGAAGAATTTTAGACCCTTCATGGTCTTGATCTATTTTGGACTTGCGTTGTGGATACATGGTTCCATGGTGTTTTGAACAACTATATCTTGGAGTATTCAATTTCCACTTATTCATGCCTAGAGGTAGTTGAATTGCAATTTTACAATATCTTAGGGGAACTTACTAACCCAGAGGTAGCTGAATTGATGGTAACCACGAAATTGGAGAGAAAATCTATGACTAACTAAACTCCACCACACATGGGGGAAGGAACAAGTTTGGTGAAAGATGATAGACCTAAGCGCGAGAAAGGAAGAGAGAGGAAATGTGGCTTATGTATCTTGAGGTGTGCGAGAGGGAGATAGATAAGCAATGGGATGTTGTAGAGTGAATGGAGTTGTGGAGAGAGATAGATTGTGAAGGGTTTGAAGTTCACATAGAAGATGTGGAACCCAAGCATCAGGAACTCCCCCATTTGGGAAAGCATGACAAGGAACCCTTGTCGGGCTCATGTAGAAGTCAGGAGAGATGATTTGGGCCCCGGTGCACATTGAATCACACTGGAAACCTTGCCCTTATGCTCAATTTTCTAGTATCAAATGTGACAAGCAAGCAGCAACAAGCTAATTTAGGCAGTGGGAGAGCATGAGTGAGTCATATAAAAAAGAAAACGATGGCATCGCAAATGTCTTCGTTGTTGTATGGGAGTACCTTTTTGGGTGTATCATCCACACAAAATTCAAGCACACAAACTTTTGGACTCTCTTCTGGGAGTAGCAATACTTCACAGATTCGAGTGGTACGATTAGGTACTATTATTGTGACACAATGAAGTACATCTTTTGGTCCAAATCTAGCTACGGAGTTCAAAATCGGGAGGCATAGGTGGCTCTAGTTCCAATGGATTTGGTGGTTCTGGAGGTAGAGGAAACACAGGAGGTTCTGGATCAAGTGGGCAAGGTCCACACCAACCCCATAATATTTACATGGAGATGTCTCTTCATCTTCTAGAGTATAGGGGCATAGAAGATGTTTTGAACACGTGCACATGTGTGAAATAATGTGGCACACAAAAGGAATCACGTCTTCTAAGCGTAGGGAAAGTAAATTTGCTACTACATTACAAGGGCATGCACACGGTTAGAGAGCAGTTTGACCCTGATCGAGACTTGTGTAGACTATATCTGACTTTAAAAGATGCTTTCCTTAAAGAATTTCATATCCACGAGTTTGAGCGAGAAAAATATAAGTGCGCTCAAGGATATTAACCAAGCACTCTTGAAAGTGTTAGAGAGTATGATGCTCATTTAAAAATGATGTTATCCAAACTTTATTATGATATTCATGCAAGCCAACATGCTGATGGTTCATTGGGGGCACGATAATACCTTTTAGAAGGGCGTATCACATAAGACATACATTGATCTACGTGAAGCACTTAAAGAAGCTTTACACACCGAGGAAGTTGGAAGTATAGAACCTTTGGGGTGAGCTCATTTTTAGAAGCACAAATCGCAGCTATGGCGAAGTAGTTGGAGAAGCTATTAGCAAATTCAGCACATGAGACACACAGAGAGGATTTGGTATACAAATTATGAAGTGGAAGGTCACACCAAGGATAGTTGTCTTTGCAAATTAGTCTGCTCATTCTTTGTTGGACTATGAGATATGTCATTTAAACCATGATGCCATCCACCGCCCATTACTAAAACACACAATGAGGAAGAATGTTTTATGCTACTTCTTTGCAAAATCTATAGGTCCATGAATCATGACATAGAAGACTACTCTAGGATGATTTGTCACATCCATGATCTTTATAGACATTGGTGTATGATGACAAGAGTTTTAGATAACTTTAAGGGAAATAATGAGCATTGGGATTGGGATCAAAATGAGGCACGCTATGATCGTGAAGGGAATTTTGAAGGTGGTTGTGGCGGAGGTTGAGGATACCATGGTGGATTTAGAGGAGGAGGACATGGTGGTGGAAAAGCAAAGTTCCCTCATGGAACATGTTATGCATGTGGATCTTCTAACTACTACATGTGAGAATGTCTTGAGAATATTACATGTTCTTTATGTAGAAAGAATCATAGTTATGAGGAATGCCCGTGTAACACCTTTGAATTGTTGTTACTTCCTCCTGAGCATACAAGTGTTGATATGTGATTTCTTTGTAAAAAGGATGTGTTCCTTTGATTGAGAAGTCATGCTTGATATGTACTGTATCTTCTTTGCAGATTGCAGATCTTTGACTGAGTCAGAATATGATTGGACTCTTTTATTTCTTTCATTTTACGCCTGAGTTTAATCTGATCTCGGAATGAATTATGAAGTTATCCATCTATAAGACCTAGCCTTGGATCAGTGGTATTGATCCAAGTGGTGCTTTAAGTTATTCGTGATGAATTAAAATTACAGACCTTGAGCAGGTTGCAAGGTCTGGATGCATTGGATAAGCTAGTCCGGAGTATAACTCAGGCTGATCATGTTAAATGAATTGGTTCCCGATATCGTAATATATCTGGAAGGTCTTGATCGTGGAGAGTAATAATTGATTACATATAATTCAATAGCCTTTTTGGCAAAGTGCGGGAGTAAACCACATTTCGTGAATGTATGTTGTAGGTTCTTTTTCTGAGCATTTGAAATGTTAGACCTGACTGGAATTATTAATATTAGTAACCTAAAACTAAACCTAACCTAGGGGTTAGATTAGTGTAAATCTAACCTAGACCTAGGCAAGAGCTAATGTTCTAAGTTAGTATCATGTGCAAAGTGGTTAGACTAGGTGTTATCCTAAATCCTAACCTAAGTTACTAACCTAACTATTAGAACAAGGATTAAGGGGACCTTTGGAAGGGTGCGAACCATGGGGGGCAGTTTCTATGTTATTAAATGCGTGGATAAGCATAAGGGACAGGTAATTTGGTGGAGGTTCTAAAATGGCTAACTTGAGCCGACGTGGCAGGTCGCCAAAGTTGGAAATGGTCTTTGGTGTGCATTTGTCCATCGCCAACTATGCTGGTCGGTGCGATGGGGATTGAGCGGGAAATTGGGAGTAAATGCCATTTATGAACTCGATTTTCAAGCTCGGGTTTCACGGGAAGGCATCTGGAAAGTTAATGGTTTGTTTGGTTTTCTTGGCTCAGGTTTCCTTCTGTACGATCTCTAGTTCTTCGCACTGGATCTTCTTGGTGTTGCATGGCAAGTATGAGCGTAACTCTCGGAAAGGAAAATTTATAAGTCATGAAACAACAAATTTTTGTTGGTGGATCTAACTTGGAAAAGAAGGAGAAGGTTCTGGTGCAGCTTGAAATTTTAAGAAAATATCTGGCATGTTAGGCCACTAACCTTTAAAAATCTTGCTTTCTTTCAAGTGATTTCATTAGAACAACTCTGTTTAGATGATTGTTGGATTCATTGGTTTTAGGATATCTTTGTGCATGATTTTGCTGTTGTATCTTCTTGCGGGTTCGATTTTCAATTAAAATCTTGATGGGTGTATTTTATTTTTCGAATCATGTAATATTTCTTGGTGTTTTGCATTCTAGACTTAATTTGTGAAATATATATGCAAGAATGTGTCTTTGGGCTTGCTCTGTGAGAGCCCATGAATTATTCTCTTGATGGGTACATATTGATACTTGTTGTCAATGTTTACTGTCGATACTTGTTGTTAATGCTTACTGTTGATGCTTGTTATTGATACTCGTTGGGAGGAATACTGATGGACATTTTGTTGATTAATTGGACTTCTTTGTAACTTCTGTCGAGGTTATTAAGGTAGTGGTTACTGAATCTTATTGGGTTTCACTTTGCTATTTAAAGTTATTTGTGAATGGATAACTTGCTGTGTTACAGTACTTCATTGCGACCGTGCTGAAGTTGTTTTTCCCTTGCATTGTGGTTATGGGATGCAACCCGTTGATAGTATGCAATATATGTATTTATTGTATTCGAAACGACTCTGTGGAATCCATTGAATGATTCGTGTATTATGGACCTCTGTTGAAGATATATATATATATATTTGAGTATTGGTAATTTGATTTTGTTGGAGTCTTGAAGGAGTAACAGGTATACGACCTATGTTATTTTGTATGAATTTTTGGTACAGACTCTTGAGTGTACTTTACGTTTCCTTTCTGTGCAAACTTGTGTGAAAATATTGAAGAGGCTCAGTTGGGAATCATTATTATTATTTATCTTGTATACTGTTACTCGGGTTCAGTTGAACCCTTGACAGGTAACTATAGTATCTGCCTCTATTCAACCTGATTGGTACACTTGTTGTTTTTGGCACTGTTGGGGTTCCTTGAGTATGGATAGATATCATGTGTCCTGGCTCTGTTGAAGTGAGTCGCGAATACCATACTTTAAACTCTGAATGCGTCTAGATGAGAATAGATATGTTATGGTTCCTTGTGTTTATTCCGTTAGATGAGGTTGTGCATGTTGCGGGAAGTGCATGTGATTATCTCTGACATAGTCTTAGGGAAACATCAATTGCTTAATGCCATGGAGTCTATTGTTGACTGCGATATAATAGAAGTTCTTTGATTTCGACCTTGGGTCGAAAAGCCTTACTGTGTTTAGTAGGGACTAGCATGGGCTGTAGGTTGATGTAAGGGATTGTTGGCGTGTTTACGTCTTCTGTTGCATGTATATCCATTCATGAGCTTGATTGAACTTAGGAGTCGTCGGCTGCACCTCAACAGGCAATGGCAGTGAATATCCTCTTGTATGTCGCTTCGTGTGGGAGGTCATGCTGAGTCTGTTTGGTAGATAGTCATCACTATTGGCATGTTAGCTACTGTACAGGAGTTTTGTTATATTTGATTTTATCAAAACAGTGGTTCTTCTTGTGGCTCGTCTGACTTATTCGTATGCATGTAAGGTGAATGCTTTCCATTTGAGGAGATGGTACAGTCATGAACTTGTTGAAGGGAAATATGAATGACTTGTTTTCTTTCTCTTCTGTTATGAAAATATATGTCGATATTTTTATCTAACCGTTGGAACTGTTTTTAACATATTGATGGAATCATGATTTGTTATGATATTCCTTTTACTGTTGAATGAAATGATCTGTCTGAAGTTTGCTGTTTTTGGAATTCAGATGGATAGATGATTTGGATACTTTCGTTCTTCTTGATCCCTAATATTTTGATGGAATATTTGAGAAGTATTTAGGACTATTCTGTAACGATAATAGAGTTACACGTTTGTAGTCATTTTTGTATTACAAAAGCATAGTCTGAAACATGTATACTTGTTTGGTGAATTGATCTCATTTAAACAGGTTGTTTAATGAAAACAGTTGGTGGATTGCAATTGTTTTAAGAGTTAGTGCTTATCATGCTCAGTTCATCGAACTGACCCATGTTGACAAATTTTGCAGATGGTCGCCGTAAGTGGTAAAAGCATGCAGATCTGACAGGATGTTCAGATTGTTTAACTTGGTTTATGATGAATTCAGTTTGATTTTCTTTAAATGTACTATAAGAGGAAAGATGTTCTTCTTCCGTTGAGTATTGTATCAAGTATGTTGAATGCATAAAATGTATTTGATTAGTTCTGAAAGGAATGGAAATTGATATTTGTTACTTATGTGTTTGTATTCTTATCTTGATAGTTTGACCTTCTTCGGTTCAAATATCTTGAGAGCATTGTTATTATTGTATATATTTGGAGACTTTTGTGATTGTCAATATAAGCTTGCAAGAATATGAGACTGAATTCTTATGATTGTTTAGCAGTTCCTGTATGTTCTATCAGAAGCTAAACTGAAATTTAGATCACTGTCTTTTGAAAGATAGGGTTAAAATAAACCTAAACAGAACGCTAAACAAGCTGAATTAAATTATTAATCCCTAGTCTTGATTATGCCAGGACAACATTTAATTGGATTCTTAATCGTTATATCTTGATACTAATAAGTACGATATAAATTCAGTTATGAGAAGCGATATAAACCTAGATGGGGTTCGGATGGATCTCATGTGAAGTTTATGAGATATTGTCCAATTTCGTTGATTTAGAATTATGTATATTCTATGAACTCCTTGATGAGACCATAATCTTAATAACTCCTCTGTGTAATGGGTTTTATTGAGAAAGGTCATCCTAAGATGAGGAATCAGGATCGGGAAAGGCTAACCTTAGGGGAACATCTTTAATTTAATTTAAACTCAATGTATGCGTAACGCTTATTAATAAGTAGATCTTTCGAGGCGGATTTAAAGGTGGTGGCACAAGTCAAGCTGCGAGGGTTCTACCTTCGGGAAGATTAGGATCTTCTTGAAGATACAACAATGCAGTGACTATGGCGACGACACCCTTTGCATGATCGTTAAGATTTACACCTTCAACTCGAAAAAGTTACTCGGGACCTATTAGGAATGTGGTCATGTTATAAGGCTTCCTAGGAGACTCGGGGTATCTTGACACTGCTTGGTTTAATTAGGATTGACCCAAGATGTCATCTTATCCCTAGTCCTCGGGAGCATCCATGTAACGTTGTCACCTTTCTAATCCGTTCCCAGTGATTAACTTGGGATAGGAGGGGTGATGAAGTCGGTATAAGACATTCTACATAACATAAGAATGGGGTGAAGGACGTATTCAGTTGGCGAGTATGCCGTTAAGGAATACGAGACATAAGCGAGTATGTTTCAAATCTTTGGCCAAAGTATCGCAAGCTTTGCTTGATTGCGTTGTCTGAAAGTCACTGGTCTAAGGGATGAGATCTTTGATGAATAATAAGTAAGCATTATTCAGTTAGGTTCCTTGGGCGAGCATTGAATCCCGAATAGGGAAGAGAACCGCAAGAGTGATGTGTTAAATAAAAACGCCAACTCTTATTACTCATGAATAGATCGGTAGATTCTTGAGTCATGGAATGAATAGATCGGAGGTACATTTCGAGTCATTACAAACAGCATATGGTTATCTGTTATAAGAATGGTTATTTGATTTGTGAGTTCTAAATTATGTATTTAGAACCAGAAGCATTTATCAAATTTTTTTTTTTTTGACTTGTTCTATTGTCTAAAATGAGGATGTTACTGACCTCGACATGTATGAGCATCTTAGTAAGCAACATAAACAAGAAAACAAAGGCATAGGGATGGTTAGGATACAACGCACTATGGAAAATCAATGGATGCCTAAGTTGGATGCGAGAATCGAGGAATTGTAGGTAAGGATCACTACCCACGCCGAAGTGGCTCGCACCAAAGAGGCATTGCAGCGAAGCCTACCATCACTAAGGAGGAGGTTCTACATGCATGGTACCCAGATCCTGCCCATTAGAAGGAGGTTTATCAAGAAACCATGGAGGTACTCAGAAATATTCAAGGTGAAATACAATATTTAAAGGAGCAATCATGAGAATATGGAGAAAAATAAAGCATTAGATATGGTCCAATTTGGTATGGATGACTTGAAAGAAGTGTGCAAAATGTTGCACCAGGAGAATATCATTCTGCTATTAGGGAGATGGTTAAAGGGAAACACTCCGCGTGTAAGTATTGAGACTAGACGACAAATCCTACATGTAAATCTCCCCCTCATAGCCTAGATTATGACAAGGAAATCACTCTGAATGCTATTGTGGATGGGTGGATTTTGAGTAATGTATTGATTGATACGGGTGCATAAGTCAATGTTCTTACCTTAGATGTATGGGTACAAATGGGGATACCTCCATTGCAGTCCTCTAATGTTTTGTTTATGGCTAATCAAACTAAGGCCACTCCCATTAAAGTTTTATAAGATGCATCCATTACCATATAAAGAGACAAGTTCACTGGAGATTTTGAGGTTTTAGCACTGGAAGAGGAAGATAGCTTCCCATATCTACTAGGGCATCCTTGGTGTTATGTAAATAATGTTGATCTTCAGTTCAATAAGGGCTATATCAACTTTGAAAACAAGGAGGAAAGGGTTATTAGCCCATTAACAGATGGAAAATCTACTCCTATGTTGAGCCCTTGAGTGAGGAAGACCTGAATAGGATTTATGTACACGTTGTCTGAGATTTGGAGGTTCTTGAGCCATCTAAAGAAGGAATCATTTAGTGGGAGGATGCACAATCTATCAGTGACACTACAAGCATTTCCTGTGATAATTGGGTTCATAACACTTATGAGTTGGTAGGGTGTAAAGTAAAGAGCATATTCACTAGGGATTTTAGACTGTGTTATATTAGGAGAATAGGTAACAACTCACTACCTCATTACACTAGAGAAGGAGACCCTATGATGTTCATGTGCACCATGGAGGACAATGGATAGACCCATTGGAGAGAAGGAATATGCTAGCATATACCCTACGTGGGACATCAGTGCGATGGTGGGTGGTCCACAAGGATAATCTTGTAGGATGGAATGAAATTAGGATTGCTCTTGCCACTAGGTTCTTTAGGAGCAATGCACCTACTCAAATATGCACTTATCATGGTAATCAACATGTTCAACACCACATTCAAATAGTGTGAGAGAATCTAGACAGAGGGGCAAGAAGATTTACCACCTTCACTCTGGGTGCATAAATTTTATTCCACTTTATAAGGTTGTGCGCGTGCTTGGTATGTATATGTAGAACTCTATAGAGAGACTAGAAATTGGTAGAATTTAATTGCAAGAATGGCCTGGACATTTGAATTATTCTCTACTAAACCTCTCGATGGAAGTAACATTAAAGGTTATAAAGCATTTAACTATGGGGGATAGTGCAAGGTGGAGGAAATAATTCAAGCGTTATTTGATGAAGGAGATTCAGAGTGCGTTTTGTTGAAGAAACAAAGGATAATGCCACACTACTTTAGCGCTTACCTTAAGAAAGAAAAAGTAAAAATGGTTTACTTAGTGGATGATGAAGAAGTAGAAAATCTGGATGTAGACCATTCAACAAGTAGGCATGAGGTGTTGGATGGTGTAGATAAGACCATGCGCGCCTATCATGAACCTATGAAAACAAATAAAGTAAATATTGGACCGGATGTTGAACCTAAGGAGGCCATAATTGGGGACTATTGGTCGACTCGAAGTGGAAAAAAGCATTGAGTTACTTATAGGATTATCAAGACTTATTCCCTCGAGGATACCATGAACTTAAAGGTGTACATAAATCATTAGGATAAATGAAGATAAAGCTTAAAGAGGGTGTGCACCTAGTTAGAAAGAGACCCTATAGGATGAACCCCAACTTGCGTGAAAAGGTCAAAGATGAGATTGACAAAATGTTGAAGTCTGGAATCATCAAGCCCTTGGATGAGTTAGAATGGGTTAGTCCAATGGTGATTAGTATCAAGAAGGATGGCTAGATTAGGATCTATGTGGACTACATGGAGCTGAATGTTGCATGTGTGAATGATCCCTTTCCTATGCCATTCACTGAGGAAATCTTAGGCGTTGAGGTGTGAAATCTATTCATTTATAGATGGGTTCTTGGGGTATCATCATGTTTGGATTTCCCAAGAGGATCAGGAAAATACTACTTTTACTATTGAATGGGGTAGCTTCACCTATACTGTGATGCCTTTTGGTATGAAAAATACACCTATTGTATTTTTGCGCATAGTTGTTCAAGTGTTCAAAGATTTTATTCACAACTTCTTGCAGGTTTATTTGGATTATTGGATGGTGTATGGATTGGTTAAAGATCATTGTGACAATTTCGTTTAATGTTTGAAAGATGTAAATAGTTGAGTATCTCTTTGAACATCAAGAAGTGCATATTTGATACTCCATTTGGGATCTTATTAGGACATATAATTTTCAAGGAAGGTTTGTTGGTTGATCCAGCTAAGGTTGCAGTCATTATAGGCCTAAAATATATTACTAGTCGAGTGAGGTGCATGAGACTCTTGGGTCACATGGGGTATTATAGGAAATTCAAAAAGGGGTATGCCAAAGTTTCCACACCTTTGGAGGAGTTACTGAGAGGAAAAGGTACGTTCTACTAGGGAGAACCGCAACAACGTGCATTTGAGACATTGAAGGAGAAACTTACTACTGCACCTATTCTACGCTTTCCTTTGTGGGACCAACCATTTCATGTACATGTGGAAGCCTCGACATGACCATTAGCTTGGTGTTGGATTAGTTGGGTGAAGGTATTATAGATCATCCTATCTATTTTGCTAGTAGAAAGTTGACTCCTATAGAGCAGAATTACACAACTACAGAGTGTGAAGCTTTGTCAATGATCTATGTGATACATAAATTCGGGCAAAGTACCTACTAGCTACACCATTTTTCTTTTATACAGATCACATGGCATTAAAGTATTTGTAAACAAGCCCATTTTACAAGGGTGCATATGCAGATGGGTGCTCTTATTTCAAGAATTTGATTTCACAGTTGTGGTAAAACCGAGAAAAGTAATTCTAGACCAGACCATTTATCCAAAATACAATCAGGAGAAGAAGCATATGCTATTAAAGATACCATGCCCAATACGCGGTTATATAGGTTGTAACGTGCACCATCGAATTAGAAGACATTTTTGTCTTTCTACGAATAGGTATGGCACCAGAAGGAATGAAATCCTTAGAGAAGAAACAACATTCTATATGTGTGGCACCTGACACCCTATATGTTGATTAACGGTAACTGTAAAAATTAGGTTGAGATGAAGTATTGCGTCGATGTGTCTTTGGAACATGAGCACATAGATATTATGGAAGAAGCTCATGGTAGTATTACTGGTGGCCTACTATGCAGGTGATGCCACTTTTCACAAGAGTTTACTTGCTAGATTATGGTGGGAAACCTTGTATAAGGATTATAAGGCATATTGTAAGGCTTTTGATCATCACATCGGCACCTTAGGAAACCAGGACAATGAGATGAAATTCCTCTAAGACCTATTACTAGTGCAAAACCATTTGAAAAATGGGCTTTAGATTTTTGGTCCTATTTCACCTGCCGCACGCAAGAATGGATTGCGCTATATCATAACTTGCTGTACAGACTATCTCGAAAAGGTGGGCAAAAGCAACACCTAAAAGGATTGTACAATGGCTACATCAGCTAGGTTTTTATGGGAAATATTATTACAAGGTATGGATTCCCTTTTAGTTTGACTAATGATAGGCAAACATTTTACAGAATGAGACAATCCAAATTTTATTGGATGAATTCATGATTGCACACCATAAGACTACACCATATCATCCTCGGAAAATGGGACTGTGGAGGCTTTCAACAAGATTTTGAGCCGAGACTTGACCAAAATTTGTGATGTTGGAAGAAAGGATTGGGATGATAAAGTGTCTGCAGTACTTTGGGCATATTAAACAACCTATAAAAGGTTGAACAAAGCCACACCATTTTAGTTAGTGTTTGGCGTGGAAGAAGTCCTTCTTATAGAATTTATGCTCCCTTCTTTACATATTATACACACTTTGGAGGTCTAGTTGATGAACAAGCATTGGAATAATGGGTTGAAAAGCTAATCAAGATGGTTGAGTGAAGAACAATAGCACAATGGAGTCAAAAACAAGAAAAGGCTAGGTAGAAAGCATGACATGATAGGCACATCAAGGATAAATTTTTTGCAATTAGGACAGATGGTGCTCCTTTATGATTCTAAGTTTTTGTGCCATCCAGGAAAACTCAAGGTACATTGGTTGGGGCCATATGTTATCACTCACATACTTGAAACAGGCACTTGCTAATTAGAGGCGCTTGATGGAACACTATTACCTAGGTACTTCAACGGGAGTAGGTTAAAGCCCTACTATAAATAAGTCTTCTTGGTGTTTGTAATAAGGCAATGTTTTCATTTAGATTAGGTTTTCAATTATGTATTTTCCTTAATGTATTTCCTTCTTTATCGCTATGCTTTATCAATTTAGTTGGTGTTTTTGTGTAATACGCACGTTTACATGCCATAATTTACTTATTATTTGAATTATTTTTATGCATCAGAGGAATACACATACCATTAGTGTGGGGTGGTTATTGATATCTAGGTATAGGAATTTTGAAAATAAGCACACATGAAAGGAACAAACTACTACGGGTATTATTCAAGTTGGAGAGTTGTTACAAAGGATATTGCCTTTAGAAACAAGGACCATAGGTGGAGATGAAAAAGTATAACACAAAGTAAGCAGGGGCAATGGGAACTACCGAGGGAAGGTGTAGTGGCAAGGTACTCGGGCGCATGGAGGTGTGTTGAAGAGAAGTCCATGGCTAGAAGGTAGGAAGGCATGCTAGAAGGTTATAGCTTGGGTGCAAAGATGTACCGTGCGAAAGAACAAAAATGGTTGATTAATGAGAGGATTTTTAGTAGGTGAAGGAGCAATAAATGCACTAAATTTTTGAAAATCTATATAAGGATGAGATGCAAGTTCATTCTTACCATTGATATTGTGAAAATCTAAAAAGAGCTAAGTGCAAACAAGTGAGTGAATCATGTGGATGTGCGAAGAGTGTGAAACTAGACTTGAGAGAAGATTTGTGCTCGGGAGAAGCTTACGTCGCCATAGGTGAAGGGTTTGAGTGAATCAGACACATAACAAAAGATCTAGGGCACACAATTTCCACTAGGGCATGAAGATTCGAACTAGGGTTTTAACTTTCTCATTACAAAGGGTAGAAAGGAGAAATTTTCAAATGGTGCTAAAGAAATAACCTCCAACAAGAGTGAAAGGAAGAAGAAGGTTGAAGTGGAAGAATAAATTTCTCCCGAGAGTAATTTCTCATAAATTCGATATCATAGGGCATGATTGCGAGACAAGAATGGGATTCCCACATCCGTAAATGTAAAATTAGTGATTACATCCATCGTACATCGAGATAATAAGAAGGAAGTAGATGCATTATTGAGCATGAAAATAAACAAGCGTCAACAAAAGACATGCTAGTGTACAATGACACTTTGGAGAGAGGTTACTAAAGCAAATTGAATTCTACCGGTTATGGACTTGTAAAGATGAGAAAGGATTCTCTCGAGAGAAGGCTAGTTCTATTCCTCTGCATTCGAGATGCACACAAAAAAATGCAGAGGGTTCACTAAAACCTAATCTAACTTGCCAAGGAGACAGAGTAAGAAAATGCATAGAATAAAACCTAAACTACAAAGGTGATGCACCGAGGAATGTTAGACACTCGTTTTGCAAATTTAACACAGACCACATAGATGCAATACAAACACCATGCACAGGTAACCAAACTGCAATAAGAGATCAAAATGACAACAATGAATGCATGAGAGGGTTGAGAGTCAATCACAACATATATATTATTGCTCAAGAGTCGATACAGTACATTGCAGTGGCCAAGAGGCAAAAAGGCGGCATTCTGACCCATATGGGAGGTTTGAAAGCTCCACAATTTCTCTTGCAAGCGAGGGAAGAAGGGAGGAGGATGAAAACAAGAATGTCGACCCTTAAAGGAGCTCTTCTTTACCATATATATCAAGAAATGAGAGAGGAAAAGAGAGGAAATCCAGAATCTGCCCCAACCACTTCTTGGTAGCATTTAAAATCATCTTATTATGGCAGAAGCGGCGGATTCTGGCAAAATGGCGGGCTGTCTAACAGGAGCGGCGAGCTGTCTGCTGCATTAAAGTTGGTAGTTGAAGCATTACTTCTGTCTATCACCACGCGTCAGAGACATTTTCTTAATTTTCTCCCTCCAAACTACACCAAAATGCAAGATTGACCCCAGAATCATGTAGAGAACTTCAACAGCTTTCCGTTGATATAAAGAACGTGCAAATCCGAGCTCTGGATCGAAAGATATGATGATCTGAAGATTTAGGGCACAAAACAGGTGAAAACAGATTTTTAAATTTCTTTTCCCACGCTCTGCCATCTGGATGACACGTGGCGAGGCTGCGGTTCGGTTGAGCATTTTCTCTCTCCACCTTTTCACGGGATTTTCTTGTGGGCCCCTTAAACTTGGACACGTGGCACTATTTCATTGGTTCGGATCAGTGCTTGAAAACTCGCCCCTTTGACTTTTGGACCTTTTTCCTTGGCGACACGTGTCATGCTGTGATTTGTCCACGGGCCTGCCGGATTTTCGCGTCCACCGCGTCTTTTTGTCCTAGATGTCCCAGTGCTTTGCGGGACAGAATCCTCGATCCGCCCGAAATGGGCTTCCTCGTCCCTTTTCTGCCGGTGACACGTGGCGTGATCTGATTGGCTTTCGGCTCCTTCGGCTATCCGCGTCCCGCGCGTCCCTTTGTCCCACTTGTCCTTGTGCTGAAGTTTCCTGTTTTGGCCGAACCAGCCGGTTCGCATCCTTCACATCCATTTGTCCCAAATGTCCCAGTGCTGTCTGGGACAAATTCTTCCGGTTCGGATTCGGCCGGTTCACGTTCCTTTGTCCCACATGTCCTAAAGTAGTTGGTCGATTTTCTTCTCCCTTCGGTAAGTCGGCTTCGCCGCCTGCGCATCCATCCCGTCCCAAATGTCCCAATCTCTGATTCTCTTTTTAGGCGAACCGGGCGGTTCGCGTCCTCGCGCACTCTTGTCCGCTTGCTCCGGTAAAGGACTTGGACAAATTTTCTTTCTTTCGGCCGATTCGGGCATTTCGCGTCCATTTGTCCCAGATGTCCCTTTTCTGTTTGGGCCGCCTGGAGGCTTTTCGGCCGATCCGCGCCTCCTTTGTGTATAATTGTTCCAATTGTCCCAAAGGCGGTCTTGAGCAGGACTTAGCCAATTTTACGATTTTCTCCTGAATCAATCTACTTGCTTGGAACTAAAAACTCTGATGCATGTTATCAAATTAACTCTGGGGGGTGAAATTTGGATAACAATTTGGTGACTTTTCGGGGTCACCTGCCTGCTAGGTAGAAGATCAGTGGCCTTTTAGCGATCCATTGGGCATGGAGTCATAAGCAATAACCTGAAATGAGCCTGATGCTGCAACTCCCTCTACGAGAGCACGCTGAACTGTAAAAAACTCAATCTAGGAGTGACAAAACTGTGCCAAAGCACTTAGGGAAATTGAAACCTAACTACAACAAGACAATGTGCATACGCACTTAGAGGAATTGAAATCTAGGCTAATATTTACAAGGGTGAACCTCTTATTTTGAGTGTGATATGTTTGAGATAGATTCCATTCTTTGGAATCTATGAGTTCTTCACCATCCAATGAGGCCAATTGGAAAGCATTGCTGCTCTTGCACTTCGTGACCATGTATGGGCCACTCCAAATGGCATCAAATTTTGAATGCCTTCCGGTTTTGCTCTGTCCACATCCCATTTCAACACTAGATCTCCAACTTGAAAAGATCTATCTTTGGCCTTCCTATCAAAGGTCTTCTTGATCAAAGCTTGATCCTTTTCCATTGCTTGGGATGCCTGATTTCTGATCTCTTGCAGCTCCATCAACTCTGCATACCTCACCTCCATGGGCTCAAATTCAAGTAACTCCAGCTGCTTCATGAGTTCCAATGTTGGCAACTCAAGTGACATGGGCAAGATTGCCTCTCTTCCATAGACAAGCTTGAATGGAGAGTTACCTGTGGATCTTTTGGGAGTGATCCTATCAGCCCATAAGGCTGATTTCAGCTTGGTATGCCAAGACCTCTGATTCTCATCAAGAGTTCTCCTAATGATCCTCAACAAGTTCTTGTTTGTAGACTCGGCCTGGCCATTACCCTGAGGGTAATAGTTCGATGAAGTGCTTAGGTAAATACCATTCTTGATAGCCCACTCAGTCACCTTAGATCCAATGAATGCCAATGCATTATCAGAGATTATTGTGGTAGGTACACCAAATCTGGTTGTTATTCCCTCATAAAAGTCTAAGATGCTAGACTCATTTGCCTCTTTGAGTGCTACTGCTTCTGTCCATTTGGTGAAGTAGTCTGTGGCTATCAAAATCCATTTATGCCCTTGGCTTGAATTGGGATTAATGACTCGATGAAGTCAAACCCCATTGCATGAATGGCTGGTCAGCTGAGATTGGATGCACGATGGAAGGGCAGCAAGTCTTTCTTTTCCTGTGAAGAATGCCAATTCTTACACCTCTTGATCCATGCATAGCAATCACCTTGAAAATTTTAGGCCAATAATAACCAGCCTTCATGATTTTAGAGTTGTCACTCTTGGTGCAAAATGGCCACCAGCTGGTCCACCATGAAACTCTTCCAACACCCTTTGAATCTGATCTGTGCTAATGCATCTCAGCAGCACTCCATTCACGTCTTTCTTGAACAAAACTCCATCAACAATGGCATACGGAACAGCCTGCAACCTGAAGTGTCTTCTCTGGGTCTTGTTCATCTCTGGAGGGCATAGACCTGTGTTTAGGAAGTGCATAATACCTTGGGTCCAGCAAGGAATGGGGGAAGCATTGTCTTCTTCATGATTTCCGCTTGGCTCATGGCTGTCCTGGACTATCAAAACAGCCTCTTCTTCGTTGCATACTTCCTTTTGCTTCCCTAAAACCAGCTGCTCACACAGTCCTTTCCCTCTTACTAGCTTGGTGATCTTGATATCAATGTCATATTCCATGACACGGGTGATCCAACCTGCCCTTTTCTCATTCAAATCCTTGTTGAGGAGGAAGTCCTTAACTCCAGCATGTGAGACCAGCAACTGGACCTTGTTGTTTGAGACTAAATGCTTGAATTTCTTCAAGCTTCTGATTACTGCGAGTACATGTTTTTCAATAAAAGAGTACCTCACCTCGCAGTCATCTAAGCTCTGGCTGAAAAAGGCAATCGGCTGCTCATCATTATCTTTGTTCTGCTGTACCAGAATGGCAGAAATAGTGTCATTGCCTCCAAATGCATAGAGGATGAAATCCTTGGAGAAGTCTGGGTTGATGAGGGTTGGTGCCTGAGAGATAGCTTCTTTGATTGCTTCGAAGCTCTCCTTGCCTTCTACTGTCCACTTAAAAGCCATGCTCTTCTTTAACATTTTGGTGATGGGCTTGTGAGGGCTGCAAAATCTGGGATAAACTGCGGACAAAATTGATCCTTCCCAAGAAACTTTGAAGAGCCTTCTTGTGACTTGCTTGGAAATGGCGGTGCTCTTATGGCTTGACCCTCTCTGGATCAATTGCAGTCCCTCTTTCGAGACAACATGGCCAAGGAGCTTTCCTTCATGTGCAAGAAAGATGCACTTCTTGGGGTTCAAAGATACTCGAACTTTCTACACCTACGAAACACTTGCACGAGGTGAAAGAGATGGTCTCTTTGCATTCTTTGAGAAGGCAGGTGATATCATCTAGATATATCAGCACTATCTTGTTGATCAAGCCTTTGAATGCCATGTCCATTTCCCTTTGAAAGGTAGCACCAGCGTTGGACAGCCCAAATGGCATCTTCTTGTAAGCATATGTGCCCCATTTAGTTGTGAAGGCTGTCTTGAATTGGTCTTCTTCTTTCACCATCACCTGATTATACCCTGAGTAGCCATCTAGGAGAGAGAATCTCTCTGAACCGGATACTACTTGCAATATTTGTTCCATTGAAGGAAGCGGGTAATGATCTTTGAGAGATGCTCTATTGAGGTCTCGGAAGTCCACACACAACCTGATTTCTCCGCTTTTCTTCCTGACCGGAACCAAGTTAGCAACCCAGCTTGAGTGCTTGATCGGGAATATAATGCTTGCCTCTATTAGCTTATTTAGCTCTTTCTTCATTAGAGGCTCAATGTGAGGGTTAACAGGTCTCTGCTTCTGCCTGATGGGCTTAGCATCTGGATCCAATTCTATGGTATGTTGTGCCAAATTCGGATTGAATCCTCTCAAGTCTTCATAGCTCCAAGCGAAGACATCTGGAAATTCTTGACAAAGCTGTATGAAATCTGATTTCTCCTGCTCAGTGGCCACTTTACCAATTTGAAGTGTTTTGCCTTCCCCAACCGGAATTGGCTCTGAATCTTCCCTCTTGACCTGTATGTTAGCCTTTTCTTTATGGAGCTGGTCGTTAGGGTTGAAGATAGACTCAACGTTACTAAACCCTTGGGAAGCTTGTTTGTCATATTTGCACTACTTGATCCCCATCTCTTGCTGCTCTAGTCATCACGATTCCTAGCTGAGAATTCAGCCTCTTCTTGTAAAAAATTGACGATCTGTTGATCGTTTTCAAACACCTGCCAGCTGGTGTTATTATCTGGAACTGCTGGCCTCACAATCACATGGATATGTGGCTGTGTTTTTTCCCTTTTGATGTTGTCAACCACATCAAACGTTGCTCCAGCTGCTGCTGCGAGCCTATCCAGCGGCTTCATTTTTTCTTCACAGGTATGGACACTGATGTTGAAAGCTTCGAAATCCTCAATGAGGTCCCATACCCTATTCTTGTAGCTCCTCAGCAAGTCGTTCTTTGTAGCATGTTGTCCTCTAACTTGGTTGACGATTAGCTCGCTATCCCCGAACACCTGCAAGTTATTTATCCCTTTTTTCCTAGCCCAATGAAGTCCATGAATCAAGGCCTCATATTCAGCTATGTTGTTTGAACAAGAAAACTGGAAACGAAAAGATGAATAATATTTGATGCCTTGAGGTGAAACAAGCATGGCTCCACCTCCTGCACCTTGCCTACTCCTTGATCCGTCAAAAAATAGCTGCCATACCTCATTGTCATCATTATGGCTTGGCTTGGTGATGCTAGGAACAGGTTGATTTTCTTCGTGTATACAATAGACTCCCAGCTCAGATTCTTCTACTTCTTGATAGGGATCAAAAGCATGTATCTTGTTTGCCCATTCATCAAGAGTTAGGTCGGGATACTTCCAACCTTGGTGTCAACCTCATCAGTACTAGGGTGATCTTCTTGATCAAATGTTGAGCAATTGGCATTAATCTGACTTGGAGTGTAAGGCTCAATATGGAAGTTTGCAATAGGTTCAGACCTAATTGTAGCCTTAGTTCCATACCTTGTTCTAAACAGCATGTGAGACCAATCAGCAGACAAATACCCCCCAATCTTGGTTGTGAAGTCCCTTGACAAGCAAAGGGAAAAGAGTGGTGGAAGGTCTATGATTGATATATCTTGTAAGACAACAACATTTGGACATGCATGCATGCAAGGTAAGACTCAAGTTTTTAATCACTCCAGCTATTGCTATTTTGTCCCATCCAATTGCACTACCCCTTTAGATATTACTTCATATTGGAGACCCAGGTGATCGGCTATTTGCTTGGGCATCAGCGAGCTACTTGCCGGAATCAATCATGCAATTGTGTACTAGTTTATCCCCAATGATTAATGAAACATAGAAAGGAGGGGGCTTCGACATTTTACCTTGTTGCCCTCCATGGCTTCCTTCAGGCTGGGCAGCATTTGTAAGCACTTTGTCTTGCATCTGAACCTGCTGATTCGAAGTTGTCCAATCCTTCATGGCAGCTTGCAGCAGATCTCTTTGTCCTGGGATGGATAGGGATTCCCACATTGATATATTGACGTTAGTCTTCTTCATCTATTTAATGATACTGAACGGGGATGAAGTATCCTTTTGTTGTCCCTTGGTTTGTACACTTACTCCTTGTACGTGGGCAGCAACAGCTGGCATTTGAGTTGGCCTAGGGGCTATTCTTGGCTGCCCTTGTGTATTTGAAACTGGACTCTGCTTGCCAATCATTTGTGGAGCCGTGGAAGGTTGTGGATTGGCTGGGGCTAATGGCTGTTCTTCACCCAAATTTCTCCTCTTTGACCTTGTGTTGGCTGCGACACCTTGAGAAACTACTTGATTCATGCCACAGAAATCTTCTGCTTGCCAGTTCACCAACGTGGTGTCATTTGGGGCTGATTGCTGTTGGAATGTTTCTTGTTGTTGATTGTTTCCTTGATTGCCCTCGCCCTCCCACACGGTAGTTGTCACCATCAGTGCTTGATTGAGAGCACCATTGAAACACATGGATTGGTTATGAGGCTCGTTGCATGGAAAGCACCAGTCATATTCCTGAGCAATGTTGTTCTGTGTTGGCACTAATGCCTTAGAGGCAGATATAGCATTTGGATTATAGGGCTGGAATGGTCTATTAGCGGGAGGCCTTGTTTGATTCACATTTGCAACTGGATTAGGTGGTCTTTGTGGTTGGTATGGCTGCCTATTAGGCTGAGCTTGAGGTTGATAGGAAGGTCTGAAACCTTGGGCTTGTTGCCTCTTAATAGTAACCAGCTCATTTCCCAAATTTTGCAACTGTTTCATGACCTCTTGGAGTTCATTTGAAGCACTTGGAGATGAAGTGGAAGCTTCATTTGAACTCTGATTTCTAGGAGTGGGAACAGGAGCCAAAGTGGGTGCTTGACTAGTGCTTGGATTTTCTAAGTTTGGATACAAGGGCATGGGAGGCCTAGGAGCCAGTTTACCAGCTTGAATAAGACAGTTTTCAGCCCTAATGGCAATGCTATAAGCCATAGGGATTGTTGTGCCTCCCATGGACTGAATTAACATAGAAATATCAGAATTCAAAGCTTTAAGGTAATATAGAAAAGCACCTTCTGTTGTTGGCCTGACTGCCACTGGAATCCTATCCCAAGACCTTTGAAATCTGAAGTTGAAGTCGGCCAGCTGCTCATTGGGGGCTCTCTTGATAGTTGTCAGCTGCTCCAAAAGAGACAAGTTGTCTCCCTTCTCTCCAAATTGCTCGTGAAGTGCAATACACAGCTGATTCCAGTTTGTGATAGAACCAGCTCCAAGGCTCCTAAACCATTGTAATGCTTTACCCTTGAAGGAAGATGCCAGTAACTTGACAGCCACTTGCATTTCATTGATTTCATGGATTGCACAAAGGTTAGCAATATCTTTAACATGATCACCTAGAGTAGTCTGATTTTCTCCGGTGAAGTAGGGAATGTTCTTCAAGGCTGCAATAGGAACTGGATGTTGTGCATTGAGAGCAAGTGGGCTGTTGCCTGTGAAGTTGACGTAGGGATTGTTCTGAGCCATTCTAATTGGTCTTAAAACCCTTGTATACTGAATGAAAGGCCTGTCAGGTGGAGGAGTTGAGAGAGTTCTATTTGGTGGAGATGGAGACCTTTGAATCCTTCTTCCTCTTTGCCTTCTTCTTGGAGATAACTGCAGGTATTCAAACAACACTTCTTCTTCTCCAACTCTTGACCTTGTGGTGATTCTTCTCATGAGTTTTCAGGCTGCCACTGCTGAAACCGGTTGATTCTTCCCCTTGGAGTCGCCAGATATGCAAATAATAGCTCTTATAAGCAAGAAAACTGCAGCAGATGCATATCAACTTTTTTGTAATAAAAATGAGACCTCTAGTGTCCCACCGGGCGTGCCAAAACTATTGTTGCAGACTCACAGCACCCCTGGATGCAGATCAGGCTTCTAGGTTGATGTTCAGGCATCCAGTGTGATTGCACAACATGGAATCCTCTCTCCAGTGTGGGACTTGTAAAGATGAGAAAGGATTCTCTAGAGAAGGTTAGTTCTATTCCTCTGTTGAGATGCACACAAAAAAATGCGAGAGGGTTCACTAAAACCTAATCTAACTTGCCCGAGGAGACGGAGTAAGAAAATGCATAGAATAAAACCTAAACTACAAAGGTGATGCAGGAATGTTAGACACTCGTTTTGCAAATTTAACACGAGACCACATAGATGCAATACAAACACCATGCACAGGTAACCAAAGCTGCATGATAAGAGATCAAAATGACAATGAATGAATGCATGAGAGGGTTGAGAGTCAATCACAACATATATATTATTGCTCAAGAGTCGATACGATACATTGCGGTGGCAAGAGGCAAAAAAAGCGGCATTCTGACCCATATGGGAGGTTTGAAAGCTCCACAATTTCTCTTGCAAGCGAGGGAAGAAGGGAGGATGCAAAACAAGAATGTCGACCCCTTAAAGGAGCTCTTCTTTACCATATATATCAAGAAATGAGAGAGGGAAAGAGAGGAAATCAGAATCTACCCTGACCACTTCTTGGTAGCATTTAAAATCATCTTATTATGAAGCGTGGTGGATCTGGCAAAATGGTGAAATTTTGTCTAACGGGAGCGGCGAGGTATCTGCTGCATTAAAGTTGGTAGTTGAAGCATTATACATCTATCACCACGCGTCGAGAGATGTTTTCTTAATTTTCTCCTCAAACTACACCAAAATGCAAGATTGACCCTAGAATCATGTAGAGAACTTCAACACTTTCCGTTGATATAAAGAACGTGCAAATCGAGCTCTGGATCGAAAGATATGATGATCTGAAGATTTAGGGCACAAAACAGGTGAAAACGGATTTTTAAATTTCTTTTCCCACGCTCTGCCATCTGGACGACACGTGGCGAGCTGCAGTTCTTGAGCATTTTCTCTCTCCACCTTTTCGCGGGCTTTTCTTGTGGGCCCCTTAAACTTGGACACGTGGCACTATTTCATTGGTTCGGATCAGTGCTCGAAAACTCACCCCTTTGACTTTTTGGACCTTTTTCCTTGGCGACACGTGTCATGCTGTGATTTGTCCACGGGCCTGCTGGATTTTCACGTCCACCGCGTCTTTTTGTCCCGGATGTCCCAGTGCTTCGCGGGACAGAATCCTCCGATCCGCCCGAAATGGGCTTCCTCGTCCCTTTTCTGCCGGTGACACGTGGCGTGATCTGATTGGCTTTCGGCTCCTTCGGCTATCTGCGTCCCACGCGTCCCTTTGTCCCACTTGTCCTTGTGTTGAAGTATTTGTCGGCCCGAACCGGCGGTTCGCGTCCTTCGCGTCCATTTGTCCCAAATGTCCCAGTGCTGTCTGGGACAAATTCTTCCGGTTCGCCCGATTCGGCCGGTTCGCGTTCCTTTGTCCCACATGTCCTAAAGCAGTTGGTCGATTTTCTTCTCCCTTGGTGGAGTTGGCTTCTCGCCCTTCGTCCTTGTCCCAAATGTCCCAGTCTCTGATTGAGTTCTCTTTTAGGGTGAACCGGCCGGTTCGCGTCCTTCGCGCACTCTTGTCCCGCTTGCTCCCGGTAAAGGACTTGGACAAATTTTCTTTCTTTCGGCCGATTCGGGCATTTCGCGTCCATTTGTCCCAGATGTCCCTTTTCTGTTTGGGCTGCCTGGAGGATTTTCGGCCGATCCGCGCCTCCGCGTATAATTGTTCCAACTTGTCCCAAAGGCGGTCTTGAGCAGGACTTAGCCAATTTTACGATTTTCTCCTGAATCAATCTACTTGCTTGGAACTAAAAAATCTGATGCATGTTATCAAATTAACTCTGGGGGGTGAAATTTGGATAACAAGTACCTAGTAATCTACAGAAACTACCCATCTTGTAACAAATTTGAATGACCAAGAAAGGTGGTCACAGGTGAATACAATGTGGCTACACATTGCAAGAAAGATGTCTCAAGGAGTGGTCTACAATATCATGGATCACATAGCAAAGAAAATCATTGAAGAAGCATGTACATGTGACAAAATTATTTTTGGTGCTATTTTATTGTCTTTGGTGTTTATGGAGATTAGAGGGCCAAAGGAAAATATTTGGGAGTACCCCACGGAAAATAAATATTTGGCAAAAAGATTTGATAAATACTTATGTGAAGGGACCATGAGTGGGCCATTTAAGCAGAGGGTAGAGATGTGGTATTACAGGCTCCACATAATGTTTGAAGAGGTGGTGAATACCCAAGGAGTTGTTGTCACAAGTGGTGGGTAAGGCAATACGGTTCACGGTTTACCAACATTTTTACATCGCACGGATTTGCAATGAAGGATGGATCTTGGAGCCCTTGGTACAAACTGTCATACACCTTCATAGACGCTACTTACAAGCATCAGTTCACCAATTAAAAGATGTGCACCGCCTAAGCTTCATCGTAGATAATGTAGATTGTTATCATCACTCCTTGAGAAAAACATATGTATATCTAGAACAGAATGGCTACATCGAGAGACTTATCTCGGATGTAATAAACATGAAGTGGTAAGCTTGAAAATCAGAGACATTGGAGCACTGCTTTTTTATCTTCAACTCAAGCCCAAGTTGGAGAATAAAAAATATGTGGAAAATGAATTACGCTTCCAGGGCCACCTAAGTGTAAGCATACAATAGAGAATGTGCCAACTCCACATCCTGTTGAGACCATAGGGGTGGATGAAGAGGAAGAGTAACGAAAAGATAGTGGTGGCCTGGAGTATAGAGGAAGAAGACAACCTACAGAGAAGGTAGGATTTGAGCACGTAACTACACCACCTCAGGTGCAAGAAGGAGATGATGAGGACCTAGATGCAATACAAGGAGAGCGCCGCTCAAAAGGGTATTCAAGAGAACAAGAACCCAAGGTGCTACTCCATAATTAGTGCATAGATCACCACAAATCTCTCCATAGAAGGAGCCAACTGAGAAGAGAAGAAGGAAGTTAAAGCTGAACGAGGAGGTGGAAGAGTCTGAGGAAAGTGTGCTCGAATCTCCTACACCTTTAGAGGAGGTGGAAGTTCTAAAGGAAGAAGAAAAGAGGAGAGAGATGAGACAAGAGACTACTCGGTGGCCTAGCAGAACAAGCTCCAAATCTTGGCGCTCAAGTTCCTAAGGGGCCAAGATCGAAGAGGACAAGTGGGGAGTATACTACACCGGTCATGGGCTATGTTGAGGACACAAGTAAAATTTTCTGCACCTATTTCCAAAGCACGGTGGGCCTTAAAGAATTGTATGGATGGGAACTGATGGATGAGGATATGGCCACCATGTGCACAAGGAAGCATCTGTCTTGGTTAATGCAGACACATATGGATGAACCAGAATTTGATGTATGTGAAGAGTCTTGTGTATCGAGAAGATTGAAGAAGACACCTCATGCTAAACACATAATAGCAATGCCTACTGCTATGTCAGACAAACAAGTAAGTAATGCCTTAGTAAAGGTATCTACAGAGGTGGCAAGGAGGAATGTGGATAAGGCTACAAATATTAGGGAACTGAAATAAGAAATCAAGGCCAAAGATGTAATGATAGCGCACCTACGACAAGAGAATATTTTGGCACAGAAGAAGAACATTGTTTTCATCAACATGACAGAGGAAATTGGAGACAATGTACTGAAAGTAAGACCACATTTGGAGTCCATGTACCCTAAACATTTCCTTGACAATGCATTATGTACAAACCTTGGTGGATTTGAGGATGGACCCACGCGCATGCCAACCCTAAAAGATCACGAGTAGGAAGAAAATCGAGAAAATAGTTTTGTGATGAGGAGGATTACATCTTATGAGGCATTGCTCTAAAGCTTATAGGAGGAGAGTGAGAAAATAAGCCCAAACATTAAAAATTTACATACTCCGAGAGGTGGTCATTAGGATAAGGACCATGGTAGAGGACAATGAAGTCCTAAAATTGATGAAGGATGACACACTGGGTCACACAAAGAGGTTGGTATTGGTAAAAAAGTGTGAGGCCCTTGCAGCAGCACAAGAACCCCATAAGGAAAGGTTAGATGAGCTGGGGAAGGTTATAGCATAGAAGATGGATCTACTAGAGGTAAGAATGTCTATAATGTCCAACATTGTTCTAGTTTTTAGAATGAAAAGGGGGACATTGCCCAAGATGAACTAGAGCCTATTGTGATAGATATTCCAGAAAAAGTAGGGGCCACACTAAGTGAATGATAGACATTAGAGGCTGAAATAAAGGAAGAATATCCCAAACTCATACTTCCAATTGAAGCAGAGGATACTACTAAGTAAATTATTCTTTTGTATAGAAAATTCTTTACTATATTCCCATTATATTCTTTCTCATTCTTTGAGAATTCAAGGGGTAACCATTGTTGAGGTGGAAATGTAGTTAATGTGGGGTAATGTTGAGTAGAAAATGTATAACATTTAGTATAAGGCATATAAAATATTCACGCGAAAGAGCAGAGCGCATTCAAAGGAGCAGGAGTATCAGAAAGGAATTGCATGCGGAGGACAAAGACAAATTCAAGACTTAATCCATTCTCATGATTATGATCTATTTTGGAAGATGTCATGTGGAGCACACAAATGGGAAAATACTTGCATGACACACATCAGCTATTTTTGGAAGAGCGGCTATAGAGTGCTTTACATGGATGCGGGCTAAAGATATAATTGTGATTGATAGTTAACTAGGAGAGATCTATTATTAGCGCACTTGCATGTGTGGCTGTAATTGTAAAGGCACATGGCTATTTTCAGCATGCAACCTATTTTGGGATTAGATAAGTGGTGAAGGGAAATTCCCACCCTTATAAATATGTAGTGAACTACATAGTATGATATAGAAGATATATATGGGAGAACTGAATTACTATGATGTTATGTTTCCAAATCGGATGTGTGCATAAACTATGGTTTTATCGATGTAACGAGCTTCGTGTATTTATCATGTTTAAATTAATGGAGTGTATTAGCTGAATCAGAGCACTAATCCTATGTAAAATTGGTTCTTGCATGCTTGATTTCATCATTGTTACCAATTAAATCTATTATTCTTTAGATGTAGATTTGAACATGCACTCTAGAATGATGTATTAGTTATGGATCCGAATGTATTAATTCTTCATTAGGATAACATTCTACAACAACAACCCTAAAGAGGGTCATGGTACCTTTGTGCACTTTGGGTGAGCGCTCGGCCTAGGATGAGTGATGTCGCCCGCACTGGGCTTTTATTGGTGAATTCTAGGTTGCATCAACACTTGTCCATTTTGTGACCTTTTACATGGTGGAACTCACAAAATTCATTCTCCCTAAACCATGATGGTTTAGGTGTATCATCCCTATAGGGTTGTGTTTCAGGGTATTTTACCATGTTTACGGCCTCTAACTATTTTAGTATAGATGATATGGATTCAGATAGAGGAGTAAAAGTGTGGCGTTTATACTCGGTAGGTGGATTACCCTTTGCAAGTTTCAAAGGTGTGTGGTTCTACATGGCTTGTACCCATTTAGAGTCTACTATCCCATCACTAACAACATTTTGTTTCTATTAGGAACAAACTTTGTTTTATCATTAGATTTAGAATTGTTGTGTTTGTGGGAGAAAGGTTTTAGAGTCCCCCTAGCTAACAATGCCTTTTCAATTTGACTCCCTTTTTCTATTACCTCTTTGAACATGTTACCACAATGCATTTGCAAGTGGAATGTAATGTTTGGATGGAGGTTGGGAACAAATATGCCTATCAGCTGATTTTGGGTAGGGAGAAAGGAAAGCAACTAGCTAACCCTCTCCATCTTTGTAAAAACGCAAGCGAAGTTTTCATTGTTTTGTTGCTTGGAATTGCAGAGATCTAACATGGTAACGTCATTTTATATATTGAAAGAGAAGTGTTGTATGAAAATCTCTGCTAGTTCTGGCCATGTTGATATGGATCCCTTAGGGATATGCACAAACCATTCGATCCCATTTCTCCTAAACTTTGTGGAAACAAGCGCATAAGATCATTTTTGCTGAATGTCACCTCTTGACATGCCATATAGAAGTCCTTTATATGATCACGAGGGTCACATTTTCCCTTATATTTATCAATTTTTTGAAAATCAAAATATCTTGGGAAAGGTACCTATAACATGGCTTTGTCAAATGGGTAAGGACATAACTCATTAAACCGATACTTCTTGTTATTGCTATTGGTTTGGCCCTCTTGTAACGCTTGAAGGGTGTTCTTCATTGTTGACCACTCTTGATTAAAAAGTGGATCTTGCATGGGTGGCAGCATAGGTCTATACAAAGGGTTAAGCCTAGGTGTATGCCCACCCTAATTTTTGTGAGAATCTCTTCATAAGGATCTCTTTGTGCCTCCCATCAAGGAGTGTTTATTGGGAATTCATAAAATGAAGCTTTAGGTTTTGCCTTTGGTATAGTTTGTTTCACAAATTTTGGTTGTTCCTTTTGTATATGTGAAGCTAAACTTGCCAATTGACGAGTGAAGGCTTGGACATGCTCGTCATTAGGAGGAGGTTGTGCATGATGAACATGTTCTTCATGGTCTTCACAATGAATTTTAATAGGAGGAAAACAATAGTCTCCATCATTTTCAAATGGTATCTCCTCATTATTCTACCATGTAGAAGTAGAGGCATGACTTGGATTTAAAATTTTGTTAAGAGTGCGACGAGGGAGGTCTACTTCTTCTTCTCCCGAACCATGTTGATGATAAGAGAAGGGTTTACTGTGGAAGGTAATTTGGCTCCTAGTTCCACAACCCACATAATAACTTCATGTTTGTTATGAAAAATGTAGTCATCAAAATGGGTGGAATGAAGCTCTGCATCCACGCAAGGAGACTCTTCCTCTCCACCACTATGGTCAACCATGAGATTATCCTCCAAAAGAGGGTTTTCACCTCCAAATATATTGGCTTCTAAATTTCGTGACCCCATTCTCGTAGTAGGAATTACTTAGAATAGAAGGTACAACGTGAAATATTTCCACTAAGGTTTATTAACAAGGGACCCTAGTCAAATTTGTGCAGCATAACAACCCTAAGTTGTTAAAAAAGGTGACTATAGAATAACCACAAAAGTGATAGGTCAAAACAAATGTATGAACTAAAGAATAATGAACAAGATACCCTAGCAAGGTAATATATGACACAAGTTTTCCTTAGAATAATACAATGACGTACAATGCTCAAAATTTGGTTTACACCAAATAGTTTATTCTCTAAGATTCCATCTAGATAGGTTTGCAACTAAATAGTGACAACACAACATCACCAGTTAGGTTGAGTTTGCAACAAACAAGGCCTAAATGATAAGAGAATGTTGACACAATATTCTAACAAGATATACTAAAAACCAGTTTCTAAACACTAATAAAGTCCAAGTCTCGTAAAATGGACGATAACAATGTGAGTAGCATAACAACACTATTTGGACACGTGAACCAAGCTTTTAGGAAAGAAATATTTCTAGTGTCAAAATGATGTTATCACGATGCTAACAATGTATCCTCAACACTCACAAAACTCAATACAAAGTTAGGATGTAAAAACTATGTCTAAGTATAACAAGAAATTTCTATGCGTGCGAACATTGTAACTCTACAATATAGAGATTTAGGCCTAATTTCACAATGGAAACAAGACGTAAATATCTCAATTGTATGGCTACAATGTGGGCAATGTAACAAATCAAAAAGAAGACAAGGATGAAATCACCTAACTACAATGATAATAAGTCTCAAATATGGGTTTTTGCAACAAGGGGGCCTACTAGGTCGTGAGTATGTACCATGCACACTTTCAACATTTGCCCTCCGGCATTGCAACCTAGTCGCGCAAGTAAAATAAAAAATTGGTGGACACGTGATATCTAGTGTAATATATATGTTGTTTCCTTTTTTCCAAAAATGGGAAACAAGAAAACAAGGGTGTAGACCAAGTGGTGTTGAAATAAACTTGGTGTTATTTTGGAAAAGTTTTGCCTTGTCTTCGGACAAGTGAAAAACTAGGACAAAAATGACACAAAGTAGATTTCATGATGAAATGTTACGTGGTTTCAACTTTAAGAGATTCTTTCCCTTGTTCAAAAACAAGATTTTGAATCTAACAAAGTTTTCACTTTGTGAGAGCTTTTAAGTATACTATCTAAGACAAAAACAATGGCTCTAGGCCTACAATCTTCCTAGGTGGTTCTCTCTCTAGGTGTCACAAGATATCTAGAGCGAGCTTGATTTATCCAAAAATTCACACTGACTAATTTGGGAGTATCTCAGATTTACTTTACCCCCTTCAGTATAATGAGAACTAGATTATGTTCAGTTATACTTTCACTGGGGTCACGATACAAATATCTTTGATGCTAATCTCACCAAGGCATACTACACAAGTCGGTAGTGTGGAGCACTTTCTGTTTCATTCACAAGGTTCCCTCTTACATGAACTACTTTAGGGTTCCTAGGACCACCCCCATTGTTATATCTTAAGGCTTATGCCAAAGGGGTTATGTCTTAGTTGAGCGGATGAGTTGTAGCTCTTAATTGAAACCTACAAATACAATGTGATGATTGTGGTGTATTTTTTTATCTTTTAGACTTAATGTGGTTTTTTTCGTACTCCTTTTGGAAACCTACAATCACACGTGTAGTTATAAAAATTATTTAGGTCCTCCTTTCTTTGACTAGCGTTAGGTCCTTCACAAAATGGTTAGTAGTTTCAAAATAGATTATGTAGCGATTAAAAGGAAGTAGTCCTAATATGCTCAACCACTCCAATCCCAATATCCAGCAAGTCATCCTCCTTTTCAAGGAAATAATCAGACCCAGATGAGGCCACTAGCCAAGCCACAAGCGTGAAGCCTTTAAACTTTCGAAACCCTTCTACCACTAGTTCTTCCAGAGCCATAGTACCAGTCTAGAATAACCTCATTCAATATTACGAATAATGTTAACCTTGTTCTCATCCTCATAACCATAATCTTTGTCGAAATGGATTTTTTTGAGTCAGGACCTTATGGTCTAAAGTATATCTACCCCACTTGAATCATTAGTTAGACCATCCACTCAAAGAGCTAAGACCAACCTTCTGATGAAACTACGCTACTAAATTGGAAAATAGAATATTTTTGTGGTTTGAATATTGATGCCTCTATTGTAGCATCAAACACACATTCCAAGAAGAGGGAAATAGATCTTCAATCTCCCAAAACCGATCAAACTCAAAAAAAAAAAAATCAAATGATAAGGGTACAAGAAAGAAATCACTAGAAGTATCTCATGGATTAGTCTATAAAGAAGGGTGGAACTTCAAGTATCATACAGTGCCCAATAGGCATTTCCCAAAAGAAGAATCTAACACCCAAAAAAGTATTAGCAAATTTGGGGCGATTCCGTTCAGCATTATGGAGCAAATGAAGAAGACTAATTTAAGCATCACGATGTGGGATGCGCTCTTAATTCCTTCTCAGAGGAACTTGTTACGAGAGGCCTTGAACAATTTTTTTACTACCAATAGATCATCAGGTCATGAAGTAGTAGTGGCAACCAACCTGTGTCAACTAGAAACAAAAGTGTTTTCTAAGGCCAAAAAACCTCCACCATTCTATATCTCTCTGATCATCGGCGATCATTTGGTGCACAATTGTATGATTGATTCTTGAGCCAGTAGTTCCGTGATGCCCAAGTAAATTGTAGATGTGTTAAGAATTCCATATAATCCAATCTCAAGAGGAGTTGTCTAGTTAGATAAGTATCTGCAGTCCAAACTATGGGAGTCATTAAGGGGCTTCAACTTACTATCCATGCATGTCCTAGCTTGGCATTCACACAAGACATATATGTTATTGATCTCCCTCCCCTCTTTTCCATTTTCTTGTCACATGATTTCACTGCCAAGATGGGTGGTTATTTTTCATCAGATTGGTCACATATGATCCTTAGAACTCGGTACGGGATGAAGGTGACTATAAGAGAAAAACCTATTTTTCAAAATCATGTGGAGCCTTACACCATTAAACCCATAAATGGGAATTATGCCATTTGTGACCAGATGAGGAGGATGCAGATCATGAGCCAAATACTCTTACGGAGGAAGTTCCTGAAACAACACTTGATGAGGTAAGTATAATCATCAATATGATCCCTATGTTGATTTATTGGCAGATGAAGAATTTGGTCTTTGTTTTGGAAGAGACTGGATTACGTACATACTACATACATGAAGAAGGTACAATCCTACCTCATTTTCTTAAAACATCCAGCAGTTCCAAAGGACTATGACAACTGTTCTTTGATGGTTTGAGAAGTAAAAATGGATTCGGTGCAGAGTTATGTTGATTTCTCTAGAAGGAGATAAATATTTCTCATCCTTTCGGTTGCAGTTTAGTTGTACTAATAATGTTGCCAAATATGAGGCTCTCATACAAGGAATTCAACTGGCCCAAAAAGAGGAATCCAAACCTTGACCGTCTTTGGTGATAGTGAATTGGTTTTGCATCAAGTAACAACCCGCAGTGCATCAAAAAATGATCTATTGAGATCATATAAAAATCGGGTTTGGGACCGATAGAAGATTTCGAAGCTTTTGGAATTCATGCAATTCCTAGAAAGCAAAATCAAGATGTTGACAGGCTTGCTACTATTGGCTTGCAATATGATATACCTACGAGACATTATGAAAGAAGGGCAGCTAGATGGTCAAAATGGTGGTCCATCCTATAGTACCAGATAACATAAGTAGTTGGTAGGTGTTTGATAGTGACCAACATATTGTCCTCTTCCTACAACAAGAAGCAAAGTTCGTTTCCAAACACCAGATAAACTTAAAAACTCCTATGATGATCAAATTATATAGTTGAAAGGAAACAAGCTACCAAAAGGCCTGGTTACACTTGAATCCATCTTCAATTCAGATGATCAAGAAAATGATGAGAGCACGAATATGGTGGTCAAGGAAGACAATTTTGAAGAAGTTGAGGTGGCAAGTGATTTTTTTAAAAATGGTAAGGTATGCACTACTCAAGAGAATAAAGGTTTCATTGAACTATGTCAAGAATATCATCACATTTTTTCATGGAGCTACAAAGATCTACGTTGTTTCGATCTTGGCCTATCTCAACACACCATCAAGATGGATCCAAATTCTAAGCCAATTTGTCAAAAATAGAGGCCAATTAATCCTAAAATTGAGCCGCTAATGAGGAAGGAGCTAACCAAGATTATTGAGGCCTGCATAATTTTTCCCATCAAGAATTCCTCATGGGTAACCAACTGGGTACATGTGAGGAAGAAAAGAGAGATTCGGCTATGCGTGGACTTGGGATTTGAACTGTGCCTCATTGAAAGATCACTACCCTCTTCCATCAATGGAGAAAATCCTCCAAACAGTGGTAGGGGCTCAAAGGTTTTCTTTTCTTGATGGATATTTGGGATACAATCAGATTCTGGTCCAAGAATATGATCAATTCAAAACAGCTTTCACTACTAAGTGGGGCACATATGCTTATAACAAAATGTCATTTGGGTTGTCCAATGCAGGGGCTACTTTCCAAAGAGCCATGGACATGGAATTCAAAGGACTAATCAATGATATCATCTTGGTTTACCTTGATGATATAACTATGTATTCCAAGCATGTTGAGGATCATATCACACATCTAAGAAAAGTTTTTCGAAGATGTAGAGAATTTGGGGTCTCACTTGAATCCTAAGAAGTGCATTTTTGTAGTTCAAGAAGGAAATTTGTTGGGACATGTTGTTTCAGAAGAAGGAATATCTATTGACCCATCCAAGATTCATTCCATTATGTCCTTATCTCTCCCAAGTCACAAGAAAGGCCTCCAAAGTTTATTGGGAACCATAAATTTCGTGTGGAGATTCATTCCTTAATTTACAACATTGGCTAAACTACTCATAACCATGCTGAAAAATAACATTCCATTCTCATGGATGAAATATGGGGGAGAGTTTCAAGGCTATCAAAATGGCCATTTCCCAAGCTCCCACATTGGTAAACCCTAGGTTTGACAAAGATTTCATTCTCTATGCTTTTGCAGGTCAGGAAAGTATTTTGGGGATTCTCACCCAACAAAATGACAATCTGATGGAACAACCAATTGCCTTCTTCATTTAGTCTCTCAAATAATACGATCTCAAATATTCCTTCATTGAGAAATAGGTCTTTGCATTCATTCGAGCTCTGAAGAAGTTTAAGCACATGTTGTCCAACAACAAAGTTCACCTAATGGTCTCTCATCTTGGCGTCAAGGATTTTTTGTTGAACAAATAAATGAATGAGAAACGTGTAGGGTGGATCATGAAAGTAATGGAGTATGATGTACACATTAAATTCACTAAAATTGTCAGGGGAAAAGGGTTATGTCAACAGTTGGCTGCAGACATGGAGATCAAGGATATGGAAGATATTACGCCTTAAACACCGACAAAAGTGATGGTTAGGTTGATTGGTTAACAAAGATGCAAAATTTCCTCCTCTTAGAAGCATATCCTTCAGATATGGATAAGGCCCAAAGACATACTTTTCACCTTTAGTCCATTCCATATGTCTCGATCAACAATGTTCTTTTCCAAAAATACTTGAACAGTGTTCTTCTGCGTTGTATCAAACCAGAGTGAGTAACTAAAATTCTGGAAGAATTCCACAATGCTTTGTCTAGAGGACATTACTTTGCATGAAAAAATGCTACCAAGATTATGCGAGTAGGATACTATTGGCCATATTTTTTCAAATATGCCCATATCTTGGTGAGGAAATGTAAATAATGTGCATTGTTCACAGGAAAACAACAACAATCGCAGCTCTTCCCCGCACCCCATTCTGGTAGATCAACCTTTTGTTCAATGGGGGTTAGATTTTATTAGGATGATTAACCAACCTTCTAGTGATGGACATAAATGGGTTCTTACTGCAATGGATTATTTCACTCGATGGACATAGACTATAGATTTAAAGGAAAGTAACGAAAAGACGGTTCTTGATTTCCCTAGAAAATATAATGACAAGGTTTGGAGTTCCATTTACCATTATCTCTGATAATGAAATGGCCTTCCTTGGGTTAAATTTGAGTGAGTGGGTGGTTAAGAATGGGTTCTATCTCAAGAATTTATCCAATTACTATCCATAGGGAAATGGGTTGGCTGAATCTAGTAACAAGAATCTTATAAGGATTATCAAACGGATGATGGAAGCTAACAAAAGGACCTGGCATACACAACTTAAGACTGCTTTATGGGTGGATAGAATCACACCAAAAAATGCCATTGGAAGTTCACCTTTTATGCTAGTATATTGGGTGGGAGTCAAAGATTCCACTCTCCTTGGAATTACCTTCTTTGGAGTTGGCTCATCAACTCGAAGTTATGGAAAATGACTCCTTAATGGTGAGGTTTTCTGAACTCATGGAGCTGGAAGAAGCTCGAGACATGGCTATGAAAACTTTAAGCCAACATCAGGCTTAAGTTAAGAAATCCTTCGATAAGAAATATTCGATAGGAATTTTCAAGAAGGAGATTTGGTTCTCAAGTGGGACGAAGACAAAGCCAAACTAGGAAGGCATGCCAAGTTTGAGAATCTCGGAGTGGACCATACATTACCAAAAGTTGCAAAGAGGTCAATTCATTTTGTTAATCCATACTCAATGGAGAAGAATTTCCCATTCACGTGAAATGATACATCTCAAAGCTTGTTTTTGAGATTGTTCCACCCCCTTGTACATTGTTCATTTTTTCCTCCAAGTGCTTTGTATAATTGTTTATTTTGTTTTATTTTTATTTCTTTTTTCCTTGGTTTTTGTGTGTCCTTGAATGTATTTTTCATCCAAAATCATTTTTCCAAATGGTTTGTATAAGTCTACTCATCTAAAAGCTTAGTAGGCAAGCATTCCCTAGAGGTCGCCAAAAATGTTACCGATTTAATCTACCTTGAGAAGCAGACTTTGAAATCAATCAGACAAATTTTGAAAAAATCTTCACACAGAAGATCTCTGCATCTTGAAAATTCTCCAAGTCTGAAGATCTGAAAATTTGGACTTCATACTTCGGGGATTTTCCTTTCGAATTTAATTGGCTTAAATTTGAAATTGTGTTTTTCAAGTTTCGAAGTTGAAACCCCGAAAGTCCAAAATTTCGGACTTTCGGGTTTTAGAACTCTAAGTCACAATTTTTAGGAATTTCCTTCAAACTTCCAAAGTCCGAAAGTCTGAAATTTCAGAATTTTGGGCTTTCGGTTTTAGAACTCTTGGTTGCGCTTTTTGGAAAATTTCTTTCAGACTTCCAAAGTGTGAAAGTCCAAAATTTTAGACTTTCGGATTTCGGGTTTTGAACTCTCCCGATCATTTTTGAGTTAATTAATTTTGGACTTCCGAAGTCCAAAAGTTCAAAAGTCTAAAATTTTAGAATTTCAGGCTTTTGGGTTTGAGTAACTCTTTCGTGTCATTTCATGATTTACATCCTCAAATCTTGAAGTCTGAAACCCGGAAATTCTAAAATTTTGGAATTTCAGTGGTTTCAAGTTTAAGACTTCTAGAGCTCTTTGCGCATTTAATTCCTACCTACTTCCGTATGGATTGGAATTTTTCCATTAATTTCAAGATTTTTATATTTAAATTGTATTTTCACCTGACACTTTGCTCTGACGACCCAATTTTTATTGTATCTTGTAGTTTTCTACGCCATTCTTAAGGTATTTTTATTTTGGTCATTTTCTTTTTGGTTTAAGATATTTTATTTTTGTTTCCTCCTTGTTTGTTTTCTTTGTTCCTCCTCTGCATACCTTGAGAAATGAAAAACTCATTGCCCGCCATGTTTCCATGATTTGAGTTTCTACAGCACTCAGAGTTTGCAAAGATCCTCTCAAGTTCTCCAATTCACCCTCTCAACACCTCTTGTTTTTCGAGTTCGGAGATCAATCGTTTCAAAGAACTCTCTTTTCATATTTTAGATATTTGGTTGTTTTATGCTTCTCATTTTTTGGGAATTTTTCTATTCAGACTTCAGAGTTCTCTTTTTGGGATTTTGGACTTCTCCGTTTTGGAGGTTTCCAATTCGGAGTTTTTGAGAGGTTTGATTCGGAGTTTCTAATTTTTCAAGTTTTCAGAGGTTGGAGATTTTGGGTTTCGGACTTCTCTTCTTTGGCATTTCAGAACTCATAATTTGATGTCTACTTCTACATCCAAGGGCAAGGAAAAGATGAAGTATTCATTTCTTGGAGTTGCTCCTCACTCTTGCTTATCTTCTGACCTAGGGAATATAGGGGACACCGACCTCGAGAAAAATTGATTTTCTAGACTTTGGGAAAGGGTGAAGGCCCCAAATAAGAAACCCTAGATGCAAGCCATATATGATAGTGGGCTTGTTCTTGTTGCTAGTTTTCCATGTCCATGCATTGCCTAGAATTTTTTTTGGCTTCACCACCCACTACAATGAAGAATCTATGACAGTTAAAGATGTCGATGGAAAAGTTGTGATCCACTTGGACCTATATTTATTTGAATATTTTCTCAAACTCCCTGACATTGAAGATTACACCACAATTTCACCAGAGTCAGCGGTGGAACATTGGGACAAAGAAGCGGAATTGTGCATGAAGGTCGTGTTGAAAAGTTATCTAGCCAAGAGTTTTGCCAAATTGCCAAAGACCATGTATTGGTTAGACTTCATTCAGGAGGTCAATGACATCATTGTGCTACTGAGAAGAGTCTCAAGTCTTCCTCTATGAAGGAATTCTAGGAGTGGATGTTCTTATATATTGCTACCATAAAAAATAATAAGGAATTTATCAGATGGGGAGCATATCAATAGCTCCATTTGCTATCAGTTGAGTAGAGTGCATTCTTCAAAGAGTTTCTATATGACATATTTATTGGTTTATGATGTATCTACTATGGAGACTTCACCGGGTTGAATACTAAGGGTATTCGAAGCACCTCTCAAATCTATGATTTCTATCCTTAACTCACACTAGACGAGGGAAGAAAGCACTTCCGCAGGATCAACGATGCCTTCTTTGTTGTTATTCTCTACCATTTTGATAAGGAGTTATATAATAGAGGATTTTGATGAATCCTTCAAGGAAGTGTGTGAGTGGGGAGCTATCTACCTTTAGTTCCCCACATTTACTTACATTTGGATTCCTAGCTTCGTAGGTGCTCCCAACAAGCTGCCAAGATGTCCCACCGACAAATGGGTTCTACTAGAATTGGTTCGACAACTGCTAGACTACCATAAGATCCAGAACAAACAACACAAAGTGGGAGTTCAATTCCCTATTTCAATTGGTAGATACACTTGCCCAAATATTTACAAGGCTAAGAATGTGGATGTAGAAATGGCAGAGGTAACCTTGCAGACTTTCCATCCACGAACTAATTTTGACTATTGGGGTAAATTCAGCAAAACAAGTCGGTCCAATTCCCATGTGCCCCAGTTGGAAGATATCTAGATTCATTATCGGGATGAATTCATCATCTGACAAAGAGACTATGAAAGGATAAATTTGGATGAGGTTCGACAATTTGGAATAGCCAACATCCCAAAAGACATGTAGGATGATGATGAGGTTTTGGATGTAGTATATAAAAATAATAATATTGCCAATCAACCATTGTCATGGATTGATTGGTATGTGGAAGAATGTTGTAACACAAAGGAGAGGGTGGGATCTATTCTACAAAGAACTCATAGTTGGTTGGTTACCTTGGGAATCTCACCCAAGGGGTTAGAGCAACCTACAAATATAGAATCCCCATCAACCATGAGCGAATCAACACCCAAAAAGGAGAAAAGGTAGATCCAAAAGGGCCATACAGTTCCAAAAATATTTCATTTTTTGTTGGGAGCTCATTTCTCTCTAAGGCTCCTATTCCTAAAGTCATGCCTCCTACAACACCTATGACATAAATAGTTGAAGTTAGTGATTCTCCTAGTGTCCCACAAGACCCATCATTTCCTTTTTCTCTTCCATTGTCACTTCCTACATCAGTTCCTTCCACTTCTTCGATCATTTCTTCTTTCCATATCCTTCCATGGCCCAAGTATTCTCATCCCTTCTAGTTCTCTCAACTGGAGAAACTATTGGGTCACCCATTTCTACTTCACTTCCCTTAACACTTCCATTTCCTTCCATCTCATCTCCTAACATCATTATATCAACTCCTATGGCATTCCTCACATCCACCCCATCCATTACTACCACTACCATTCAAATGCCAACTAATGTTGTTAGTACTCTTGTTGTGACTAATGTTTAGGTACTGAATCAACTGTTCTATCCTCATCAAAGCATCAACCATTCCAGAATGGTTGTTTTGTAGACTCCAAAGAAAAAGAAGAAAGTGCCTCTAGGGGATGTAATAGATCTAAGTATATTGGAGCATACACCAAAAATATAGGCCAAGAGGCCAAAGATTGTTTCAAGCCTAATAGTGAATCCATCTAGGGAATGAGTTATAGAGGTTGCCACTCCCATTGAGGGAAAACTAAGGAAACAATTACAACTACAAATTATTAGATTTCTATATTCTCACTGGGAAAATCCACTCACAAAGGAGCAAAACAAGATGTACACACTACTCTTGGAAATATGTTGGAAAAATATGACAAGGACAAAGCTTCTAAGGATGAGCTTAAGGCCAAGGTCAAGCAACTCACTACATTGCTATGAAAAGTAACAAAGCCAACTCCATCTACTAAAGTCTCAACTACTACGACTATGATAGTTTCATCTACCATTGATGAAATTTCTTATCATGAGATTGAGAAGATAGGCCAAAAAGGGAGATTGGTAGATGGATGGATGGAACATATTGCAAGAAGCTAACCCTTTGATTAAAGAAGCTGTTGAGATATATAATGATTTACAAGTTGGAAAAACTACTATTTGCAAAATGGATGAAGCTTTTTTGGAGGACAATAACAACCTGAATTTGAATTTGGCAACATGGAGTGAAATCAAGAGAGGAAGATTCATATCTACTCCTCCAGGAGGATGTAATCAACAATGCTGCAAATTTGTTCAAGTATCAAAATGCCATGGAATTCTGGTGTCAAGTGCTACAAGATTTAATTAAGAAGTTGGATGATAAATGAGTGGAAATTATGGATGCTTTGAATGAAATATTAGAGGAATTTGATATTGTTAACTGTAAATTCTTCAACAAAAACATCGATGCTCTTCCAAGAGGAGTAGATTAAGAAGAATTTCAGAGATTTAGTGAAGCGTGATGATGAGGTTACTAAAAATTTTGGTAGTGAATCTATTGACAAGTTGGTTTTATGCCAAAATTTCACAGGAAGATTGAAGAAAGTTGTGAGTAAACTTAGAAGAGTTCTAGCTAAGATCACGAGGGAAATTGAGATAGCAGATGTAGTGAATCACTACGCATGTGGGCTAGGGGATGAGAAAATTTAAGGAATCATTAAACACTTCATCGAATATAAACATTGAATGGTTGCGTGGGAGGAAACAAAATAAAAACCTGTAGAAGAAGAAGGTGTTGTAGAACTAGGCCAAAGCTGAGTGGCCATGAAAGGACAGATCCAAGCTGGATCGGTCAAAGTTGTAGGGTTGACTAAGTCAAACCCTTGCAACAAATTTCTATTTTTATGGGAGCATGTTCCCTTGAATTAATGACATTTATATTTTTAGTAAAATGTTAGTTGAAGGCCCAACTATAATGGCTCAACCTAAAGAACTTATAAATAGTTAGGTGTATGGAGTCATTTGATAGATAGATCATTTTGGGTGAAGTTGCTCTTCAAGCTTGGAAGAGTGCTTTAGAGATTTAAAACCTTTTAATTATATTCAGAGAGATATCTTTCCTTGAAGAACTTGATTTATTATGCTAAATGGTTTATTTATATATGCTTTGTGAATGTATGATTCCTTAGTATAGATGATTAGCTTGCCTTTATTTCATATTATCTTGTTTCATGTTATGGAAAAGTGATATAACCATCTTTTATGTCAGTTGTGGAAAGATTCTTTTCCTTTTGTTATTTAAAGTTATATTATCATTAGCCATCATCAATGAAATGAATGTTTGACATGTGCATGTGTTTTATCCTCATGGTTAGTTAATTGTGTGTTCAATCCAATTTGGTCTCTCTATTTTGTATGATTCAAGTTTTAACAAAGGAATGTATGCTTCTGGTTTGTGGTATTTTGTGCCCTTTCTAGGTTGCAATAGGTGAAGGTGACTAACAAAGTGTTCGCATCCTACTCACATTAACCCTTCCTAAGATTTAAAATATCATTTTATTTGGTGCATCACCATCCCTAGTATAGTTTCCTTTTGCAAATCTCTTTCCCTAAAACCCGGAAAATGTTAGCCTAGGATTAGATAGCCATTTTATTGCACTAGGAGTAGTACAACACTTAGTTTAGGAAAAGGAAGCCGACCTTCTCCAGGAGGTTCACCTCGAGCCCAAGTCCCACAACTTGAGAGGTGATCCCATGTGTCCCAATCACACCAAATGACCTGCTTATAGCCTAGCCATTCGAGGGGTGCAGTGATTTGGTGATAATAGATTCACAATATCATAAGGAAATAACTATGAAAAATGCTTGTAAATCAACTAACTACTATCAAATTTTGCAAAAACAAGGTTTATTCCTAATTAATCCAAGTGATTTTTAATGAAAAGACTATAATTTCTTTTGATTCCCAAGATCACACTAGGTGCAAGGGAAGAGCATACAAAAATTCTAGCCTTGGTTATTTAGCAAGAGAAAAACATTTAAACTAAAAGATGATTAACAAAGTTTCCTACTTACTCTAATGATAGTAAAAGAAGGTTTAAGAGTGCTTTTTATTATCTAGATCACACAAAGTGCAAGAGAAGAGCATACACACCTTAACCCAAACTCATACAAAGCATGGAAACAAGATTAATTCCTTCAAACCCTAAGTGATTTTATAAGAAAACTTACTCTAAATCTATGAAATTGACAAAAATGGCATCTAAAAACATCTGAAAAGTAACAGAAATCCTAAAAACCAAAAATGGAAACTTTGAGTTTGTAGGAAAAATTATACAGACACACCTACACGCCCTTATCAACATGTGTGCACTGTTTCAACTCCTACATGCCTCTCAATGCCTGTTCTTCTCATTGTAAAAATGACTGACAACTGAAAAAAATGAGCTAACGGGTGCACTTCTAAAGA
Organism: Taxus wallichiana var. yunnanensis; assembly: GCA_018340775.1. NCBI lineage: Eukaryota > Viridiplantae > Streptophyta > Pinopsida > Cupressales > Taxaceae > Taxus > Taxus wallichiana. The sequence continues at coordinate 602,111,738 of CM031238.1, forward strand.
AGTGGATGCACGCTTGTTTCAATTCCTACACTCCCTGTAGACGTGGGCACTCCCCTTTGTAAAAATGACTGACAGTTGAAAAAAAATGAGCTAACATGTGCGCTTCAAAGAAGCGGGTTCACGCTTGTTTCAATGCTTGTGTTCCCCTATCGACATGTGCAATTATGTTTCAATGCATGCACTCCCAATTCAACGCCTGCACGCCCCTTCACTGGAAGTGGTCAAAATTCAAGTTTTGACAAGAATTTCTTCAAAAAGGTCAAATATTTGGTATTTTTTAACAATTTTGATAGGGCTTTGCCTCCTTGAATCATGTAAGGAACATAAAAACACAACTTCTACCACTAATCTAGTTAAAACAACTACCTAGCTTGAAAAAATGATCTAAAACTTTGAAAACTACTCTAAAACTTTGAAATTAATCTAAAAATCTTGAGAAACTAATCTAAAAATCTTAAAAGTACTCTATAAAGCTTGAAATTTAAACTAGAAAACTTGAAATTAATCTAGGAAACTTGAAACTAATCTATAAACTTGAAATGAAAAACTTTGAAACTAAGTTAAAAATATTTAAAAAGTGAATCTAATGGAGTACGGTCCCACAGGTGTTCCAAATGACGACACCCAAAACTTTACAAAGCAAATTTCATGACTATAGAAGGAAAGCTAACACCATTTCCATCCATCTAGCCAAGTTTCTTGGTCTAGGAATGTAACATTAAGATAGAATCTTAAAATAATTCTTAACTAGTATGAAAATAATACAAAATCTAACTAAACTTGCCTACTAATATGCTTGAATTACCTTACATGGGCCTAAATACACCTAAGAGGGCAATCAAATGGTTATGGTTTCTACTCCAAACAAGGTGAAATGGCCTCTCCCAATGACTACTTGATAATTTTGGATATCCATTTACTAACCCCATTGAAGGCTTTAAGCAAGGATTAAACTTGGCTATATATCATATTTTTATATGAGATGCAAATCAAAGCATGGTGTAAAGTATAAAGGAATGAGGTGCACCCTTTTTATAGTTTTCCTTTTGGGAGAAACTTTAATTTTGGTGCATGTGAGACTAAAATCCCCAAATTAGATTAGAATTTATAATCATGATTAGCTAATTACAATTAGTGAATTACCAAGTGATTAAGAGGTGTGAAGCCCTAATCAACCACTTAGGGTCAACTAGGAGGCTAGACAAGATTTTGAAGCTTCTTTGAGACGCATTTGTAGAAGTGAATGAGGTGATTTTGAGTGGTTGGAAGAGGGGTTTGAGTCAATACTAGGGTATATTGACCAAATCAAGGGCAAAATAGGCTTAATTAGCTAATAAACACCAATTTCCTATTTTCAAGAGGATTTTGACTTAATATTTGTCGTAAACTAGTATCCTAAATGCGAAAGAGGTTTGTTGATCAATGAAGTTCTTATTAACCAACCAAAGTGGCAAGAAACGTTAATTAATTAGTAAATATCACTAATTATAACGGAATTGGAAAGAATAAGAGTGATTTGTGTGCATTTTGGCAATAAGATTGCAAAAGTGGAATTTAGGTGTCTACTATAGTATAAGAAATAAAGAATAAGTGAAACCATGTATAAAAATGTAGTGAATGAGTGTGATAGAATGGAATACAAAGTGTCAAGGTAGAAGGAACACCATACCCCTAATGAATGCATATGAAATGAGGTTTAATGGTAAAATACCCCTCATTAGTCAAGAATGAACCATAAAACAAGAGTGCGTCATTAGGAAATGGATTGAAAATGTGCACTAGAGAGATAAATCATGAAGCATAGAGTGTGAAGAGTGAATGTGGTGAGGTTAATTTCATATTTATACCCTCGTCAATTGAGTACAAACTATGGAACTAGAGTGCATCATAGGGTAATGATGATACAAGTTGTGTATCAATATGCATAAGAGAGACTAGATGTAGAGCACAAAGTGTAATGTGTATGTGTAGAGACTACAAATAATTGGTAATGATTGAAGGGGGGAGAGAATAAAACATGTTTTCCTAAGTGTGCCAATGATGGAGAGTTATGTGGTGATGTGAGAAGGACCATGTTAGGTTTTGGAGCCTGTTTTGGCCTTAAAACGTGCCCAATATATCAGGGAAACGTGCTCTTCTCATATGGGCGGGATTTTTGACCCATAGGTTTATGGGACGGTATTTTGCCCATGGTTTTGATACCCATGGTTTTGTAAATCTACTTAAGAAGTTGTCTACCTATATGGTTTTATGCATATTGTAGAATTATGTAACATTGCAGATGTGTTTTGAATTCGAGTGTAAATTTATAGATTTTGTTGAGCATAGCTCCAAACAAATTTGGGTATTGTATTGAGAGAGTGGTGGCTTGTAATAAAATATAAGCAAGTGATTCTTGGTGGACGTAGCCCAAATTAGGTGAACCATGTTAAATATTGTCTCTTTGTGTTGTGTTATTTTATTCTATAATTTTATTTGAGATCCGTAATATTTTCTACATATTAGTTTCTATTGTTGCGATTCTCGTGAGGGATTATTCCACATATTTCCTAAAAACCATGCTATGGTGGTGGAGCTTTAAATGTGTCTTGTCCATCAATATAAGGAATAGTTTATTTGAAAAATGAATTAGATGCAGAAGTTTCCTATAATTATGTTCCATCCTATTATTCTTCATAAGTGGCCCATAGTGTTTTATAATTATCCTCGCGATTCACTCTAGTTGCATGTGATATAATTAGATCTGTTCCCAAGCTATAAATAACTTGTCTTACCTTCCTCACCATGATATACTTAGCTTTCTCTATCCATATATAACCTATGAGTAGGATGGGGAGGGATCTTGAATGGTGGTAGCTTATGTGGGATTGATAATGTTGTAAAAGACTTGAGAGAAGGGGGTTGACTGATTTTGAGAGGAATTTTCTCAGTTGGAGTTGGTGACACAATAGAAGACTTGAGAGGAGGAGGGGATGGAATATTTTTTAGAGGATATTTCTTAGTTAGAATGGGTTAAACAGGTGACTCTTGACTTACCGAGAGTAGGAACATTAGCAATTATGGAATGATGCTCACTAGACATAGATGAAACAAATTTAAGAACCCAAAGTGGGATTTAAAATTGAACATGAACTTGCATCAAACATTTTGTGTAGCAAATGAAATGAGAATATAATGCTTAAGGTGGCCAATTTTTCATTTTAGAGCATAGAAATCATTTTCATTATGTCCATTAATTCGATGATAATTGCAATACAAAAGACCATGGTATTTGGCAAGCTAATAAGGAGGGTAGAAATTAGTAGATGTCAAGTTGATCAATTGATGAGTGAGAAATGAGGAAGAATATCATGTTTCTTAGCATTTAAATAAAATTTGAGAGATGTGGTTAGCAAAAAGACTTGGGTTTCACTAATATGATCACATGTGGTAGACATAGAAGTAGAATGAGATGTAGAAGGAGAACTAGCATGGGCTTGAGAAACATCCTTGAGATGTTGGATTTCAGATTTAAGAGATGTAATAATTGTTTCCATAGATTAGAATTTTTCTTGAAATAAACAATATAAATCTTGAATGGACTCTAAGATGGGTTGATTGGATAGAGGGGTAGGACCAATAGATTTATCTTATGATGATAAAAGATGGCACTTACTTTTGAAGGTGACATATATTGCTAGGGAGGTACATAGTGTTTAGGGTTTTTTGGAGAAAAACCTTGCAATGTGGATGCATTTGAAGTAGGTCATGTAAATAAATTTGAGGAATTTTCAGAGACATGAAATAATATTGGATAAAATAAGAAAGATGAGGATCCAAGTGTATGATCGTGATTCGGTTTCACCAAATGATTTAATTTAATTTGAATTAAATATATAGATATTGCAAAGTCACTACTAAACCAAATGATGTATAAATGCTGAAATAAAGAAAATGACACAAGCAATCTAAGATGTAATATTTGAAACCCTAAGCAAAGAAGAAAGAGAGAGGACTTAGCTGGTTTATGCTTAATATGGGACCAATATAAACTAGAAAAAGTGATGAAAAACTAGGCATAGTCTCATTATTTCTCACAATAAATTATGGAACTCACAGATATTGTTGGACACAAGCGCCCATAGTAGGGCACTGTGTACTAGGCATTGGGGACCATTTCTAGGCATCAATGACTGCGTAGATACCGAGAACCTAGTTTCTATAGTGTTACAAGATATTTTTTTGTTGCTTCATGTTGATCGCGTGATAGTCATATAATGAATGTTAAAGGTACCTGTAACATGCAAAACATATTTTTACTTACAAAATCCCACATACCACATCAAACCTAAAAATAAATATGCAATATGGGGAGTTAGATCGACCCCGATGGTCATCCCGAGGGTGAACTTACAACCAAGTGTTGCAATACATCCCTAATCCATGTGGTTTTGGTGAGTGTGTGGAAATCATACCCTAGGATGCCCTTGTACAAGTGCACTTGATAGTGGGTTGTAGATAGAATGTGTGGATGAAAAAAATTAACTTCCCTTCCTATGTTATGTATGTAGAGTTGTTACAGCTCTTGTCCCTTGGGTGGATGCTAGATAGATGCTTTATAGTGCCTTTTAGATGCAAGATTAGGTGATGATAGTAATGTTTAGTGCTTTGTCCTTTATTTTGAAAACATAACTATGTATTTATATGATTCCCTTGTTTAAATTTTGTAATTGACAATTGGAAGGACAACCCATAAGTGAAAAAGATGCCTAAAAGATAAAAGAGACCTAAAAGGAGTGAGTAAGATAGAAAAGGGCCAGGGACTCCTAGAGGGGATATGAGCACTTGGGTGCCATTGTCTATTAGAGTTTCTAGATCTCTGATGAAAAATGAATGCACGAGAAATTATAGAAATCGAAATAACTAACAATAAGATGTAATATGATCAAAACTCACAAGGAAAGAATGGTTCCAAATTAACTCGATACTCCATATTCTCCATATCTTCCATGAGATAGACTGATGTAATTCAAGTACATATAGGTGGTGAGTGTGTAACCTCCTCCTAGATCAATGGGGAATAAATTTCACCAACTGATACTAGAAGTAGAGTTGACTCCACACAACTAGTGAGTTAATCGAACACAATTGGTAAGTTAACTCAACCTAATTAGTAAGCTAACTCAACACAACTACTACACCTAAGAAATCATATCCCATGAGTGTATGAAATATCCACGTACAAAAAAATACAAGGAAAATAAGTATCCTTTACTAACACCCCCATAAGCACAACTTAAGTGGGTAGTGAAAAAGGAAAGTGGGTCCTAACAATAAGGCCTGATGAGGTACCCACGTACAAATGAAAATATCTCATAAAGTGGAGAAAATAGAAAACCCAATGGGAAAAAACTTCCCCCAAAAGAGAGAAACAAAGAAGTGAAGAAGGCTAGAATCCCCCGAAGATGATGAAGTTGTTGATGTGGATAGAAGAATTGGGTCCCGACAATAAGGCCATGTTAGGTACCCAAGTACATAAAAAGATGAAATGGGAATAAATAAGACAACCCAATAGGAATCCAAAATTGGATGAGGCACTGATAAAGAATCTCCAACAAGTAGAACTTTCTCCAAATATTACCCTCCAATAAAAAAAACTTACATGAAAAATATGTCTAATATTGTTTTAAAACCATCGGTTGGCCAAGTGGGCACAAAAAATAGAGGAAAAAGTCGGCATTATAGAGGAATGGAGAAGTTGTGTGAACATGCCATGCTCAAAGAGTACTACAAGAATTCACAATTACTATAAGGAAGACACAAGTGATTCTCAATATGGGTTCCGACAATAGGCACATTTTTAGATACCCATTTATAATGCATGTACAAAATTCTTCTCAAGAGAAACACATGCACTAAATGTGCTTATTGTAGAAATAAGAAATGAAACAAACAATTCATAATGGGGGTTTGGTATCCTACCAAATCAGGCCCCATCCTCCGGTCTTCAAAATATATTTCCAAAAATGAACCAAGTGATCATCGTCTTCTTCATCATCCATTGCAAAAATCCTCCCAAAAAGAGGCACTTTATAAATTAGTACATTTACAAAAATAAATGAAGCCATCATGTAGAGCACAAAAAAACATGCACTTTTGACTAAAACAATGCTCAAATTTGAGCTACCGATCAAAAGTTATAGAAATACAATTTCCCATAAATAATGACTTATTTAATTAAAATTTTGCAAACTAATTAAAAAAATTCTCAAATGAGAGGAAAGGGTGTCATGCATATACTTGTTGGAACTGCAAAGAATGAGGAATGCAATGGTTTAATTTTTGAGGGGAATTGGCCTCCTGCCAACTCGGGCCTCACCCTTCGTCTTTGTTAGGCGAAGATACAAGTTAAATTAAACACTTTATTCCTTCTTCTGATGCAATTTTTTCCAAATGACTTTGTTTTCCAAAAAGAAAATAATGCTAGGTTTTGAAATAACTTTAGAGTCAAAATTGGAGATAATAGCAATAAAATAAAATGCCGATCAGCTAGGGAACGTTGAAGTTGAAGACAACATACCAAGGGTCGTTTTTATCATACCAAGGGGGAAAACCATGTCAAAACTTAATGTTTACACTACCATGGAAGGAAAAATGCCTCTCTAATGGTACTTAGAGCACCTAAACTAGTATAAAACACCCCTAAATAGTAAAAACACCCCTCCAAACTGTAAAAACGTGGCTCCACACAACAACATGCCCTTCACATAAAAAAATGCCCCTCCATACCTGCAAAAAAACACCCTCTAGATTGTAAAAATGTGGCTCAAAATGACAAAAATGCCCTTCACACAACAAAATGCCCCTTCAAACTGCAAAAACATGGCTCTAAACAGGAAAAATACCCTTCACACAACAAAAACATGGCTCTAATGGTCAAAATAACAACCCATATCTCGATGACGCCCGATCGATTTCTAAGTGAAACCAAATCAAAATCACACCGAAAAATGCCTTTGGAAGATTATCTATAGCAAGAAATGACCGAAAAAAATTTCTAGAAGCTTTCTCCTACATAGAAATGATCGCCACAACAAAAAAATATAATATTTTTCCTTTTTCATTAATAAAGTAATGCAATTTTTTTTTCGCAAATAACAATATCAATTGAAAAAGAACCAAGACAAGTTGTCTCTTTATTTGCACATGAACTCTTAGTTTCACAAACGCAATTTTCAAAAACTAAAAATAACCTAGTAGTGGAAAACGTATCACCATAATCACTCTAATGCCATATTAGAGTTTCTAGATCTTTGATGAAAAACAAATGCATGAGTAATTGCAGAAATTGAAATAACTAACAATAAGATGCAATATGATCAAAACTCACAAGGCAAGAATGGCTCCAAATCAACTCAATGCTCCATATCCTCCATGAGATAGACTGATGCAAGTCAAGTACATATAGGTGGTGAATATACAACCTCATCCTAGATCAGTGGTGACTAACTCTCACTAATTGACACTAGAAGTAGATTTGACTCCACACAAACTAGTGAGTTAACCGAACACAACTAGTAAGTTAACTCAACCTAATTGATAAGATAACTCAACACAACTACTATAACTAAGAAAACATATCTCATGAGCGTAGGAAATATCTAAGTAAATAAAAATACAATGAAAATAAAAGCTCCAAGTAAATAAACAAATACATGGAAAATAAATATCCTACACTCATGGGATATTCTTGCTTAGTTGTAATAGTTGTGTTGAGTTATCTTATTAATTATGTTGAGTTAACTTACTTGTTGTGTTCAGTTAACTCACTAGTTATGTGGAGTCAACTCTACTTCTACTATCAAGAATCGAGAGATATTCGCCACCGATCTAAGAGGAGGTTAAAATTCACCACCTATATATACTTGACTTACATCAATCTATCTCATGGAGAATATGGAGCATATGGAGAATTGAGTTGATTTGGAGCCATTCTTGACTTGTGAGTTTTGATTATATTGAATCTTATTGTTATTTATTTAGATTTATGCAATTACTCATGCATTAATTTTTCTTTGATACCATACTAGAGCTACGGATCTCTCGATGAAAATGAATGCACAAGCAATTGTAGAAATAAAAATAACTAATAATAAGATGCAATATGATAAAAAATCACAAGGTAAGAATGGCTCCAGATCAACTCAAGCCTTCATTACCATGAATGAGAAACAAAAATCTTCTAATCAAAAAAAGAAGAAAAAGGGTAAGGATCTAGAATAGAAGAAAGAACAAAAATCCACTACCTCTTCTAAGTCTACCACTGAAACCTCTAGTTCAAATGGGAAGCCTAAAAGGCAAAGGTTAAGTGTGCCTATTGCAAGAAACATGGGCACAAGGAGCAAAAAATATTGAGAAGTAGATTGACCAGCCCGGTGATCTCCTTGAGAAGAACATCATAGGGGTCCTTGAATCTATTAGATAGTCTTCATCAACCCAAGAATCTACTAAGGAAAAGGAAAAATATTCTACACTAACATTTTCCTACCTAGGTATTTTTGTTCAAGCCATAAAATATAAACAAATAAAGTACCGAATGGGTTGTAGGGTGTGTAATACCAAAGATAAAGAAAAAGAAAAAGAAAGAGGCCAAAGATAACTGTCAATTACTATTTTTCTTTCTTAGGAATCATATGAATGCTAGTATGTGTTTAGGACCTAGAAATGTACCCAAGTGTGTGATTTTGTGTCTACACATTAATCCACGTTCTTCTCAACGTCATCATTCGATCCTCACTGCTACCAAATATTTTAAATGGGTGAAAGCTATTCTAATTATGTGAACTAAAGCTAACTAAATCGCCAACTTTTTCTATCAAGACATCATCTGTTGCTTCAAAGCATTCCTCATAAAATCATTACGAACAATGTAAATTCCTTCAAAAATAAATATCTTAAGAATATTTGTGACACCTTCAATGTTAATCTTATATTTTATTCTCTATACTATCCACAAGACCACAACTAAGATGAATCTACTAAAAATACTCTCTGCAACATTCTTTCCAGAGATCATCAATAAGGCGGGTTGGAATTGGCACCTTCATATCCTATTCACTCTTTAGGATTATCGACTAGCACTTGCACTTCTACGAGCACTAATACTTTCTCTCTTGTCTATGACTATGAAGTCATCATCCCTCTCAAGTACAAATCCCATCCTTATGTGTTTCTCTTCGCGACTTCATCTCTAATGAGAACTATCGTCAAGAACGTCTTTCCAAACTTGAAATAATAGACAAATGCAACTTAATTACCCTAAAAATCATCACATATATTATGAACATATTAAATGTGCCTATAATAAACATATAAAGGAATGTGACTTTAACATTGGTGACCTTGTCTTAAAAGAAAATCAGAATGTCACTACTCTAGAAAGGAGCCAACGTGGAAAGTTTTCTCCAAATTAGATTGGACCATATATTATCACTCATAAGTATGGGTCGGCACCTACCGCTTAGATTCTCTTGATGGTAAACTGGAAAAAACCTCTTAATGCCTCACACTTGTGTCTTTCTACTATTAACACACCTAATAATGTGTCATTAGTCACATTAGCGATCTCATTTCCATCATTAACCTTCTCCATTTTCTATCGTAATAATTTGGAATCATGTGGTCTTTTGTCACTATCCTATATGTGATCTTGAATGTGGACACCACGACTCTACTCATAACATATTCTTTATGGAAAATTTCATCCTTTTATGTGGGAACCCCACAATCATTACATTCATCTCCTTCTTATCTACCTACTAGAACCATGATAAGGGTCCACAAGTGTGTTCTACTTGGCTATCCTCAGCTTCATCATAAAATCAATAAAAATATTGGATGATCACATCAAATTTATATTATCCAAAATACGAGAATACTCCCTCAAAGGAAAATTGTTCAAATGAAGTAAATATTGTCAAAATTATATATAGGTCCCTCAAAGGACAACCATCCCATATTTCATCATGTCATCTAAATCAAAATCCAAAATCCAAAACAAAAATTCATGTGTGTAGACCAATCCTTTGAAAGATGGATACTTCATTATATCATGGTAGTAAAGTCTTCCCACATTGATCAACCTTAAAAATATCAAAAGCAAAAGAATCCATCCCAAAAGCATCCATCCTAGGAATTATTCCCTCATCAATTAGCTTTCCCATCATAAACAAGCTCCCTACATTGATCGGTTTGTGTAAAATGCTAAAAGTGGGGTATACACCTAGGAAAACCACCTAAGGAGAATTTATTCCCTTGTACAAGATACATCTAAACCCCTTGTCATGTCTACAATGGGTATATAAGCACACCTTCCATGTTCCCCACAATCTCACATGAGACTAACTATTGTTTGTTATGTGTTAACACTTGTCGTATGGCCACAAGTGCATTGATTCATTCATGTTCCTTTTCATGTTTTACCTCCAATTTAATTCCAAAGCATCTATCCCATGTGCACTCCTTACTATGATGAAGGCATACTTATTATATTTGGATCACCCTCACAAGGTTACATTTTATTCTAGCTAACCATTTTTGTTATCCCATCGTATCACTCTCTAATTACATCATATTATCTCACAAACTCAATCCAATCAACACATCGACGTCTAGATCAAATCATCTATATCTAATCTAAATTCATCACATCATATAAATTAATCAATACATCACATCATAAAATCTATATCTATCAAATAATTTTCATAACCATAAACTAATAAACATAACATAACATAATCATAATTCCATCACATACATCTACTCATCCATATATCACAACATATATGAGACATGACAAAACCACACACACACACACACACACATATCATTCGAATTTTTATACATCGACGATAGGACTCAACTAGGATTTATCTCGCATCAAAATCTATACATCTACAATGTTCACCCACTAAGTGGTGAACTCAAAATCGAGACTCTGTCTCCGGCGCAGACCCTTTCCTCTTACCTATCCTCCTCCTTATCCACCATCATTCCTAGGATGCACTAAACTCGATGTACTACCGAGGTCGCTCATCATCTTAATCTCCTCTCCTTTTCCATGTATATCACATAATGTAGTACATAAGGCAATCTCATCGTCACTATGCACTCATAATATTGGGCATCCTCTCCTAGAGCATGATATTGCTCCATCATAAAAAAACTGGGAGGAGTCTTTTGACCTCCCCCCATAGCTACTACCTGTGCAAATCCTTGGGTCATTCCCCCTATATCCTCTAATGAAGTTCATGGATCTCCATACCTATCTTGTAAGGCCTCTCTTTGCCTCGATATCTATCTAAGCGCTGGATAACTAGGTCTCTCTCCTTACGCATCGCAATATGCTCATGATGAGTTGCATCAAGCTCGCATGCAACCAATATATCTTTGCTTCTCCCTATACCGCCTCTTCTCCTTTTGTAGGCACCACTACCTCTCCTCCTATTGGCACTACCTCCTCTCCTCTTTCCCGTGATGCCTTCTCTACTCTATGGTATGCCCACAACTGGGCCATCCACTACACATATCCCCTCTACGAGCCCCACATCATCCTCATCCATATCCATTGGCTCTACCTCCTCCTTCAAGTGATCATCCATGACTGGACTAGGAAATTCCCTCTCCAATTCATCTTGCCTATATCTTATTGGCCCCCTGTGCACCGTCTGCACCAATCCAAACTACCTAATAACTCGTGGAAACTGTATCACCTCCACCATGTCTGGTCTCCTCCCCTAAACCCATATCACCCTCCTCGACATGTGAGATGGATATATGTGCCTCGACCATGTGGGGAACCCTCTCGTATGGTCTTAATCTAATATCAACCACCGTGAGGCTCCAAAATCTCTCCACATACAACTCCTCTCCCCTCTCACCCCTATCTTAATGGGCTTGATCTTCTCTCCATCACATGAATCCAAATGTTAGTGCTATGTGATCTCTTATCACGCATGGAAGCCCTGGTGGCCTCACCACTACTATGTTCTCATATGCCCAACAATGTAATAGAAATCCCACATCTAGACCCAATTTCCTATCTATGACATACATCCAAAGCTCATGGTAGACCTGTGCTAGGAGGGCTATCCCGAATGCAAAAAATTTCATATGCTCCACTATATCAACCACCACTTCTACTAGGGTCCATGGGAATCTCGCCCACCTAAATCCAATAGTGCGTAATAACACGATATCACCATTGTCACTAAACATATCAACTAATTCTTCATAACCAAAGTATAATAATATGTCTCGATATGAATTTCCCTTGATATAAAGGTAATGTGTGGGGCCTTCTATCCTTACAATTGTCTCAACGCATATCCATGACCCTCCCATGTGATGGACACTATAGTTCCTCTAAATCAGAAAACTCAATATATGATACACATCCTCCAATGTGATTGTCATCTCCCCTGCACGAAATTAGAAGGTACTAGTCCTCGGCTCCTATCTCTCTATCAATACTATGATCAGCCTTATATCTCGGGCACCCTCCGATGATGGTGGAACCCAACCAATCCAAAAACATCCAAATGATCCCACTATGCATCTATGACATCCACTTCATTCATCCCCAATATGGTCGAACTCTATCTCTCAAATATAAAGTGTCTTTAGCTTGTAAAAGTCCACCAATAACCACCTATAAGTCCAAAAATCATCCCTCATCATCCAAAATCATCAACAAAATCTTCAATCTATCTAGTTGACAATGACCCTAAATGGGTAAACACCAATTTTCCCTAGGTTAATGGTGACCATCCCTAGGCACATGCAATCAACCTTTAGAGCCTAAAAATCTAAAAATTAAAAGCTTAAATACAATCAAAATAAATATTAGTTTTCGGCTCTTACCACTCTCTAAGACCTCTAATGATTCCTTCCACTTCCAAAGTGACATCCAATATGCTCATATCTCATTATTTTATATCACTCGAGCTCTCAATCATAAAAATTGTGTCATTCAAATGAGCCTTGTCATTTACTGTCTCCATCACTTTTATAGGCATGCCGACTGTCGCTATCAACACCTCTAGTGGCTATCAACCTAATCCAAATCACTATCTACCTAACTCTACTGCCGCCGTTGACAGAGCCCTATTTCAACCTTCATCATGTATCCTCAAATCCTTCTCTAAATTATATTTTCTTCCACTTCGACTTGTGTGTCACCCATAACACACCATTCCTTGCCTTACATCACTTATTTAAGCTATTTTTTCTTATCCCCTATCTTGCAACACATATTTAATTATATCCAAAAGCCCACTCCATGGCCATCTTTGTGTTCCCTTTTGGGGCACCATATCTCATCTTAAGTCCACCTTTGTGGCCATTTTCCCTTTCCCTCCCAATTAGGACACATAATTTCTTGATTCCTCATATTTAAAGGATATTGCATGCTCTTTTCCTCTACCTTGTTGCTCGACATTTTGTTAGACCATTGTCTTGATCATAATCATATTTTTACACATACTTTTGATGTCTTCCTTTGACCCATTGGTATCACGACTTGCACATCCATCCGAGAAAATTCCCATTAGATTCCCTCCATACTTTAGTGATATTTTCTCGACTAACCGATCCATAGGAAATTAACATTTCCTCCATTGAGGTCATGTTATGTTCCCTACTGATGTGTTTCTAGGATTACTGCCATATTTATTTTAGTTTATCCCATCCTTCTTGCAATGGTCATATCAATCTCCACTTGGGGCATATTTTCTCAGCTCTCATCCTCCATCTATCTTTGTCATCCTAGTAATTGATTTTTCTCTTGTCATCAATCCCTAGTTTGAGAAGGAACACCTCAACAATCTTCTAATACTTCTAGTTTTTTTATCATGGCTTGCCTTATACAAACCACTTGAAAATAAAGGGCAAATATAGACACCAAAATTTGGTTCACTTGTCCCCATCCCAAGTTCGCTTTCTCCTTTGTTTTCATTATGCACACTCAAACCCATGTCCCTAATCTAATTCCCATTTCCTCCTAAATCCCATTTATTCCTCTAATTTCCTATTTTCCAATATTACTTCTATCTCATCCCATAATTATTTCATCTCTCATTATCCACCCTAATCACATTTAATCATCCCTAAACATATTTATTACCTTAATCACATCCCTAAACCTCCCATTTATCCTTTCTAGACTCACCATCTACCCTCATTTAATATTTCCAACCATCTAACCATAAATTACCAAACCAACCTCTAACCCTAATCACCAACTAATAAGGCTTCATCTCTCTAGCCTTACATCATCCCCATCAGCTAAATCAATGGTTCTCCATAGTCAATGATGACCCTATTGGGGTATCGATGACCCTATAAATACATCATCACCCCCTCCTCAAGGAGGATGAAACTTTGGAGATTTGACTTCTAGTGAGTTTTTGTAGGTTTCTTATCTTTTTGTGAGCTATCATCAACCCTTTGGAGTCATCTTGGAGTTTTTTTATCTTTCATCTTGGAAGCTTTTAAGCTTAGAGATTGATAGAAATCCTATATTGCTTCATCATTCCTCATCAACTATTTGTAGGCCCATTTTTCATCTTGGAGATCTGTAACCACATCAGCCTTACTCATAGTTTGTTTTCCACGCATCAACTCTCAACAAACCCTAATTCAGCCTTTATTTCCATCAATTGTTCTTTGGTCACCATCGATCTAATCTATATAAGATTTTTTCATGTATTATGTCCCTTTTGCAACATTTTTTTGTCCCCATAACATCCTTATCCTATAATTTTTATGTTTTTCCTATCTAAAACCTATAAATCTTTATTTTTTCTTACAATTGTCATTGATTGCCTCTTTCGCCTCTAATCACCATCAACCCTCAATCTAGTTTGATTTATTTGTCTTAATTGATCAATTTATAATTATTTGATCTTTGATTTAGCATATATTTGAAATTTTATTCGGATATATTTTGTGTAGACACCTAAATCGACTACAAAATTTTACTACTAAAATTTGCATCATTTGTTGTCTTTCCCATCAATTTTGTTATAATTATTAATTTTCTACTAATTAGCTAACATTCTCCTTCATCTCATTCGATTAACAACACTTCGTTAATTAACTAGCATTTCCTTCATTCGAATGCCAACTAACGATAATTCATTAGTTTTAAGCCTCTTTTAATTAACTAGCATTAGTTAACTAAGCCTTTTTAATCCTTTATTTAATCAATAAATGCTTTTATCGCTTAAATCCCTCTTACAAATCCTCGTAAATAGATTTCTAAGCTTATTTTGGTATTAATTAATCCTAGTTGATTAATTAAATCATCTCCAACTCCCATGAGTTGATAATTCTAATTAATTCTTTCTAATCATGCTTATCCCTTATAATTCTACTTTATATTTTATCCCACATTCACTAGGATTGTAGCTTCTCCCAAATTAGAAAGCTATATATAGAACCTAGTATCCCCCTCTCAAACTTACACCACACTTTTATTAGTGTTATTATTAGCACATGATAAGAGCATTCTCCACCATTGAAGAAGCTTATTGATTTTACACCCATTTATCATCTCTTTACAAAGAGTAGTAAAGGAAGATCCATACATGGCCATTAAGCCATATTGGTGAGATCCTTTCCTTTTCTTGGAGATAGTCATCCTTTGATCTCATTGTACTCCTAGGAGCAACTATTCTTGAGAAATCATATCCAACTTAACAAGGAATGGCTTAGTGTTTTCGAATTTAATTTGGATGCATTAATTAGATTTTGTTCTTGCATAGATTTATCATGGTGTTTTTAGTAGATTAACTAGGTTAGAATTATTCTTGGTGTTAGTTTTGTTTCATTAACATAATATTATTTATTCGCATGCACACATATGGCACGCCTAGTGGGACTACTCCTTTGTCTCATGCAATTTTTTCAAGTTTTTGTAGTTAAATTCCATTTTTGCATACTAACCTATATTTCACATATATTAATAAATCTTGTGTTTTCTAACTCCTTTTGTTGAGTTTAAATATGTTGAGTCTTTATTGTAGGTGTGAAGGAGGTAAAGTACTATCAAATTGAAGGTAATCAACAAATATTTGAACTTTTTGACATTCTTTTTGTCAAATTCATGTGTTCTTGAAGTTACATAGACCCCATGCAGAGTGTTATATTCGTGTCTCCATGCGTCGAAACTTGTGTGCTAGAGTTAAAACTGTCACGATAGTGTTGCTTCGCTCTGCGTGCACTAGTGTTAAACCAAGTGCACTAGCATTGCTTTCTATTTTTCTTCAATTTTTTTGCACAAAGAACCTCACACGTTAGCGTTGAACCCTTTTATGTTTCTATTGTTGATCATGGAATACCCATGCACTAGCCTTGATGCATTTTCTTCTTTGTTTGGACAAAGAACTCCTTTGTGCTACTATTGAAACCCATGCGCTAGCATTAAAAATGATGTGCTAGCATTTCTTCTTGTGCGCTACTTTTTAAAATCATGTGCTAGTATTATTTGTAAAATTTTGGCTCATATTTCAATAAATTCCAGAATCTAAATTTTGGTGTTTGTTGTTATTTTACAAGTTTTTCTAACTTTTTATTTACGAGGTTTTTCTTTGAATTTTTTATAACATGTCTAAATGCTTTAATGAATGTTGTATTTCCATGTTTTTCTTAATTTAGGCTAAAATTTTGTGTATACTCTTCTCTTGCACCTTTTGGTGATCTCGAGAATCAAAAGAAAACTTTGGTCTTCTTTTCTAACATTTAGATTAACTTGGAAAATTCATCATTTATTTTACTTAAGGGAATAAATATTTTACAAAGAATTTTAATAGTCATTTGATTTAAATTTTTCATTTTTCTATCTAGTTGGATCAATTTTGTGTATGCTCTTCTCTTACGTTCTGGATGATCTTGAGAATCAAAAACAACCTTGGTTCACTTTTTATAAGAAAACTACTAAATATTTTGTGCACAGGACCTAACGTTTGTCAAAGACTTGATCAAAACAATACTAATGACATTTGTTGTAGGTTTCCAATGGTGTGCTAAACCACATTTTTAATCAAAGATTAAAAAACACACCATTTTATTCAAAAAATTATATTTGCAAGTTCGGATAAGGGCTTAAACCATTCTCGCTTTGAATTATGGGAAGTATATTGACATCAACCGTAAAACTATTATGAGGATTACCACAGGAACCCAAAAGTAGTCAACACCTTGAGGGAACTGGTGGATGAAACGGGAAGTGCCCCACTACCTACTTGACTAGAAATACCCATGAGGAATACTTCAAGTTGTTTGTATGAGGCCCCGTTTATTAATTTGATTGTGGGGTAGTAGTCCTTTGTTTAGGATTTATCTAGCGAAGCGTATATCTCTTAGACAAGTATTGGTGAGTGTTGAGAAAAAAATCCTAGGTAACCATTTGGCATTGGGATCAACATGACCTTATCCATCGTTCACTAAATATCTTTCACAAAGCAATAACTTCTTTGGAGTCAAAACCTTGTTATTTGAACAAGGGGAGAGTTCATTAAAGTTTTTCATTCATCATGAAACTTATAAGGCATAACTTTGTCTTAGTTTCTACTTTATTTTTAAATAAGGAGAAACTATGCTAAAGTTAGGATAAGTATTTTTCATCACCACTTGTACTATCTCCTTTGTTCTCTTGTTGACATTTTGGGTCAAAAGAGAGAAACATACGCGGTGCTACCAAAAATAATCATGTCCACCACTTTTATATTCACTTACATAGCCATGTTGTGACAGGATGATAAGTGTTGAAAGTGTGTTGGTACATCCTCATGTTTTAGTAAACCTTGTCTTGATACCCATATCAAGATATCTCATTATAGTTAGATGATCCTACCTTGATTTACCCTTTGCATCGTTATGGTGGTTGCATTATAACAATACATTTATGATACTTACATCTTATTTTCCCAAAATTGATATAAGTATCTAGATTGTCTTGTTACACTGCTTGCATTGTATTGATTCATTGATATACTTGGACCTAGTTTTTTTATTCAAACATTTCCTTAAGTCTTGGAAGGTGTTATCGTTATGTTGTTTGTATTGTGTCAATCCTATTTTGATACTAACATCTTTTTTTTCTAAAAACTTGATTAAAAGTATCCAAGTAGTATTGTTATGCTGCCCACATTTGTAACCTCCATTTCCAACACTTAGACTTTGTTTATATTAAACTGAGTTTAGAGTATATACTTTACATTGTTATTTTGGACAAATCACCTCACCCCTTTTTAGTATTTAAATCTTGTTTTTCCAAAACTTGATTTAAATACTGAAATTGTGTTGTCATCTTGTTAGTAATAATCTTTGAGATAAGTTTTTAGACATAGGGAGTAGACTCTTTTCACAATTGATCCCTTGTTTGGGATTTTTGCTAGATATTCTTTCCTTTGGATATTCTTACATTGGCAGCATTCGGTCACATACTCTTTATCCATTTTGGACATTCTTTGTAGTGTATTAGGACATTCTTTAGGATTTTCTTTGTGACATTCTTTGTGACTTTTGTGGCTATCACACTACTAGATTTTGTCTGGATTCTTTGTGATACTTATGCACATTCGTTAGAACTTATTAAAATATTTCCTATGACTCCTATCACCGAGAATGGGATAGAATATTAGATCTAATCCTTTTGTCGGTGAAAACTTATAACCCTTATGTGAAGAGGAAACCATGATAGACCATAGTGGCGACAAGGCAGTATCTCCTTGGGACATCTATGAGTTTAACCTAACCCGTATAGACAACTTCCTCTTCCAAAATTGAGACCAAGTTCTCGTATGAGTAGTGGAAATAGGGGCTATATTGCCACCGAATTTTACCATAATATTTTTATGAACATGATCTATGGAGAGGAAGAACTATAACATGCCTTTTGCTCTTGACAAAATATTAAACCCTGGACATGATTCTACTTCTGGGTAAGAAAACAACAACAAAGAATCACCTCCAAGAAATAATGATAGTTATCATATACCAATTGTAAGAATTAACCATAACGCTAGAGTAGAAAATGAAGATTGTGAACAACCACCCCGCATGAAACTCAAGATGAACCCCATAATGAAAAGGTCACTATACAACATCAAATTCAAGCCCTTAGTCATCAAATGGAAAATCTATCCTCCCATGTCCATAAATATATGGGTAGGGTTGCACATCAAGAGAAACCTAAGGTTACGTACAATGATATTTATACTGAAAATCATGGAGGTGAGACATCAAATTTGAACCACATATATATTTTGTCCTCCCCTTCACGTGGCCAAATATTTGATCAAGAGTGGCAATATATGAAGAATTCCCTTATGATCCTACAAGAAAACAATGTAGGACACATTAAAAGTACCAATTCGAAGAATTGTGTCCTATCCTTTTGATCGGGAAATGCTACACACCCCCTTTCCTCCTCACTTTGACTGCCCTAAATTTGATAAATATAGGGGTAAAGGTGATCCATGTGATCTGTTGGGCCCCTGAATATCGCTAAGTACAAGAAGGCGCATGGGTGCACGAGACCTATTTTGAAGAAGGGTGCGCGGGTTGAAGGCGCATAGGGAAGGGTTATAGCAAAGTTGTTTAGTAGAACACACAGCACGCATGTAAGACAAGATGATTTTGGGACTTAGCCATATTCACAGTTCCAGATAGCACACGAGAAAAGCATGACCCGTCTAGCATGTAGAATGGATAAGGTGCCAGCCTGATAGCTGTAGGATCAAAAAGGAATATTCCATGCATGTAATGGAAGGTTCCAGAAGAACATCATTGTACATAGTGGAGAGCTCAGATAAAATGAGGCATGATGCATTGGAGCACCACTTGGAAACTTGGCAGATGATGTGTTACCTCATAAGGCATGGCAATGAAGGCAGAAAATCTATATATAGAGGTGCACGATAATATGAAGATATATTAGAGAAGAGATTCAGAGAGAATAGTGCACTAGGAAAGAGGTGAAGCTCTGTAGAAATATCATGGAGGATTCTATGGGTTGGGATTAGAGGAAATATAGGAGTGATGACATATTTAGAGGGATGGGTCTATGTTTATCCTTGTAATATGAAGGACATAGTTTAGTTCGATGCATGACCTTGCTCTACATTATTATATGGGTCTGTTATGGCCTCAAGGAATGTAATGTGATTACTGAACTCATTAATATCAATGGAAGGTTTTGTTCTAAAGCATATATGTGTTCATGAGATTAAGTCTAATGCATTTCCTTTGTGTTATGAATCATTTCTATATGTTGTCTGTTATTTCTCTTTTATGGATGCATTGATATGATAACTCATCCTAGGTTCTTAGAATGAACGCATGGTTCTTTTCCATTCTTTTGCACTTATGTATCTATCATAGATGATGTATTCTCACAAGAATCACATAAAGGATAGGCTCGGTGCCCACGCATTCCTCGGATGAGTGCCCAAAGTGCCCGTTGGGTGATAGTTTGGTGTGCATGTGATTAGAATATTGTTCTACGGGTATAAAAATGACTATATCTTGGTTTCATTGACGGGACCTCTTTTCGAAGTTGTTGTGAGAAATAGGATACATCTTTTTCCCTGTGATGTGATGATAGAATGTCTAACCTTGGAAAGTGTTGAAACATGGTTCAAGAGCACGAGAGGATGAATTTTCTCAAAGATTCAGCACTAGACCTAAGTTTGATGCACATAGATGGGTAAAAGAGAACCCATACCATGAGTTTTATGAGACATTCTTCTATTGTTTTTAAGTAGAACTATATGAATGGCTTTTAGCATATGCATCCAGATTGAGTGGTACTACAGATCATGCGTATGGACCCAAGATGATTACCAGAGGCTGCAAGATGTAGATATGACTTGGAAGCGTGATGTTGATCATTGGTGGAAAGGAGTGATAACAGCTATTATACTCTATAATATGCCATTTCTATGTATTCCTTCCCAAAATTTGTTGAGTTCAAGTTTCTGAGGGAGCCTAGAGGATAATTTTTGCATGTTATTCCTTTGGTTATGAAGATATTGATCATTACCTTAAGTTTAGAGGCATTTTCCATGGTTAGCTAAGCTTCTCGAATGGTGGGAGAGGAAACTAGGTTGGAGGAAGATGGTGAACATTGAAAATGAGAAGGAAAGGGAGGAGAGATGACTCAAGTATAGAGAAGCTTGTGAAAGGGAGATGACTAGAAAACATGAGGTTGTAAGTATGATGGATCTATGGAGGTAGAAATTATGGGAAGGAGTTGAGGTTCACGTAGAGGACGTGGAACCTAAGCATTCTGTGCTACCCCATCTTGGCAAGCGTGAGAGAGAATCCCCTGTAGATTTTAATGAGAGTTTATCACATGGAGAAAGGAGAGCTGTCGTGTGTATTTGAACCCACTGGAGACCAACCCCTAGCACTTGGTCTTCTAGATCAAGGGGAAGTATTTTTAAGCTAGTTGGTATCAGTGGGAGTAACCGATCTATGCCCATGAGATATAATTCTTGTTTGGAACATCCATGGCTACACAAACCATTCCAATATTTGGAGGAATTTTTGGACAAGGTGCAAGTACACAGGTTTGGGTATCACGTCTAGGAGTGGCATGGGATACACAATTGGTAGTGGGACGATATCACAAACCACGGTATACAGTTTAGTGGGATGTTGGAAACATTAGGTGTGACCACTTTAGGCCATTTTCCGACTGCAGGAGGTGGATCTAGTGGTATAGGGGCTGGAGGACCTTGTGGACCTAGTGGATCTAGAGGATCTAGTGGATCAAGAGGAATGAGACCTGGTGGATCTTAAAGATCTAGTGGGGAGGAAACATCGAAGGGAAACAAGGCTCTGGATCAAGAGGACAAGGGCCTCAGCCACCTCCACAAGTATTTTTTGAGATGTCTTTGCACTTACCATACTACAGGGGTATTGAAGATGTTGCAGAGTATGTGCACAAGTGTGAATTACTATGGCACATGAAGGGGATCACTACCTCATATTGGAAGGCAAGTCAGTTTACAATAACATTGGAAGGGCACACACATAGTTGGTATTGGAAATATGACCCTCATCAAATGGTGGTAGACTACACTACATTAAATAACGCCTTCCTAGCATAGTTTCATATCCCAAAATTGAATAGAAGAGCATCAACACTCAAGGATATCCAAGAAGGAATGGCAAAGAGTGTGTGGGAGTATGTCACGTGTTTCAAGAACCTTTTGTCAAAACTATCCCATGACATCCACCCTACTCAACATGCTCAATGGTTTTTTGGACGATTGATAACAATTTTTAGAAGGGTACTGTCACACAAGAATTTCACAAACACGTGCGAGGTCTAGGAAGCTGCTATGCGTGTTGAGGCTATTAGGAGCATTGATACTAGTGCTAGTACTTTTTTAGAGGCTCAAATTGTTGTAATGGCCAAGCATCTAGAGAAGTTTTCTGAAAACTTAGCGCATGAGGTTTGTAGTGAGATTTGGTGTACAAACTATGAAGTAGAAGGGCATATAAAGGATAGTTTCCCTTAGAAGTTGGTACACGCTATAGCGGTAGACTGTGAGATTTTCTATGGGGTTCGTGATGTAAGTAGGTTCCCTCTACTACAGCGCACAATCCATAAGAATGTTTCTTTCTATTGTAATATTTGTACCTCTATAACCCATGATACTAAGGATTACATACTAATTGATCATATTTATGATGTTATTGATCTTGGTGTGTGCCAAAATAGTCTTTCAAGTAGTTCCAAGGATGATGATCATCATTATGAAGGGGCACCAGATGGAGGAGCACATGTAAGATGTTTTCACAGAGGATTTTGTGGTCGCAATAATCGAGAGAAGGAAGAAGTGAATTCTCATCATGAGCCTGTTATAAGTGTGGATCTACAAAGCATTACAAGCATGAGTGTCTTGATCTATTATAGTTCTCGTGGTGCGGGAAGAAACATAAGTATGAAGAGTTTCCAGATTTATGAGTATATGAACTAGTAAACCGGAAGGAAAAAGGCACTGGGATGGCGAGCATCAAGAAGTCTTATTCACATTGGATGTCAAGCATGGCGTGTGAGTCAGGGCTAGAACCTGTATTCGTGATGACGTGAGAAGAGGTCGTGTGTGCCAGGGAGATGCCAAGACAAAGGACACTAGTTTCAAGAGAATAAGTGATACATGGGAAGTATCCAGATCCTACTCATTAGAAGGAGGTGTATCAAGAAACTATGGACGTGATTCGAGAGTTTGCAAGGGGAGATCCAATGTCTAAAGGAGCAGTCAAAGTAGTTGGAGCAAAGGAAGAATGTTGAGGCTCTAAAGGATGACCTAGATGAGGTTAAGGAAGTATGTAGGATGTTAAGGCAAGAGAATATTATTCCCTTGCTAGGAGAATGGCTGAGGGAGAAGGTACCACGCACCAAAGTAGAGTGCAAAAGTAGGTTTTGCATGCAAACCTTCCTCCTCACAACCTTGACTATGATAAGGAAATTACTTTGAATGCAGTTGTTGATGGATGGCTTCTAAGTAATATCCTCATCGACATGGGAGTGGAGGTCAATGTTCTTACCTTGGATGCCTGGCATCAAATGGGAAGACCCACACTATAACCATCTTCAAATGTGTTGTATATGGAAAAAAAGACAAAGTCAATTCCCATTGGAGTCTTAAAGGATGCAGTTATCACTATTCAAGGTTCTAATTTCACTAAGGACTTTGAAGTCTTGGTGCTCACCGAGGCAAATAATTTCCCAGAATTACAGCACCCTTGGTGTTATAAGAACAATGCGGAGATGTGGTTTAACAAATGGTATATCATCTTTGAGAACAAGGAAGAAAGGGTGATTATCCCTTTAACATATGGGAAATCAACACCTTATCCTGAGTCCTTAGGAGAGGAATTCCTCAACAGAATCTATGTGCACTCCATCAGAGATCCGGAGATAATTCATCCCACGAAGGGAGTTATCCACTTTAAAGATGCTTAGTTCTTGAGTGATACCACTAGCATGACATGTGACAATTGGGTGTATGGGACTTATGAGTTGGTTGGGAAATGGTTGAGAGGATCTATAACAAGGGTAATGAAGGCATGCTCAGTTAAGTGCCTAGGAGGGAAGAAGTTGCCAAGTTACTCTAGAGGAGCATACCCTACAATTTTCTTGCAAGAAATGGAGGTTGAGTGGAATAATAAGGATAAGAGAAGGGGGATGCTCGGTTATAACTTACTCAAAATTACAAAGCACGCCGGTGGGCTACACATCAAGAGATCCTCCTAGAATGGCATGAGGTAAGAATCACATTTTCTGTAAGGTTCTCCAAGAGAAACGCGCCCCTTATCATACAATATTACCATTGTAAAGAGACCACCTCATTTCATATTCAATCATGTGATAAGGCATGGATGGGAAGCACAAAATAATTACCACCTTTGTTATGGGTGCATAAGTTATATTCCACCATACAAGGTTGTGTGTGTGCATGGTTTATTCATTTGGATATGCGCCATCAAACAAGCAATTGGCGACAGGAGTTAGTGGCTGATCTCATTCAATATTTCAAGTATATGAGTACCAAGCCATCACTTTGGATAAGGTGTTGCAAGTAATCAAGTGACTTATGATGGTAGATAGTTCCATGGTAGAAGATAGGCTACTAGAATTTCTATGTGGGCCTTGTTTAGAAATGCACCTCAATGAAGAAGAATTAGATGAATTACACCTTGAGTGCGTGTGCATGGAAAAGAAAAAGGAAAAATGGTCTATGTAGTAGATGGTGAAGAGATGGAAACTTTGGATGTTAACCATTTTGAAGGTACGCGTGAAGTCATAGATAGTGTTGATGAGTGAGCACGTGCCTACCATGAGCCCTTGAAAACAAATAAGGTTAACATTGGGACAGAGACAGAACCTAAGGAAGCTATCATTGGGGACTATTGGTCAGAAAAAGAAGTTTCAAAGGTCATTGATCTATTGTGCAAGTTCTAGGATTTTTTCCCTTACAGTACCATGAACTCAAAGGAGTCCACCATTCCTTAGGGAGATGAAGATCAAGTTGAAGGAAGGTGTGCACCCAATTTGGAAGAGGCCTTATTGGATGAATCCAAATCTACATATATGGGTCAAGGAAGAAATAAACAAGATGATAACATCTGGTATCATTGAGGTAGTGGAAGAATTAGAATGGATAAGCCCAATGGTCATCAATATCAATAAGGATGGGAGGATAAGGATCTATGTGGACTATAAGGACCTAAATGTAGTATGTGTCATCGATCCTTTTCCAACCCCCTTTACTAAAGAAATTTTGGAGGAGTAGCCAGTGCAAGATCTACTCTTTCACGGATGGGTTCTCAGGGTATCACCAAGTCAAGATTGCAAAGGAAGACCAGAGAAAGACAAATTTCACCATTGAATGGGGAATTTTTACCTACATGGTTATGCCTTTTGGATTGAAGAATGCGCTGTTGTGTTCTCACCCATCGTGGTACAAGCATTTCAGGACTTCATCCATGAATTTCTTTAAGTGTACTGGATGATGAATCTGTGTATGGATTGGTAAAATACCATGGTGACAATTTGAGGCTAATTTTTGAGAGATGTCGGTAATTATGGATATCCCTCAACATTAAGAAATGTGTCTTTTCTACTCCATTTGGGACCCCTGTTAGACATATTATATGCAAATAAGGCTTACTAGTGGATTCTACCAAAGTTGCGAGATATTGTGGGATTAGGGAGCCTACTAGTCAAAGTATAGTGCACATATTCCTTGGGCATACGGGGTACTATAGGAAATTCATCAAGGGATATGCCAAGATCATTGCACCCTTGGAGGAATTTCTAAAACACAAGAGTGCCTTTCATTGGGGAGAGGCACAACAGAGGGCATTTGACACTTTGAAGGATAGGCTTGTCATAACACCCATACTACATTTTCCCTCTTGGGATAAGCCTTTCCATGTGCATATTGATGCCTTAGGGACAGCTATGGGAGTAGTACTAACACAACCTAGTGAGGGAATTTTTATCATCCCTTATGTTTTGCTAGTAGAAAGTTAACACTAGCAGTAATAGAATTACACAACTACCGAGTGTAAACAATTGTCTATGATTTATGTGTTGCACAAGTTCAGATAATACCTATTGGAAACACCATTTATATTCTACATGGACCACATGGCATTAAAGTACTTAGTCAACAAGCCTATTTTACAAGGGTACATATGTTGTTGGGTCCTATTATTCCAAGATTTTGATTTTACGGTGGTTGTAAAACCTGAAAAGAGAAATTCAGGACCTGACCAATTATCAAGGATTAATTCATGAGAGGACACGAAAAGCATTGAGGATACCATGCTAGATGCGTAACTATTTAGGTTATGACGCACGCCCTCAAACTTGGAATGTATCACGGTGTTCTTGAAAAGCGGTGAGGCACCGGAAGGATGAAGGCTCTAGAGAAGAAGCAGATTAGAAATACACGCCACAACCGACATGTTGATTAGTGGAGATTTGTATAAGTTAGGACATGATGAGGTTACGTGTCGATGCATATTAGAACATGAGCGCATGGAATTTATGGAGGAAGTGTATAGTGGGATTATAGGAGGGACAGAAATGCTACGGCGCGGAAGATTTTATTAGAAGGGATTTGGTGGGAAATCATCTACTAGGATTATATTGAGTTTTCCAAGGCATGTGACCATTGCTAGTGCCTTGGAAAACCTGAGAAGAAGGATAAAATTCCCTTGCGACTAATAGCAGCTCTTGCGAACCATTTTAAAAATGGGAAATCAACTTTATATGGCCAATTTCATCACCACGCCAAGTATTGGTTCGCGGTATATCATTACCTATATTGATTACTTGACACGATGGGAAGAGGTAGCACCTACGAAGGATTACACCGTAATGATAGTTAGATTTTTATGGGAGAACATAATTAACAGGTATGGTTTTCCTTTGAGCTTAACTAGTGATAGGGGTACACATTTCCTCAATGAAATGGTAAGGATTCTCGTTAGTAGAATTCATGGTGGCCCATCACAATACTACCCTTATCACCCTCGAGGGAATGGGAGCTGCTTGAGGCATTTAACAAAATACTAAGTCATGCGTTGACTAAGATTTATGATGTTGGACAACAAGATTGGGATGATAAGGTATAGGCATTCTATGGGCATACAGGACAACCTACAAGAGGTTAAACAAGGCCACACCATTTCAATTGGTGTTTTCATGCGGAGGATGTTTTTCCATTTGAATTCATGTTACCATCGCTGCATATAGCACGTGCAGGAGGGTTGGATGATGAACAAGTGCTAGAAGAGAGGATTAATAAGTTGATGCAGTTAGACGAGAGACGATCACTTGCTAGATGGAGTTAGAAGATAGAAAAAGAAAGACAAAAGGCATGACATGATCATCATATCAAGAACAAATAGTTTGATATAGAGCATATGGTATTGTTGTATGATTCCAAGTATTTGCATCATCACGGGAAATTGAAAGTCCATTGGTTGGGACCTTACATCATTTCGTACATTTTTTATTCAGTGCTTATCATCTACAAGCACTAGATGGGACGAGATTACTAAGTCACTTCAATGGGAGTAGGCTGAAGCCCTACTATAAATAAGTCTTCTTGGTGTTTGTAAATAAGGCTAGTATTACTAGTTAGCTTAGAATTTCCCTTTATTGCTTTTTCTTTTCTTGTGTTTCCCTTTCTCATTATTTGTTCCCTTTTTTGTTTCATTTTGCGCCTTGTGCGCCAGTAACCACATTATTTTTCTAAGGTTGTGTATGCACAGAGGACCGTGCATCTATTTTAGTGTGGGGTGGAGTAATGCAAAGCAAATTATATGCCAATAATAAAATTTGAATGGCTTAGTAGAAGGAAGCGTGTAAGGTTGAGAAAACACGTGGGGAAATGGTGGATAATGAATTATGGTGTCAAGAATGTTGTAATAAAGACCACATACAAAGAATGAAGAGTGTAGGAACAACATGAGGTAGGCGAGGAAAGAACTAGGTAAAGGACAGAAGAAGTTCCTTCAAAGATCGAAGACGTGCACGTAAGATTCTTGGTCAGATTGGATTTTTGCATGCCATAAGGTTGTAGAGCATTTTTCAAGCAGGATTAGGCGTGTGGGTAAGAGCGTTGAAAGTCAACCTAGTGGAAAATCCACATTTAATTTTAAGTACGTTGGTAGGTGGTATAATATTTAATGTTGGAGGAAAGCAAAAATATAAATATAAGGTTGGGCAAGTCACTATTCTACCTTGTTATTACGAAGTTGAAGCACTCTTGCAAACTAGGGCATCCAGAGTGATTTGTGCGAAGGAAGAAGAATCATAGAAATCTAAGTATGTGACTAGAGTGGATCTACAAACTAGGAGGAAGGAGTAAACAGGTGTGAGAAAAGTTAGTTTGTAGTGTGCCATCTTGTGGAGGGCTTCTCAATTCTTTCTAAGTTTTTGGATTTTTAAAGCCCAAGGAGAAGGAAAGGAATGCCTCAAAATAATTTTAAGTGTGATAAACATGAAAAATACCCATTTGCTTTAGCTTATTCATTGTGGCATCATCAAACTACCTAAATCCAAAGATGTCAAGTTGTTAATTTTATAAGGGGTGGAAAATTGGATAATAGTTTGGTAACTTAATGGGGTAATCTACCTACTATAATTATGAGATTAGTGGCCTTGAAGCATCCATTGGGCGTGGAGTTAGCCTCGATATTCTCGAAAACTTATCTAAAACCCGAATCTCTAGCCCTTGAATCCACCTAAAGATATTCTTGGACTGGAGTGACATGATCATTCTCATTATAAAAAATTTCTAAATTGAGTTTTATTAGAGTGTAAAATTGTCGTAAATTGATATTTTCCCCATGTTTCCTAAAATAAATGGTGAAGCTAAGCAACAACCCCAATCTTGGATGTATTCAAACTTGATTTGAATTCTATTTAGGCACCCCCCTACAACTAATCGGTTGGGGCAAGTGAATGGAAATCTGAAAGTGTGTCCATATCTAATTTTAGTTACTTTGCATTTGATCTTCTAAGAGACTACATCTAATCCTTGCAACCTTGAGGATTTTTAGATTATATAAGATGCAATGAAGAGTTTCAAGGTTTCAAACTATAAAAGATCTTCTTGTATACTATATAAGATGTAATGAATAGTTTCAAGGTTGTAAGGATCAGTTATAATCTCTCATAAGATCTAATATAGAGCAACTAAAATCATATATGTGCATAGTTTCGTATTTCCATTCCCTTGCCCCAACTAACCAGCTTATAGGGGAACCTAAACAAAATTTAAATCAAGTTTACATACATTCAAGATTGGGGTTGTTGTTACTTAGCTTCACCATTACTTTCATGAAATGTGGTGAAAAGATCAATTCAAGACAATTTTCCACTCTTATAAAACTCAATTCATAAAAATTTTATAATGAGAATGATCAAGTCACTTCAAGTCGATGACAGCTCTTCAAGTGGATCAAGGGGTCATAGATTCAGGTTTTAAATCGTTTTCAAAATATTGAGCTAACTCGATGCCCGATAGATGTTTCAAGGCCACCGGTCTCATTAATCTAGTAGGCATATTACCCCATTGAGCCATCAAATTTTTATCCAATTTTCCACCCCTTAAAAAATTGGCCAACTTAACATCTTTGGATTCAAGCATTTGATGGAGTCATAGTGAAGAAGCTAGACAAAATAGGTATTTTTCATGTTTAGCGAACTTACAATTGTTTTAAGGCATTCCTCTCTATCTCTCCAAGCTTCAAAAATCTAAAAAAATAGAAAATTTTGGGAAGTTTTACACATTTGAGAAATTTGGGTCATTTCTAGAGTTTAACGGGTTTTGTGGGTTTGGGAGGAATGAAGAAACAATTCCTAGGTTCCTCCAGTTCCCCACATTTCCACTTTTTCCACATTGAAGTTTGTGAAATTTGATAATGTTTTATGGATGGATCAAATTGTTAGAGAACTTGTGGAATAGGTTCTCTAGGGTCATTAGTTCCCCGCATGTCTATTTTTCCTACAAACCAAGGGAAATGGAAGGATGGCGATCTAATGCGTACTTTTGGATTATAGACAAAATGATTCCTTGGGGCTTCGGGTTCCCCTCGAGGTGTTGGAGTTGTAATTCAAAAGAAAGAGAGTGTTGTGGGATTGTATATGGGATGAGGAATGACCGAACAAGTTCTAACGGGTCATGAGTTTCTGGTGGGAGTGTTCGGACTAAAAGACAAAGCATTGAAGTAGAAAATAGGTGTCGAGGAACATTTCTTATGGAGAGAAATGTGACATAATTAAGGGTTGTGGGAACCAATGAACGGGGTGGTACTATTCCATAGTTCCACCCCATAACCGAATAACCAAGCCACACCCAAACCAAAGGCCATTGCAGGTAAAGCAGACCCGGAGAACAAAGTACATAGTTCCTTCCATCCACAAGTTCCCCACACTACCAATCCATCCGCACCACAAAAAAATGATTAAATATGGACTATATAGAAGCGTTTGAAACTCATGTTCCTCCTCGATCCCCTTAAATCTGCATAGCCATAACTTTCACCCATGTACTCAAAATTTGACAAAATTGGTACAATTAAAAAGCTCTCATCATGAACTACACCATGGAAACCGAAAATTTTGATTTTGGTTAGGGTGGTTGGGTGAAAAGGGGGAAAACATATCTAGCATTAAAAATATAATTATAGGTTGTTCAACCACCATATTTTATGAGGTATGGTGCCCATTACTTCTCCCATAAGAAAATTATCACGGGAAATGGATTTGTAAAGGTTCCCATATGTATTTTTAGATATTTAATGCATTTTGTTGGTGGGTGGAAGTAGGAATTTGAGTTCCCTCTATTTTCCATCTTCTCTCTCTTTCCCATTCTCTATAAATTGTAAAGGGATGCTCATTTGTAATGTTGGACACTTTTATATTAGGCTCTTATAATGTTAGTGCATCATTTCTAAGTGTTGCATGTGGATTTAGAGTTTCAATCATCAAATTTGGGCATGTGGGGTGATTCTTTCCTTTCTCCTTCATTATAATTAATTGTGCATCCTTATAGAGCAATAAATTCATATTTTGTGGTTATTGTCTACCCTAACTTGTCTTTTATTGCATTTTCTTGCCTTTCATTGCATTTGTAGGTATATTGTGCATATTTTATTCTCCTTACAGGGTTTAAATCTATTGTGCTCCATGGAAATGGTGGTTTGAATGTTGTTTTGGTGTGATGTGCCTATCTTCCCTCTCCTCATCCATTTTCCTCCCATTTTCCCTCATCTAAGAGTGTATTTCCCATTCTTCTTGGTGTTATCACCTCTCTTTAGTTTAGGATTTCAGTTTTATGCATCTCTTCTCACCTTGGTCCCTTGGAATGATAGATTAGAGTTAGATAGTTGCATTTCATTTCCTAGAGTAGTTTAGCTTTAGGAACATATAGAGGAACCAACCTTCTCTAAAGGTTTTTCTCGGTTCAAGTCCTACAAATTGGAGACAATCTCATGTTTCCTTAAAGCCCTAAATCATTTTGATTTGGGATGCGTGTAATTTTGAGCTCAACAATCACATGTATGTGGTGTATTTTCTATATTTTGGACTAACATGTCTAACACATGTTTCTTGTGCAACATTTACGATTATTGCTTCACTAGATCTGTTATATCATATGCTATGAGATTTTCATCACACTTGGATACACTTGATTTTCATACATGCTTATTTTTGTGTGTGTGTATGTTTGCTTGTTACTTTGATTATGGTATAAGGGCCTTGATTATCTTGTAACACCATGGGTGTATCACGTTTTCCAACATTCACCTTTTGTGTGACTTTGTTTTATATATTTGAACTTGTTTATACATTATATGCATTATTTTTTATGTACACATGATTTACTTTTGTTTTGATACATTGACATAATTTATTATGGTTACCATGATTCTTCTTTTTGTTACTCGTGTTTTGCGTCATGGTTTCTACCATACACATCCCCCTTGTTGATATAGTTTCTTCTAGGTGGAAACCACATCAGTTTTACAAAGTTTATACATGGGCTCTAAAATTTTAGACATGGGTATACATATTTTATTTGATTCATGCACTCACATTGTTCATCGTGCATGCCTCAAAAGAGGAAGAAAAAAATTGAGGTTTATTTTACATTTCCAGTAAATAAAAACATTTTTCTAGTTACTGAGACATATGCAGAGGAAAACAAAAATGACTCAAAATTGGACTCAAACATAAAAAAACTTAACAAAATCTACGGGGTAAAAAAATGTACATATCTTGGTCAAGACCGTATGGATGGTTTTGACCATACTATATGGTTTTTCCCAAGGGCATTTTATTTAGATCATTTTTAGGTTTTTCATGATTGGTACAACATTTACATATGGTTTTATATTCATATTGACTATTTTTGACACAAATTCAAAGTGGGTATGAATTATTCCATTCTCTCTTTCACCATAGGTACTCAATTCCATTTTAGTTTTGGGCATATTGGGGGCATATGTCTCCTTTCTTTGGTTAAATATCAACATGCGCGCTTTACTCAATTTCTTCTCGGTTGTGCGATAAATGGGAAGAGTATGGGGCACTTATTCTCTTTTCTACTGTGTGTCCTAATTTATAAAAATGGACTTATATTCATTTGTAATGGTATGGTTTGTGGGGTTGTGGAAGGTATCAAAGTGTCTAAGTTATGTGTAGTGTTAGGAATCATTCCTAACATGGGTGTTTTGTCCTTAGGAGCTCCATATTAAAATAATATTTAGGTGTGAGAAATTAATATGTGGAGCATATATTTAAATAATGTAAGTGAGTTGTGAAAACAACACAAGTAGAGATTTAAGAGAGAAATTAGAATGGAGAGAATAAAGGTTGTTAGAACAACCTACTAAGATTAGTGTTAGTGGTTTGAGGAGTTGTTATAGGAATATTTATATATATAACCAATATTATTGATTAAATGTTTAATTTTGATTGACTGAATTCATGATTGTGCACATTGTAGCTTTGGCTCTCCCTTTCTCAATATGGATTAATTTCATATTTTGTATCGAGAAGGTTTGAACCTTTTGTTTTTCAATCGTTCATTTGTTTTGCATCCAAATGGCTCACACAATAGCTTTTCAACTATAGACCATTTGCAATAGACAGTTTTTTCCATCCACCATTCTTGCATCTTGCCATAGTTTGTAGTGTGGACCACTTACAAATCTGTGACATTCACCATTCATTTTACAAATTATCTTCCATGTCGTCCATTATTTCCACAGTTCTTTCATTTGAGATTGTTCACCATTTGCATTCCCATAAATCAGAAAAATAAATATATATATTAGCTTCTAATTTTATTTTGTCTATGTGTAATTATTTTTGGATCCTTCTAAATAGTTTGAATAATATGCAAATATGAAATTTATATCTATATTGACTCATCCCTCACCATTTGTCACTGTTCTCTCATTCAATCTGCAGATTTTGTATTGACAGTTGGATTCTCATCCAATGATATATCTTCATATGCCCCCGTGTATTTGCATTTATAAAGGCTTAATTTTTTTATCTTTGAATGCATTTTTAGATTCTTTCCTATAGTATTAGAACAACATATTAGCGGATCTCTACTATTTTTCCAACTACGTCTGACATTTAATTCTTCAGTAGCACCACGGCTCGACATGGCCTTAAATTTTCTCTCAGTTCAAACTCGGCCCCTTACTTGGTGGATTTGATATGTCGATTCGCCATCTCAAAAATCTTGAGAGCTTTGTTCAGTCACTCTCCCACTCCATATATCTTGTATCTTTCTTCATTTTATCTGCTTGGTTGTAATCCTTTATGGATATTATGACACAGATCGGCATGGCTTTGGAAACTCTGAGTAGTGGATATTTTTAGGCTCACTCAGTAATAGAATTGGCTCCAAGTTGAACCAATGGTATCAACAATATATCTTGCGAGCTTGGGATTACCAAAACCCCAAGTCTTTCTCCTCGTATATAACTACGACTTGAAAGGATTTACAACGCCACATATCTCGACATCCCTAAAAACATGCAAGTAAACACAATAGATAAGGGTAATATTAATCTTGCGGCTTCCTTTTAACTCATCATTGTCATTTGGGGGGATAAATTCCCAAACTACCCATTTGAAGATTATCTTAGATTTTAATAAGCCTCATCAATAGAGAGAAGAATTGTGGCATGAGCACACATTGATTTTTGTAAAGGGAAATATAAGTGATGAATTTATTTTAAGTGGGGTCTCTCAATTAGAAAGAGGATATTTTGTTCGACAAAGGGGCGGGGGCGGGGGGGGAGGGCGTAAATATATTTGAGAAAAATAAAAATCTAGGGAAATAATATTTCGGATGCAAATATTTTTCATATTGGGGAAATACAAAAAAATGGACAATAATCAAATGCAGAAATCAATAAAAAAAGAGGTAACGACCAAAAAATCCAATCATCAATATGCGGCTCTAGAATGTTTTTCACCCCATGTTAGAACTAAGGGGGAATGTTAGGAATTAGTCCTAACATGGGTGTTTTGTCCTTAGGAGCTCCATATTAAAATAATATTTAGGCGTGAGAAATTAATATGTGGATCATATATTTTAATAATGTAAGTGAGTTGTGAAAACAACTCACGTAGAGATTTAAGATATAAATTAGGATGGAGAGAATAAAGGTTGTTAGAAAAACCTACCGAGGTTAGTGTTGGTGGTTTGAGGATTTGTTAAAGGAATATTTATATATATATATATATATATATTATTTATTAAATATTGAATATTTATTAAATGTTGAATTGTGATTGATTGAATTCGTGCTTGTGCACACTTGATCTTCGGCTCTCCATTTCTTAATATGGATGAATTTCCACACGTAGTCAAGATTTCGTATCCTCTTACACTTAAAGGAAGATATCAAAGTTGTTGAATAACTTTGATACACAGTCTTCTTCCTTTACAAGGTGTTTCAAGTCCTTATCTTTTTAGTTAATCTCTTTGACATTAATGTGTTGGTTTGATACACCTAATACATCAACATATCCTCTACATAATTGGGGATTGATCACCCCCAATTATCCATCAAAATTCAGTAAATCCATAATCGACAAGGCATAAAAATGGGAGCATGTTCCCTTTATAAAACAAACATGTGTATCCCTTCCATGTTTTACATATCTTTTGGCATTCTTGTTACACATTTATTTACAATAATTTCATTACATTTGAGTTACATTTCAATTTCCTATCTTGGGCATTGACTACATTCTATGTTGCGCAGTTTCATATTAGAGCATGCCAACACCAATATAATAAGATCTTGAAAAATAAAGCTATTAAGAGAAAATACAAAGTATGGTGCATACTCAAGTATATTTTCATTTTAAGCATGTAATTTTCAATTTCATACTTAAAGGGGGAAAATATAGACACTTAAATTTGGAAATCTATCATTTGACACTATTGATCTTGACATTGCACACTTGTATGGACAAATGCACTCTCCTCACTTTTGAGTAGTTTACCTTGATAACACTTCATTTACTTTATTATATTTTCAGATGTAACACCCAATGTTATTCAACTTCAGAATTAAGGGAATTTAAAAAAATCCCTTATCCCCATTACATGCCTTCAATGATTTTATAATGTAGTAATAAAAATATAGCAAGTAATCTAGTTTACAATCCATCCGATAACATTCCAAAACCATGTGCAACTGTAAAGGTCATTTAGATCTACCCGATCCCCTTAATTTACTCTTTTTGAGTATGCATAACTTGTATGCAAGTGGTTAACCTATTTAGTTAGGTTTGTGAACTGATGTAATTCCTGAGTGTCTACCTAAAAATCATATTACTGAAATTCATTCGGCATCACACATTGTTAACAAGGAACCAGGTGATCTGATAGTGTATTTAGTAATTACACTACTTAGGCCAAAGTTTTCAAGCTATGCTTTGCATGCTTTTTTTGTGACCACACACAATTCACTCAAAACATGTCCCATCACCAATCAATTATCCCACATAGTTATTTGGATTCATCTTAATAGTTAAGTGTATTAACTTATGTTTTAAGCAGCCTAGAGTCTAAAGTCTAGGTCTTCCCTCTGATATAGGTGTATGTTGACTATACCAACTTAGGATCCCTATGGGAAAGATAATGATTACTCTTTGACTCTCATCAAAGGTTAATCATTACCCTTCCCGTATCCATCCTAAGATAGCATGGTTAGAGTACAACCATTCGAGAAGTAAGACTTAGAGTCCATGCCAACTTAACACCTAAGACATTATTCTTAAGTTCAACGATAAGAGTTTAAATTAGAACATAGGATTGATGACATTCATTAATAACACATTTATTAATGTTGTTTCATATTACACTCTTAGAGTCACTTTACGACTTTCATCGTTAAGTACCATTTTTAATTTAACCATATTATTAGGTTTAGGTAATCATCCTAATCCCTACTAGATAATGTTGTTCCATTTAAGGAAAGGTCAAATCAAGTAATAATTTACTTGCAATTAATTATAGTGTAGAACTCGCTTTAAGTTTTATTCAATTATTTAGTTCATATTTGTTGATTTTCAGTAGTCATACAAATGTACTTTACCATCATTAGGTCAATTCACTAAGTATCTTGTCATGTATAATTTATCAAGTAAATTATTAATTAGATGTACTTGTGATTATTAAATTTATCTTATTTCATTCGAGTCTCAGAAATAGTATTGTATTTCTCAACTCTTGCACCACAATCAAATAGTGTTATTTAATAATTTCCTTAATTAATCATTAATAAATGATATTATGATTATCATTCCTATCATTTAATAAAGTAGATTAAATGATGTAACAAGTACAATTAATTAATAAGGACCAATTTATTTCTCAATCCATTTAAGTACAACAATTTGCAAATCAGCAACATCACTATTTACAACACATAAAAATAACAAGATTTATCATAATATAAAGTAAAATAATTTTGTGTCCAATAGTACAAAATTTATTTTCAAGATAATATAATTGGCCTATGACCATTTACAATGTCTTGAACAACTTTCACTCATACAATCCAAGTTTAAAATGTATATTTAAATTAATGTTTACAATCAGTCATAATGATGGAGGAACATCACTGTAAAGGCTTCAATTTTGCAATTTTGTGTCAAGAAAGGGGTTTACTGTGGTTTTGGTGGTGTAGATAGGTTTTCTTAGCTCCTCCATGGTATTTTAAGACCATCCTAGTGTGTTAGGTGGGAAAATTCAAGTTTCCCTCCAAAAGAGACAATTTAAAATTTGAATGTAAAAGGTGTGCTTGAAAGTTATAATGTGTAAAAATGATGTCATTAAAGGTTATAAGAGGTCATTTTGAGACCTTAGGATATTAGAGAGAGGTATACATACTCTTGTGTAAGAAATCATGAGTCAAAATTATCCCTAACCTTAGTAAGTTAGGTAAAACTTGAAAAACCACCTTTGGTCAAGCTTATAAAAAGAGAACACCAAGTTATGAAAGTAAGTTATGGCAGATAGAAGAAGCTTTTAGTGAGAGGATATGTGAAGGAGAGCTAAGAAGGATCAAATAATCTGTAATTTGTATGATAGAGAATAAGGAACCAGATTTTTCCTTCTTGATTGCTCCTTAATAGGTATATTTTGAGTTGTTCATGATTGATGGAATTATTTATGTTATTTTTATTTGTGCCACATTGATTTTCTTACAAAGAATGAATATTTTCTTACACAAGATGGTCTTAGGAAGGATTCAAATTGTTTGATGCATGACTGTGATAATGAAATTGGTATGTAAGGGTTAACAGAGATGAAGCAACTTCTTGGTGGCTCGAAATCAAATTTGTGTGCTAAAAGAGTCTATTGGAATTGCCAAAGGTAGAAAACCTTGTGACAAGATTTTTGAAAGTAAATGGTCCTTAACAAACCTAGTTGTGCAAAAAAATGATATTTTAAAGTAAAATACGAAATCTCAAGCAAGACACAAAGTTAGGGTTAGAACTCAAAAATAAAAGGATATTTTGATTATTTATGAGCCTTGATTCTTGATTATTTTGGTGTGCAAGTATGAAGGGGTGTAATTAATGATTTCTACTAGTATTGGATTTTGAAAGAAAATATTAAGAGGTTTCAAGGTGTCAAATACAGTCATTTCAGTTATACATTGTCACAAAGTACCTGTTGAGGGTTACATGCATTTAATCTTTGTCTAGAAATCATCTTTCCTCCTTAATTTTATTATTCTTTAAAATTAATGAGGTTTTGTATGGAAACAGATAGTCCAAGGTGTGAAGGAAGTAGATTAATAAGAAATAATATTATGGTTTCATCATGATTGTGCTCACTTTTAAAATTGTATATTGAGGTATTAACTTGTTAATCACGTGCAAATAGGTATGGAGAATCATTTTCAAGTCTTTAATATAATTTTTTTCATGATGATTGATAAGCATGTTTTAATCTCCTCATGACGGTGGTTAGGAATGAGGTTGTGTGTCTAGTTTAATTGTAATTAGACCTGATTATTGGGCATTGTGATATCTCATGGAGGTGATAATTGGTACTCCTTATTTAGAAGATTGTGGTGAAGTTTCCATTTGAATCTTAGAATGAATATTGACAAGTTTTTAAGAGTTGAGTTAAGCAATAAAGTTAGAGGTTGTGAACTATAAAACCCTACGGTCATGATAGTTGTTGAGTGCTCAAAAAGAATCTTGCACGTGCTCATTAAACACCACTAGTAAGAAAAAACTTTTAGCAATTATAAAACAAACTTGGTGTTAAAATTTCATGGTTTGATTCAAATTTTTAGAGAAGTTATAGCAAAAATGCTTTTCTCGGTCTCTCAGAGAGGGTATGCACTAGTCGAGCTAGGGTTTTCTTATCAAACCCCTTAAACATCTTAGTTTTTGTGAAACTTAGAAGTTACCATGATGAATAACCTATCTAAGATATTATTAAGGAAATGTATCCTTTTAATGGTTTATTTGCAAGTTATTTATGACAATATGGAAAGAGGAATGATAATACAATCAAAAGGCATAAAATAAAGGCATGGTTTAGTAAAGAAGTATCACTTTCCCTTGGATTCATAGTTTTAAATTTGAAACATAGT
Organism: Taxus wallichiana var. yunnanensis; assembly: GCA_018340775.1. Taxonomy (NCBI): domain Eukaryota; kingdom Viridiplantae; phylum Streptophyta; class Pinopsida; order Cupressales; family Taxaceae; genus Taxus; species Taxus wallichiana. Next base: position 602,150,981 of record CM031238.1, read on the forward strand.
AATAATCCCTTAAAGGGTACTCAAAACTTATTTCACCATTTTCTTTATGTTTTTGGAATGTGATGAAATAGATAAGGGTAAGGGCTAAGGAGGAATACCTGTTGTGTTGGTTTGGAGGTTGATGTGCGCATTCTGACTTCTCGATCCGATGCTGACTATGAGAGATTCCTTTTGGCTGGGAGGAACTACCTAAAATAGAAAACAAGACCACTAAAGAAGAGTTAAACAATATATGATAGTGGACTGCCTAGCATATGCTAGATCGGGAAGTGTGATACTCCCTAGAAGGTTGTCAATCCACTATTTTATAAAACAAATATGAAATAACTAAAATACGTACATAAATGAATTTAGTGCTAGTATTCTAATTTGGGTACCTCAGATCACTATCAAAGCATGAATCTAATTAAATACTAAAAACTACGCGGGTCAAGGTCTTCAGATCAGGTTGCATGTCACAGACAGGGTCTCAGCATGGCTGGGTAAGGCATTTGGATTGTTTTGGTAGGTAGGTTGGTTGTTATTTTAAAATGGTGTTGATAGACACAAAGACCGGCGTCAGTCAAGGTATGACCGGTCGTGGTTAGGCTTAATCGACGATGGTTATGGGTAATTGGCATCATTATAGTCGGGCTGATAAGATTCAATAAGATTTGTTAATGGGGTTTGAGTTGAGGTCAGGAAGAGATGATAGAGGGCCAAACGAGGTGTATGGGGATCTTAGGAACACTCAAAAATGTGCAGAGGTCGGGTATAGGTGGTCTTATGGCATGGGTGGAGGAATGGTGGGTTTCTGAGAAAAGTAAATGGTAAGGAAAAAGGGAATGCAAGTAGGAAACTGATAACAACAATAAAAGAACCCAATAGACTAAAGTGGAAATAGATGATGCAGGTAAAAAGTGTACTTACTATTTTGTAGGTCCAATGGCTATGTGGTGGTGATGATTGGTTGGTGGGATGGAGCTTGGTGCCGTAGTGATGCTTCCTGAAATGTCACCGTGAGTGCAATACCTCTAGATCTATCCTAGTGTTGGCTATGGATGTCTATAGGTATGAAAAGGCTCTGGTTCTACTTACATGTAGTTCTCTTCTCATCTCCTTGATCTCAGAATGTGACTAACCCAAAAAAAAGGTTTCCAAGGTGAATAAATGGTAACTAACGACGGTTCTGGTTCGGCATCGGTTTGGGATGACCACGCGTCGGTTAAGGTGGTTTACAAAAATTATAGATCTCCCATAATTTGGGTCAGGTCCATTCATTTATTTGTAGATCAGAATGGACGTTATGTTTTTATGAGTAGGAAGGTGGTCGAGGAATAATAGGATTTTGATTTTTAGGGTTGAACTAAGTCATATTCATTTATGGAAACATGATATGAATAGGTATATGGTGAGGAGTCTATGTGAGGTGTCTAGGTGAGGTGTGCATCCATTTAATTAAAGTAATTAAATTAATAATGGGGTGAGGATGGGTATTAATTTAATTGTAAATAATTAAATTAATATTAATGTGGGGTATAAAGGTCATGGTTAGGTGAATGTGTTTGAGTTAGTTTTTGAAAGGGTACCAAGGGGAGTGTGACCCAATTTTGGTGTCTACATTTTTCCCCTTTTTGTCACGTGGCTTGTATAAGTAAGTGATGCTACCAAAAATAGGAAATGGTTGTGTCGAGTGTAAGTGAGGGTGGTGTTTCTGTAAGCATGGGTGAAGGTAACCCCCCTCAAACTAGGAACCGATGAGTTGAGAGATGGAAGCAGTGAGTGGTTTGATAAAATGAGGAGGTGGGAAAATGAAGATCATTGGGTGCATTAGGTAAAGAAAAAAAGGTAAAATCAAGTAAACACGTAAATAGGCCAAGGTCAAAGGTAGTGGCAGTTGAACGTACACACACATTGGAAACTGCGGTAATGTACCAGATTGAGAAAATTTCAAACTCTCCGTTTTCTAAGGTTGGTAGGTCTATCCAAATAGGGTTGAAGTGATGTTGGTATCCAAGGTATAAGATATGGTGTGGAAACACAATAGAGGTCAGGTACACGAATGTTTAGGTATGCTCTGGTACACCAAGGGTCAGGTTAGGATAAACAACACGGCAATAGGCAAGGTAAGGTCGGTAGGCCAAACAATACGGGTAACCACATCGCAAGGTACAATGAGCACGGAGGGTCAAAGGTCACAAAAATTGGTTCAGGTCAAGGTATATAGGTAATGGCATGGGTAAGGCCAAGGTATAGGTAAAATAACAACTCCTAAGATGTAGCAAAGGCAATGTAGGGGTAGGTTGGGTTTGTAGATATGGTTCAATGGGTGTCCGGGATGATAAAAGGGGATGTGGGCATGAATGGTTGTAGGCAAAAGGAAGGTTAGCAAGACCAAATAATTGTAAGGGTTGACCAATTTTGGTTATAGGGTGTGATGATGTCATTGGCTAGGGCATAAATAGGACCGACATCGGTCAGGTAGGGGTGGGTTTATAAAAAAAAAAATTGTATTTTACGGAATCATTGTTGTATTATATTGTTGGATAAAATGACAGATCTGTTTGACTTTTTGGCACTTTTCGAGAGGAAAGGATAGGGCATTGTACTCGACTAAGGTGGAGAGATCGATTGGTGAGAGGAGCTAGGTAGATGGGTCCATGAGATTAGGGGGTAATTTGATTGGTGGAGAGATTCGAGGTAGATTTCGGCATGGTAGAGGTGGGAGAGGGGTCGGGTGGACTATCGACACAATGGATGACGTGCCTCCATGAAGATGGCATCATGACGAGGTAATATTTCTCCTTGTTCCTTGTTGGTTAGGTGATTTGGTTTGTAGAAATTGGGTTTGGGTAGAAGTGGGTTTGGTGGGGAGAATTAAATTTTAATTTGGGAAGAAAATGGGTGAAATAGGAATGTAGGAAGGTGTAATTAGGTGAATGAGGATGGGGGAGGGGTTGAGGGGATTTGGGTAGGAATGGGTGGGTAGTTAGGGAGAAATGGGGAATTTTGAGAGAAATAGGGTAGGGTTTTCATGAATTTTTTCCATGATAATGACCGACGCGTCGGTCGAGGGTTAGCCAATGTTGGCGGGAGTTAGCTGCGGCATATGTCACAAATGGGGTGACCGATGCCGGTTTTGGGAGACTAGTGCCAGCTAAGGAGAATCGATGTCGGTCGTCATTGAGAGAAAAATGGGCTAGGAGATGAGTAAGGGTGGTTGGGTGAGATAGGAAGGTAATGTTGAATGAAAATAGGCAGGGTAATAGTTATAGGTGGGGGGTCAAGGGTGAATGTGGGTATGGTCAAGGTTTAATAATGTGATGGTTTGTTGGATGCTAGGCAAGGGACCAGTTACGGATGCATGATAGGGTACCTCCCCTATTAGTAGCATAGACACATAGGAGCATGATAGCGGAGGAGTGGTAGCATGTTGTAGAGGCCGATTGATTGGGGTCGACGCCACGGCATGTAGTCCTGCAGGGAGTTGAGTTTGATGGTCACCCTCATTAACAAATGGGATTCGGTGACCAACACATTCCGCTTGCCGACATGTGAGATGACCATCACCTTGGAGGATGTGTATAGGATCCTACGACTACCGATAGTAGGGATGCAGGTGTATTCAATTTCTTTAGAGGCATCTAAGGAGCTGATGTTGATAGTGTTTGGTGAGGGCTAGTAGGAGTTGAGGTTCCATAGCGCCAGCATGAGTTATGGAGATATGTACCGAGCCCATCCAGAGGAGATGAGGCTAGTAGTTCTAATGATGGAGGTAGTGTGTTGTTTTGCACTACTAGATGCAGAGGGTGGGAGATTCCCACGATCATTGATGGGGTTCTGCATGATATGATGGAGGACATGACCTAGTTTGCATGGGCACCAGCCTTCTTAGTGCAGCTATATAGAGAGTTGTGGGCCTATGGGTGATTGTGGTGGTTCAGCCTATGTTGCACCTTCTTACTACATTGTTGGGCATATGAGCACATCATGTGTGTGCGTCCAGTAGGCATGCCCCAACTTGATGCATTCGAGCCGGGTTTTGTGTGGGTGGGTTACAAATGGATGGGTACCTATGATTAGAGAGTGCTGAGCTGTCAAGGCTACACATGATGTAGCCTATTATAGGAATTTACTAGAGGGGTTGTCTGACATGGACATCATTTGGAGGCCCTATGTTGGATTTCCTTCATACAGACAGATGGCCATGGAGCTGGATGGATTATAACTGGTGAGATGGATAGAGGGACGTCGTGCTGGTGAGCATGAGATGATCCCCATGATAGGGTTAGGTGACAGTTGGGATTTCCCCAAGATATACCTCCACCATTTCCATAGTACATGAGGGATGACGTGGAGAGGCCTATGCCTCTACCACACCTGATGATGCCTATATAGGAAGGAGGAGCAGATGGTAGATCGGCAGATTGATTATGTCATAGTTACTTCGACATGTAGAATATAGTGGTGGGAAGCATAGTTGTGAGAAGTACCACCGAGGCTAGGGCAGCTGGACTTGGCCACCATCACAGTGCAGAGAGATGCCCTATAGGGGCAGGTGGTGACTCTTGTCATATAGTTGGGGATAGTGTAGGGACACTCGACAGTGGTCAAAGGCACAGTTACCACACACAGCACAAGTTACAGGAGGCTGCAGGTAAGTTGGCCCAGCACAGATTGTATCAGGCCCTAAGCCCAGTGTACAAGTGGCCCTATAAGCCAAGGCACCCACAAGCACAAAGCTCGAAAGGGGACAAGTACCCACACAGGCACAAGGACATGGTCCCTTATTATAGGTACTAGCGAGATAGGGTCCTGAGAGAAAGGTACAGGGGCCGAGAGCGGTGGCACCTCTACAAACCATATCGATGGCTAGGTTCAGGGATGCCCTGGGTGAGGCACGATACTATTAGGACCACTTGATGGCTGCATGGATAGACATCCCCTCTTATGCCGAGTATAGAGCATAGCAAGCTTTAAGTGAGAGGACCAGGTCCCACACTCACAATGTGGAGAGTACAGTGGGGCCGGTGATCCCCCGAGATAGAGAGTAAGGTGAGGCCACTAGTGTACGAAGGCCATCTCCAGGTGAGGTACCATCCAAGGGTGGATTGAGGCCCATAGTGGTGGTGAGATACTAGCGGGATGTTGCACAGGAGAAGAGGAGGAGGAGGAGACAGGTGAGATAGACATGGAGGATATTAGATGGGGAGATGCCTGATTGTTGCGTGTACCTCCATATTTTTTTGTATTTTGAGATATACCAACCTACGTGAAGAGAGCGAGGATGTACATGAGTGTTTTTTTAGATTTTTTATCATATACCAGCCTGCGTGCCAAAGATGGTGAGGATGTATATGAGAGTTTTTTTTCGATTTTTGATCATATACCAGCATGTGTGTCGAAGATGATGAGGATGTACATGAGAGGTGTTTAGAGTGCTTGCATATATTTGAATCCATGTACACATGTATGTATACACAAAATTTCTAATTTATAGATGATGGTATTTATAGTATGGATGGTGTATTTGCTTTTAATTTCTGTTATTATGTGTGTATGTGATGGAAACTAGGTGGATTAGGCATGATGGAGTCAGTCGGTGTAGGCATGATGGAGTCAAGTCGGTGTAGGCATGATTGAGTTAGATCAATTTATGTATGGTGGAGTTAGGTCGATTTAGGCATGGTTGAGTCTAGGTTAGTTTAGGCATGATTGAGTCAGGTTGGTTTAGGCATGGTGGAGTCAGGTTGGTTTAGGCATGATTGAGTTAGGTTGGTTTAGGCATGATTTAATGTCCAAGTTGTAGGTAACATGGGGGAAAATGGTGATGTATATATAGGTTATGGCTTAAATTCCTAAATATTTTCTATATGTGGAAATATGAAATGATAAATTGGTGATTTGATGATGTGGTAAAAATGTGTATTAATTGATGCTTGTTGGTTTAATTTCCAGTTATTAATATAAAATGGAAACTAACTAAGGTAGAATACAAATAAGGAAAGTGGAAAGGGGAATTGGTTAGGGTAAAGAGTGGTCTAGCTAACCTCCAAGGGCCCCATGCCCTCAAAGTTTTTGCCTACATAGCCCCAATGAAAAAGGGACCTCAGGCCGATGTAGTTCTCCCATAAGCTAGGGAAGATTATGATGAAGTAGAGGAATGGGTTGGTAGGTTTTTGGCATGGTTGAGTGTAGGTCATAGGAATGGTTGAGTTTAGGTCATAGGCATGGCGGATTTTAGGTTATAGGCATGGATGAGTTGTTTTAAATGTAGGTGTTGATGATCTGGTCCTGTATAGGATAATCAATAAGTAATGAGGAAGGAATGGTAAGAGGTGGCAAAAAGAGTTGCTTAATTGAGAAGATCCTTAATGAGTCTACCATATCCAAGATGGGCTTATGAATGGAAGACCCTAAATGTGTTACATAATATACCATTCTAAGGGTGAAGAAATTCATGTCATCATGAAATGTCACACTTTGCGGTAAGTCCCTTGAGAAAAGAGGAAATTAGGATGAAAAGGCAATGATGTGAGAGTTGGAAGTTTAGCATAATTTAGTGTACAACAACATGTTTTCCTTAGCAAGAAACCTAGGATCACAAAATAGGCAAGTCCATGATGAAAATTTCATCCTTTTCTTCATTTTTTTAATAGACTGATCGATGCGGGAAGTCTATATGGGATGAGTATATTATCTCCTTAAGGTCTTCATGAAGCTGATCGAGGTGAGAAGCTTCTGGATATTTTAATTGTATTTTTGAAATGATTTTATATAGTTATCCTTCAAGGGAGAAGTCTATTTATGGTGGTGGAAATAGAGTGAAGAGATGTCCCTTTTTAAGGGAGTCATATTTTGCTGGAATTTTGACTCAAGGAGTTGTATCCCTTTTTGTTTTTGGACATTTAAGTCATGGACAAGACTATAGAGGAAGATTAGGTTCTTGTTTAGAAGACAAGACCATAACACACAGAGGTTAATTATGAAAGAGGTGGTTTTGAGTGATGAATGACCATGGGATTCCACCTTGGAGAAGATGAAAAGTATCCATGAGAATCATGCTATGAGTAGAGTCGTGGTACTCATATTGAAGACAAGGCTGAAAGGTGATGGGTAATCACATGATTCTTTTTTAGTCGTGGGTCCTCAAAATGGGTAATATGGAAGGTGGACGGCGCTCAAGGGATAAGCGATCAGGATAGAAAGTGATATAGACTTGATGTCAACAATAAAATGGTCAAAGATACAAGGCATTGAGGGGATCACGTTGGTTTTACCTTTAAGTGAATACAAACGATAAGCACCTAATCCATAGGCATGGGTAACGATATAGGGTCCAAGCCAATTAGGAGCAAATTTTCCCGCTTAATTTTTTCTTCTTTAGTTACATGTTGATTTTCTTTTAGGACCGAGGTCAGGATTTTCAGCGATGATAAGAACTTGATCCATAGGCATTCATCTAATAACTCGGTTGCACCAAATGATCCTAGTGAAAGTCATCGTCATTGATCATATCTTGTAGAGATATGCGAAGAGATGGAATTTGGACGATAAGCAGTAGACCAGAGAAAAAGGTGTGGCAGCAGTCGAAGTGTGAATACTAGTGCGATAAGCCCACAAGGTGAAAGGAATGTGCGTATGTCAATCCTTCCAAGATCGTTGACTACTTTCATAAGAATTTTGTTCAAGGTTTTATTGGTTGATTCAGCTTGGCCATTGGTTTGCAGGTAATAAGGTGATGAGAAAATGAGTTGGATGTCAAAAGCATTGCATAGCTTGTGTAGGGTTTTGTTTTTAATTGCTTTCCATTATCAGTGATGAGGCGGTGAGGAACACCAAAGTGACAAATGATGTGATGGTTGATGAATTCACATATTTTCTCGGCTTTTGTAGAAATGAGGGGATTGGCCTCTACCCATTTAGTGTAATATTTCATAGCAGTTATGATCCATTGGTGGTGTTATGAAGAATGGGGATTGATCTCACTGACAAGATCCAAACCCCATTGAGAGAAAGTCTAAAGGCCCCGTGCGACTGCAAGGCATGACTAGGTGTGTGATAAATATTTGCATGTTTTTGGCATTTCACACAACATTTGACATAATCACAAAATCACGTTTTAAGGTTGGCCAATAATAGCTAAGTTGAAGAATCCACTAAAGTGGCCTCCATGCAAATTCCATTGTGGACTTCCTTAATGGTGTAGAGAATTTCAGAACTTGTAAGGCATCGTAAGAGAATACCGTCGAATCCACATTTATAAAGGAGACCACCCATGATGACATAATGAGAGAAACTTTTAAGAAAGGCACGTTGTCCATTACGAGTGAGATTGGCGGGTAAAATGGAAAGGGAAAGATAGTCTACATATTCTTATGCCAAAGGTCATGTGGGTTAGGTGTAACGGTTCCAACGGAGTAGAATTTACGAGGTAAATAAGAGGGTGATTGCAGCCTTTATATTGTGACAAATATTTTAGATTCAATGGGTGAAGAAGGTATCTAAGAAGCCAAGAAAGCCATGGTATCCACAAATTTATTGGTAGAACGTGGGGTGGTTTGAAGTTCGTAATGGTCAAAGGTGGTCAAAAGTATATCTACGTGATGTTTATACTTTTGAAGTATCTCATTACGACACTGGTATATACCATTGACTTGGTTTACAACCAGTTGGGAATCACCAAAGATATTGATGGACTTAACATCCAAGGCATAAGCAGCCTAGAGGCCCAATACGAGTGCTTCATATTTGGCAATATTGTTTGTATAATCAAAATCAAGTTTGAAATACAATGACATAGGTTGACCATCAAGAGGAATGAGGATAACACCAGCCCCACCCCCATGTTGACACTTAGATCCATTGAAGAAGAGTGTCATTTGGTAAGCGGGTTTATCTAAGGAGAGGGTAGTTATAGATTTGTCTGGGAAATCAAATTTAGAGGGTTGAGTCCCAGAAAGGGGGGAATCAACTAATTGGTCAGCGATAGCTTGGCCCTTGATGGACTTTTGATGAATGAATTTGAGGTCAAGGTCAGCAAGAAGCATAAGCCAATGTGTAACACATTGATGTTGATAGGGTTTGGCATACATATAGTGTAATGGGTCAGTATTGGTAATGATGAAGGTTTTGTGGTTAAATCGGTAATGGCAGAGTTTGGTGGCAACGAAAACTAAGGCTAGGAAGAGTTTTTGGGCATGGGTATATCTAGTCTCGTAGTCCAGAAGGGTACGGATTATGTAATAAACTGCTTGCTCTTGGTGTTGGTCATCATTATGAGCGAGCATGGTAGCTAAAGAATGGTCGAGTGGTGGAAATATATAGAAAAAAGGGTTGGTCGTATTTAGGAGGAATGAGCACTTTGGTGGTTAAAGAAGGTATTATTTTAAGGCTTGAAGGCTTTATGGCATTCCTCGTCCCATTTGAATGACACGTATTTCTTGAGAAGATGATGAAATGGTTAATGGTGTTTGGAGAGCTACGAGATAAAACGATGAATGGATTGTAATTTGCCTTGTAGGCTTCAAGTTGATAGAGATTAGTAGGCAGAGGCATTTCTAGAATAGCCTCAATTTAGTATAGCTTAAGGCACAATTACAAGAAATTTTGTCAAAAGGTTTGATTAGACCGAGTGTCTCACTTTAGGGAGCACCGGTAATTTTTGTGAAAAATAAAGATGGAACACTTAGATTATGTATCAATTATAGGATGTTGAACAAGGAAATGATTAAGAATAGATATCCACTTCCTAGAATTGATGATCTGTTTGATTAAATGTGTGGTGCATCGGTATATTCTAAGATAGATCTTGATCTAGATATCATCAATTACATAAATTAAGGATGAGGACATTCATAAAACAACTTTTAGAACAAGGTATGGACATTATGAATTCATAGTTTTACCATTTGGATTAACAAATGCACCTATAGCTTTTATGAATTTAATGAATAATATTTTTCAAGAATACTTGGACAAATTTGTGCTTGTATTCTTAGACGATATTCTCATATACTCTAAAAGTATTGAAGAACATCATGAGAATTTGAAGATAGTTTTGGAAATCTTGAGGAAGAGACGATTATTTGGTAAGTTATCTAAATGTTCTTTCTATGACATGGAAGTGCACTATTTGGGTCATGTTATAAGAAAAGATGGAATAGCTGTAGATCCCTCTAAAATTGTAGCTATAACTGAGTGGCTGCACCAAAGAATGTACATGAAGTTAGAAGCTTCATGGGTCTTGTTGGTTACTATAGGAAGTTTGTTAAAGATTTCTCCAAAGTTGTTGCACCAATAACTTCATTACAGAAAAAGGATAAGAAATTTGTGTGGAATGAGAAATGTGAATATACATTTAAAACTTTGAAGGATCAATTAACTTTAGCACCTATTTTGGTTGTACCTAACCCTTATGGAGACTTTATTGTTGTAACGGATGCATCTGGGGAAGGTCTTGGAGGTATTATGTTGCAAAAAGATCATGTCATAGCTTACAAAAGTAGAAAACTTAAGTTACATGAGTTGAATTATGATCCACATGATCTAGAGTTTACTGCCATTATTCATGCACTTCAAGTTTGGAGACATTATCTGCTTGGTAAACCTTTTGAACTAAAAACTAATCATCTTGGGCTGAAGTATATTTTTACTCACCAAATCAATGCAAGACTGAAAAGAGTAAAGATGGTTAGAGTTTTTATCTCAATATGAATTTGACATAATTTACATTAAAGGTAAGTAAAATAGGGTAGTTGATGCTCTAAGTCGTAGGAAGCACATTTTTGCTCTTATAACATTAAGAACTTGGTTTAAGGATGAGGTAAAAAGTGTTATAGAATCTAATCTTTTTTATAGCAAGTAAAAATAGCACTTCACGAAGACCCAAATGATTGAGATATAAGGGTTTTCACTTTGATAATGAAGGAATTTTACGAGTTTGAAAACAAGGTATACATACCTTTGTTAAATGATTTAAGAAAAAAATTATTAGCTAAATTTCACAATTCACCTTTTTCTGGACACCTTGGTATTACAAAGATGTTTGCTGATATAAAACATCAATATTTTTGGAAAGGGATGAAAAAGGACGTGATTGAATTTGTGACACATTGTTTAGAATGTCAACGAGTTAAAGCTGAACATATGCACCCAGCTGGTTTATTGTATCCTCACAGCATACCGCAGTACAAATGGCAAGTGATAAGCATGGATTTTGTACAAGGGTTTCCTATGTCAAGAAATAAACATGATGTTATTTTAATCATTGTTGATAAAATAACAAAGGTAGCACATTTTATTGTTGGTAATCTTAAGGATGATTCACTGTTTTAGTGAAAATATTCATACATGAGATTTTCATATTACATGGAGTACCTAAATTAATCATATCTGATAGAGATCCAAGAATGACTTCAAGATTTTGGCAAACACTTAATGCAGCTCTAGGAACTAAGTTGAATTTCAGTTCTGCATATCATCCAGAAATGGATGGACAGACTAAAAGAGTTAATCAAGTTTTAGAGGATATGCTATGAATGTACTACATGGATCAGTAGTATAAATGGGAAGAGCACCTTCCATTAGTTGAGTTTGCATATAATAATACATATCATGCCTCTCTAAAGATGACACCTTTAAAAGCATTATACGGAAGGAAATGCAGAACCCCTGTTAGTTGGGATAGCATTGAAGATAGAGAGGTGGTTGGACCTGAAATCCTTATGGAAATGGAATAGTGATTTAAAATGATTCATGAATACTTGAAAGAAGTAGTAGATAGGCAAAAGAGTTATGCTAATTTAAAGCGGGTTGATAGGAAATTTGAACTTGGTGAGATGGTCTTTCTTGGGTTAAACCGAAAAAGAGTTCTATAACTTTTGGCAAGGCTACCAAGTTATCACCTCATTATGTGGGACCTTTTGAAATTGTTGAAGTAATCAACCCTGTAGCTTATCATTTAGCATTACCTCTTGCTTTATCATGAATGCATGATGTTTTCCATATTTCTTTGCTTAAGAAATATGTTTCAGATTTATCACATGTGTTAAATTGGAATTCCTTGCAGGTCCAAGACCAGGAATAATCATGGTTAAACCCATATGAGTGTTGGAAAATCACTAGTTTCACTTAAGAAATCATGAAATAAGTCAATGTAAGGTCCAAGGGATCATTTAAATGAGGAAAGTGCAACTTGGGAAACTCTGGAAGATATGAAAACTACTTTTCCATATTTGTTTGAACAGATTGATTCTGTTGACTGATAAAGTTTTAAGATTTTATTCTTTTTATGTTAGTAAAATTGCCATTTTTGGGTAGACATCACATTATTTAAAATGAACAGCTACGTAAATGTTGATTTTGGAATTTTAAAATCTATTTTTGTTTGGAACATATGAATGGAAGTATAATGATTTGTTTTTTCCTTGATGTAAATTGTGTAACTAAGTTAATCATCGGGACAGTGATTCTTTTTAGGAGGGAAGTATGTAACATCTTTGGAAAACTGATAGCTTTTTCCTCCTTACAATGCAAGCATTGATATGTGATTTTTCCTAAGAAGGTGTATTCTTTTGACTGTTGGGAATCATGCTTGCAAAGGGATAAATTATTGTTGTTCATGGATTCATTTTGCTATGTTGTTGTTTCTTGGAAGTAAAATTATCCTTCCTTGGGCTCTGTATAAAAGTTTTGAACCGGAATTTCTATTTGCATACTTTTTAATAACAGAAAAACCTTGGATCAATTCCATTGATCCAAGGTATGCTTTAATTTCTTACTTGTTCAGTTTGTTAAGTTGACATTCTAGAATGGAAGGTATTAAGAGAAATGAGTCTTTGTATGTTTACAATTTTTCGGACCCTTCTTTTGAGGTCCTTGTTTTACATTTTCTGTGAAATATGAAATTGGATCCTCTAGTTAATTTCTTATGATGTTGGTTGGCATAAGAAGGAAAAATACTTACTTCAGGACTATTAAGGTAAAGCCTTAATCCTAGATCTTTAAGATATGTCCTAACTAGATTCTAACCTAAGGTAAACTAGACCTACCTTAGATCTATTTCTAACTATGCATGTTGTGCCCTAATCTAAGTTGTATGCTTTACGGGTGTGGGGTTTTGAAATAACCTAAGGTAATGTAAGGCCTATTTATGACCTATTACCTAATACTAAACCACTATGGGGTAAGGCTTATTCTTTGATGGCAAGCTTACCTATGAAAATGATTAAATGACCTAAGGTAAATGCTTTTTATCTAACCTAAGGTCGGATCCTAAACTAATGTTTATCTAGCCTAAACTAATGTTAAATGAAAGGGGACCTAAGGGGTCACATGGAAATTTGGAGGTGGTGGCGATGGTTTCAATGGAATTTAAGTGATTTGATTTGAATTTAAAAATGTGGTACTGCCAGTTTTGGCAGAGGCATGGAAATTAGATGGAATGCCTAGCTGGCATTGTCACTAAAGTTAGAGATGCATGCTTTAGTTAAGTTTGAGTTCACCAATTTTAGATGGCAATGGCATGGAGATTTAGGTAGGAAAGTGGAATTCAATGGCATTAATGATCATTGGTTTTGGTGAGCAAACCACCTTGGAAACCATGCAAGTAGAATTCTTGGAGGTTGTTTGGTCTTTCATTCATTTCGATTTTTGCTCTACATGGGGATATCTGGTTCTTCAAACTAGCAATTCGTTTTTAATTTGTTTCTATTTTTGGCTCCTTTGGACTATTTTTGATCCAATGGAGGTATAAGAGGCATATGAGAAAGAAGTTTTTGGTTGTTGACTTCGTTTGGAGAAGAAGGAATTGTGGAGGCTCGGCTGGAAATCTTGAGAATTTGAATCAACGGTGAAGCTTCTTATCAGAAGCACTATGCATGATAGGCTCTATCCATTAAGTTGTTCTACTTTTCTCTAACCATCTTCATTAAAACAAATTTGCTCTTGTGATCAATGGGTTTTTATTTATGATGAATATCTTGCTTCTTTTCTTGAAATATATATTTGTATTCTTCTAATGATGTGTCTTTGTTAGATGATATGGAATGTGGTTGTTTCTGTTTAAGTTTAATAGTGAATCGTACCTTTATTTTGGTTGAGTCTTGAATAATGTCGAACATATTTGAATCCTTCCTGTCTGCTCATAAGGTTTATGGAAATATGTTGTTGTTATAAGCTTTCGAACTGGGTTTGTCTGTGATGGTTGATAGAAGGTAAGTAAAGTATCCTTCTCTATCACATCTTTGATTGGTTGAAGTATTGTTACTTCTATTGGAACTGTATTTATATGGATGCTTGGGTTCAATGTTGTGTGAACTTGAACTCGTATGGAAACAATAATGAATGAGGAACTTCTTCTTGAACTTTACTATAGAAACTTTCATTTCTTTGAACCTTGTATTTCGATGGAAGCTGAGTTGATAATGGGTGTTTGGATTTTCTGTTATTGTGGATTCAAACTCGTGTGGAAACAAGAATGAATGATTTATTTATCCTCTTACCCTTTCAGTTAAAACTTTGTTGTTTGGATCTAGTTCCTTATATGGAAACTATGTGGTAATGGTTACTTGGACCTTAAGATTTTGGGAGTTATCTTGTTTGAACATAACAATGAATGAATTCTCCCTTTTCAAAATTTTTATATGATTTGGGTTTTCTTTATAACTCTGGAAGACTGAACTAAAATTTGGATAGATGAGGTTTATGTTATATTTAAGGATTTTTGAATTGATTTGGTCTGAGATAATATTTAGTTCTATTCACGTTAGCTCTTCTCGAGCTTGCAAGATGTTGATCTCGTTGTTCTTCTTCACTTTCAAGTTAGATAATGATTGTTTAGTCTTACTTGTTCTTGATCTGGGTAAACCTCTTAAGCTAACTTGCTAGTGTAAGTTTGTTGAAACCTTACTGTTGTGGTTTTGTGAGGATTTATTGAATGTATATTCAGATTTTTGGTTGACATACGTGACCTAGAACTAACCACTCGGTTCAGTATGAAGGGTTTTCTAGATTTGTCAGTTTCTAGGATCTCTGAGTATGTCGAAGGAATTAATGTCTTATCGACATAGTATTTTTTGTGCAGTTGAGTCTTTCCATAGGGATGGGGTGAATGGATTTTGGTTTATCTATCATCTCTTAAGCTGACTTGTGCACCTGTAGCTAAGTCATGTCATTCTTTGTGTTGCATCTTCTTTGAAATTGAATTTGGATGGATCTTTCTCTATCCATTCAAAAGATGTTTTCTCTCACCTCTGTGAGGATGTGAATGTGAGTCTTTCTTACCAATTGTTGCACTATCATCTTGAAGGAATGAATAGACTATGGTTCCTTGAATAAAACTTTAATGATTTGGAATGACTGTTGAAGGTTGTTATTTTCCTGTAAGATGTTTAGCAATTCTTGTTATTTCATCTCCTTCTTGATAAGGATAATGTACTATTAATACTGTAATTGTGTCATGATGGGGAGCCTTATTTTTGAGAATTGATTTGTATAATACCGTCATATATTCGGTTTAGTATTTTCTAGTGCATGATTTCTATTTTAAAAAGAGTTAAAGGATGTTGTGATTGGGTCTATACCAGTCCTTTTATGACCTTATTTACTTGGGATAGAATGTTGGAATCCTCATCTAAACATGATTGATTGACTCCTTGCTCTTCTATTCTCTGAGGTAAATTTTTCATCATTGTCTCCTTTGGAAACTGTAAGAGATTATGTGTTGCATTCTCTTTTCTGAGTTGTGAATTGATATTCGGTTTTACCAAATTGGAAGGGAAGTTATAATTTTGTTTTCTCTCAGTTCACCCTTCCCTCTTCTGTGTAAATCTTGTTTATAGATTTAATAAGTTCAATTGCATTACTTTCATGAATGCATTTGAGTAGTCATTGATACTTCTTACTTATTCACTTGACTTGTATTAAAGGAATCAATATTTGTAATAGTTGATTAATGTGAAGTGTTATTTATTGAGTGAATACTTTCCTAATTCTAATGTGTGGCCTAACTTGAGAACTTAGGCTATATCTTGGACTTTAAATTAGGATGTAGCATCTAAAATAGGAATTTCTTATTTTATGTTGTAGATGATTCATCCTAAATCCTTTCATGAAGTTGGAATTAGCTTGGTTGTAGATGCCTTTTTATGAAATTTTGTAATATTGAGTTTGATAGTACTTGTTTCTTAAAGTAACTCTATTTTTGGAAAAATAATGGAGTTAGTTTTGTATTTCTAATTTAGATTGAATTATGTAAGAAATAATTAGTATGTGCCTTTATTGGAAGGAGATAAGTAATTTGGGTGAAATATTACTTATCTGATATAATGTTGTAGAGTGTTAATTATATCATGATCTTTTCTTAATGATTATTTCAGGTTGATCAATTGTTCTTCTTTTATGGTTGTTATTACTTATGATTTATTTATTTGTTTGGCCTTACTGTTTCATAAAAGCAGAGTTGGTTTTATGAAACAGTTAGTTGAAGGCACATTGTTTTAATGCTTAGTGCTTATCATGCTCAGTTTAATGAACTGACCCATGCTAGAAATTTTTGCAGATGGACTTCGTAAGTGATAAAGGAAGGAAATAACTTATATGATGTATTGGTTGCTTAAAGTTTGGATCTTTTATAGAGAAATATGATTCATTATTGAAATGTATTGAAAGAAGAAAATTTGTATTCTTTAATGATCTTGATGTTGTTTGACATGAAATATGTCTAAAATGCATGGTCTATAAAATATGTATTTTACCATGATGAATTGAAAAATATTGAGAGTTACTTATACTTGATATGTCATTTTCCTGGTGAATTATATGAAGGAAATTTGTAATCTTATTTGCATTGTTTTCATTCTTATCTGAATGGATCCTTATTTTTGTTATAACTAAATGGGTTGGATGGATGGGAATTAGTTACAATATCCCTTATTTGAATGCAACTTATTAAGTTGGCATGCATCGATGTTCTTTTATCTAATCATGCATGGTTTATTGAAAAGATGATAATAGAAGTATAACTTAACTACCATGACTCATGTAATGGAAAAGGGTATAACAAACCCTATCACTTAACTAGAAAAAGGAAGGTTCACTCCCTTTGGAGAAATACCTTGATAGGTTTCAAAAAAAATGTTTGGTATATGAGATCGTTAATCAATTAGACTTCATCTCTATGAAGTCTACTATAATGGAACCTATTTTGGATCCTAAACAGGATATGAATGGTTAAGTTATATAAAGTAAATCTTATGAAGAATGTTGTTTCTGTTTGATTAACTGAACTTTAAACAAAAATTTAATGAACCTAAGCAATCATAGGTTTATATAGTACTTTAACAACTCAAATAAGGATGACAAACTTAAGGGTTGTTAGAAGTAGGGTTCAACGGGGTTGTTGTAATTTGAATCTTAATTAAGAAATAAATGAGTGTAAATGACCTCTTCTTGAGGTGTGCACATCAAGATGGGTAGTTCTTTCAGATGTTGGCACACGCCAACTGTAGGAATGTACCTTCATGAAGACTAGGGTCTTCATGGGGATATAGTGTTTTAGTTGACATGTTGCAACACCCCTCAAGCATTGGTTCATCTAGATCTAATCAAATCTGGACTTGAACTTAGTTTCTCTCTAGGTCAGATTAGGGATATGATTTTGCATAGGAAGTGACTCACAATGACTTAGGGTAACTAGGCACATCCAATTGACTTAGGTCAATTGAGTATGTCTATATACCCTAGGTCATCACGAGTGGTTCCCTATACCAAATTATGTCACTAACCTAGGTTAGGGTCAAACCTTGAACAAGTGAACTGACAGAAGTCAGTGAAGACCATTCTAGATAATCAGATGAGTGGGGTGAAGGATGTATTCCGTTAGATGAATATGTCATCTAGGAATAGTAACATGAATAATATGTTGGAAATCTTTGGCCAAAGTATCGCAAGTTGTTGGTTACGTTGTCCTATGTCACCTAGTTTAAGAAATGGGATTTCAGATGAATATTGGTAACAAATATTTAGATAGGTTTCTTATATAGAACACTCAATACCCATAATAGGGTAAGAGAACCAAGTATACTTGGTATACACTTAGTATTCAATACCTTAAGTTAACATGAGAGATCGGTTAGAAACCGAGTCATGAAATGAGAGATTGGTAGTTCATCGAGTCATTTACAGATTGCATATGGTTATCTGTTATGAGATTGATTGGCATGGAATGTGTGTTCTAAATTATGATTATTTAGAACAGAGAACATTATATATAAAAAAATTTCCCTTGTTTCTAAAGTCTTAAAATGGGAATGTTACATGTGCATTTGGTTGTATACATGGGAAGAGATGATGTTAATACTAGCACCACCATCGATCATAACGTGTTGTATGTGTATATTATCAATATGGATGGAGATGAAAAGAGTGGGATTGAGGTCCTAAGACTGGAAGGGAGTGATCTCTTCATCCGAAAAGTTGAGGGTGGCTACTTGGCAAGTAGGTGAAGGTGTAGAGGAAGGCAAAAACTTAGTGAGAGAGGCCACGTGATGAGGGGTAATGATGGAGGCTACGAGGCATGGGGTCATTTGGTAAAACCTCAATAGATTGAAGGACCTCCATGAGGGCTTGGTGATGTGACTCAAAGGTTTGGATGAGGTCATATAAAGATATTTTGAGGAGGATTGGTGTAATTTTTTTATCATTGTGTAATGTGTGACCCATCGAAATAGGATAGACAAGACCTCGAATGGTGACTTTGGGCATGGGTGCAGATGGTATGTGGGGTACAGGGTTGATTGATGGTATAGTCACCTTTTATTTTCCCTTGTCTTTCTGAGTGTGGGTAGCAATGTGAACCATGTTAATTTGAGGGGAGGTGGATGGAGAGGGTGTGTCATGAAAGGTATAACGGCATGAGGGAAAAATCCTAGTGGTGGATAAGATCCTTGTGAAATGAGTAGGTGCATTGACATTTGGGTGGTGGTTTGGCCAACTCTCTTATACAAACCATGTTGATCTCAAATTTTGGGGCAGATAAAAGGGTTGTGGGGGTGGAGATATTGGTCACTGAGTGGGTAATGGATGAAGATTTGGGGAGATTGGTGAAGGTGGAGTGGGGTCCTCATCCAGAAGATCATCGTCGTTGAAATTATGTTCAAGAGGACAAAGTTGGATAAGAACGGTCTTCAAGGCCTTATAATTTTCAACATCATGTCCTGGCACATGATGATAGGCACAAATATTGGTCTCATCAAACCCTTTTGGTTTGGGTTTGAGAGGATCGTAAGGTCAAAGCAGTGGTAATGTGATGATGGAAGTCTCTAAGAGATTGGTTAAAATATTAGCGTAGGACCCCGCTAATGGATTGTAATGAGAGGTGAGTGTGGGTTTGGGTATAAGTGTGGCTGATTGTGGAGGAAGAGGCTTTATAGGAGGGGGAATGGGTTGGTCCACTAGTTTGGTATGTGGAGTAGTCTTAGGTCTTGCAGCATCTGTTTGGATAAAGGAGGGGTAGAAGAGCTGGCGATGGAAGGTTTGGTTGGTTTGACTACTCTATTGGAGGGTAGCGGATTCTTATCTTTAGGTTGCATCCTCTTGGGTAAAGGTGATATGGGAGTATGGGATGTAGAGGGAAAATAAGATGGTGGAAGAGGATGGGTTACCCATGGGGAAACCGAGTTGTGGTGGAGGTGGTTGGTAGAGGTTGGGTAGAAGGTGTGAGTGGGAGAGATGAGAGTGTCATGGGTAGTGAAGAAGTTATGGAAGGTAGTGGTGGTATGGGTGGTAAAGGTCACAGGTGACGGTGGGTTTTGTGGAATGTTTGGGTATGTTAGAGGGCCATGATGAGGAGGTGAGATGTTGTGTTCTTGGTTTACTAGTGGAAGTAGGTTGTTTGGCAAGGGTTGAGGGGTGAGGTCCTAGGATTGACAGAAGGGGTGAAGGTGATAATGGTGTGGTAGGCGAGGTTAGTGTATGAGGCCTAGAAGGTTGAGGCTTCCTTTTAGGGGCCATAAGAAGCTTAGTGTTGGTCTGGAAAGATGTGGCTAAATCAAATCTAACAGGTGGGTGAGTAAGGTTTGATGTCGGCATGACCCCTAAGGTAGTGATGGGTTTAGGCAAGGGAGATGATATAGGCGTGGGTAGGTGTTTGGGTGTAAGTGTGTGTTGGGTTGTGAGAGGAGGTGTGTGTTGGGTTGTGGGTGATGACATGGAAGGTGTTCTAATAGCCATGGTTGTGTTTGGTTTGGTTGCTTGAAACACTTTTGGATAGATTTTGGAGTTTTCGGTGAGTGATATTGAATTTGTGTTAAAGCCGAAGTAGAAAACGTCCCCAAAGTAAGGTTGTATCAATATAGTCCAGTGATCGGCCAAGCATGAAAATGGTACCACTGTAGGTGGGGCCAATGTGGATCGAGTAGCAATCCTCGTAAAATGTGTTTGAGAGACCAGAAATAGCTAGCTTTAGACTCTATGGGTAAGAGAGCCGAAAGAAAATCAGTAGGATCTTGGAGGTCCGATGAAAAGTGGTCATCTAAAGGTAATGGTGTTTCTACATGATCCTCTATGTGTAGAGGAGATGATGGGATAGATGAGGTGGACTCTCTGTGTGATGGTGCAGGGAGTGGACAAGTGTCCCCTATGAGTAGGAGAGGTATAACGATGACTACTCGGTAATTTGAGGGGCCAAGGGCGAACACTAATTATGGGCTCTTCCATGGGTGAAGGAGAAAATGAAGAGGGTTCCTCTATGGGTGGAGGAGTAGATGAAATAGGTTCCTGTGTAGGTAGGGGAGTTTGGGCTAATATTTTGTCTATGGAAGGAACAGGGGGTAATTGTAAAGCTACTTGATATGTCATCGAAAATAGCATGGACCTCCTAGACATTGCTATCATTGGTTGAAGTGTCACCAGTTTGGTTGGAAGATGGGGTGTGATTAGGGAATGTTTTTTAAAGATATGTAGGTTTTGGTTAGCGGGTGCATTTGGGTTATCCAAGACTAGATCTCCGTTGTCTAACATTTCTTGGACGATATTATTAAAGGTGATGCAATTACTATCACTATGACCTTTGACACGATGATAGTTGTAAAATTCATGTTCTTTATACCATGTAGGCATTGGGTGATCAGGGTCAAAACCAATGTGTGGTTTTATAGGTGGAAGGGTAATGGCACCAGCCTTAATAAGATTTTCCAAAATAGAAGAATAAGGTTCCCCTATTGGGGTATACTTTTGTTGTTCTCATCTGAACTGGAAAGCTTGGATGGGAGAGAGATTAGAAGAAGGTTTGGCTTGGTTTGATGGGTGAGAGGGTCCAACCTTGAGAACTACGGTGTTGGAAGATCCTTTGGGTTTTGAATAGTTGTTCTGGGGTTTTGAAGATGAAGAAGCATCATTTGATTTGAACATGATGTTCTTGTAATGCATGAATCTTATTTTCTTCGATAGCACAAATATCCAATTTCGTGCCATGGTGAATGCCTCGTCAAAGGTGTGGAAGGTCTACACCTACAGGGTTGGTAAAATGTGTCTAGTGCAAGCCCAAGTAAACAACTCTATGAGCTTAGTTTGAGGTAATTGAAATGTGAGTTGGTTAATTAGGTTGCACCAATGAGTGACAAAGTTAGCGATAGACTCGTCGTCATCATATTGTCATGTGGAGTAAAGATCAGTCATGGTGACTTTCTTGACAACATTGATTGAGAAGTGGTCTAAGAAGGCTTGGGATACTTGATTAAATGAGTAGATGGAATGTCTAGGTAGCCCACTATACCAGTCTAATGTAGGTCCTGTGAGGGACATCGGGAAGGTTTGTAGGAGTAAAGCATCATCATGGGTGATCAGGTAACACCCATGTTTGAAAGACCACAAATGTTGTTGCAGTCTTCTTTACTATTGAAGTGGTTGAATTTTGGCATTTCCCAATGTACATGGTATGGGTGAATAGGAATGGATGGATGAATGGGCTCATTACATATTTCATCATAGGTGAGAGAATTGCGTGATCCGAAAACTAATGCTTCTAGTGTCTGCATCCTTTCCATCATTAATTTGATGAGGTCATTGGTAGGTTGTGATGGAAGGGCACCTCTTGTGGTGTAAGAGGGTTGGTACTGAACATGTGATGTGGGTGGCATTCCAATGTATGGTGATGCCAAATAGGAAGGTTGAGAATAGGGGACCGACATAGAGGGCATATATCCAGAATGAATGACGGACAAGATAGGGGTTGTTGATAATATGTATATGTAGGCGGAATAGTCGACGTGACTCTAGTGGTGATTGGGGAAAATATTCGGGATGGAGAGGACAAGATTCTAGAATGGGTAGGGGTCACCGACACCATGATCGGTTGTGTTGCAATTGGTATTTGTGAGACAATGGGTATGGATGGGGTTATGGTCTTGGTGGTCGATGAAGGAACAACAGATACTACATGTGCAACTAATGTTGTAGATGCAACGGTCATAGTGGGTATGGGGCCTAGTTGTGTAACCACTGGGGGTAAAGTAAGTGAAGGTAATGTCACACTAGTAGGAACTAATACAGAAGTGGGGATAAGGGCAAGAGAGATGGATATGGGTATTCCATATATCAATTAACCTGAGGAATCTCGAGGTGGAAGAGTGGGAAAGGTAGAATTGTAAGGCTATGGGATTTTGATCGAGGAGTTGTGCAAACTCCTCATCACCCGTAGCAATGGTGGTAGGTAGGGTTGGATCCATGGGTGACAGGACAAAAGGTGGTGAAGGACTAGGTGGGAGTGGTTGACTAACTGGCATGGAATATAAGAGTGTTATCTTGGTTGTGAGTCAACACCATGTGAATGAATGTATATCAGGTGATGTTGTATCCTGCAGATGACACAGAAAGTAGTAGGAATGAGAAAAATAGGTATTTGTAGGTGGATTTGGGTAATGTATCAGTTGAGAATCAAGACAGTGCAGGAAACCAACGCCGGTTAAGAATAACGATGATGGTTTATGGGTAACCAGAGCTCGATTCTTATGAGAAAATAACAATTTTACCAAACAAGGCAAAAACTTGATGAATGTCAGATAGGTAAGCTATATGATGACTGTTTATCAGAATACAAAGAGTATAGAGACTCAGAGAAACTCTAAATAGTAAAGAAGATGAAATAGGTGTCCTTTGGGCAAGTTAACCAAAAGGATAGAGAACCGATGGTGGTTAGGTAAAACTGATGATGGTGAGGTGTAAACCAACGCCGATGGGTAAACTGATGTTGGTTACTGTGAAAATTTGAGGAATGCAGGAAAATAGATTGTTGTGAATTGAGATCAAATGGATGATCAACCCAGAAGTCTAGAGATGATATAATGAGGTCTTGACACACTAAGTAGAATTCAAAACACTCAACCGTGATTTGGAGAGTATAAGGCAAAAAAGAAAGGAAAATGGAGAAATGTATCCTCACACCTCAAAACGCACATCAATCAAATGCTAAAAACATGTATCCAACAAGTGATTTTAATGTGTTGAGCTTATGCTATTTAGAATATTGACTCATGAATTTAGAGTAGAGTTTTGGTGAGGAAGGTTTCCTATGAAGAAGGAGATCTAAAAGGAGAGGTTTCAGGTTATGTTATGGCGGGGTGGGCCATCCTCTGAGGTAATGACTGGACGAAGTAACTAGCTGGGTGCCCACTGTCAATCCACTAATCATGTGATCATTGATAACTTCTTCCGGGTGAGATGTTGTTTAAGAAGATGTGTATTTTTCAATTTTGTGCAATTTGGTAGAAGAAGAAGAAAGAGAGTGTTTTTCTATGATTCTTTGTGTCAACCATCAGCTGGGCATGACTTCCAACATATAGGTTGCCCTCATTTTAATGTGAGCTAAATGTAGCATACAAGGATGAAATGCAACTAATTTTAAACCCAAATTGACAAATTATGTTCGATGAAGCAAATGATGAACAGGTAGGAACGTGCTCTTTCACTACTTATGTGAATGCAAGAAAGAAGAAATGGTTTGTTTTAAGCACCGGAAAATAGATGTTGTTTTAGACAATTAGAAGAAGAGAGGATTACCAGGAAATAAATTTAGTGTGAATACATTTAGAAAATAAACAAACACACCATCTTTACCTAGGAATGAAGAAAAATGCAAGGAACCCCAGATGGGTCCCACCAGGCGTGCCAAAATGTTTCACCATTTTCTTTATGTTTTTGGAATGTGACAAAATAGATAAGGGTAAGGGTTGAGGAGGAATACTTGTTGTGTTGGTTTGGAGGTTGATGTGTGCATTTTGACTTCTCGATCTAATGCTGACTATGAGAGCTTCCTTTTGGCTGGGAGGAACTACCTAAAATAGAAAATAAGACCACCAAAGAAGAGTTAAACAATATATGATAGTGGACTGCCTAGCATATGCTAGATCCGGGAAGTGTGATACTCCCTAGAAGGCTATCAATCCACTATTTTATAAAACAAATATGAAATAACTAAAATACGTACATAAATGAATCTAGTGCTAGTATTTGATTTGGGTACCTCAGATCACTATCAATATCAATCGATTAAATACTAAAAACTATGCGGGTCAAGGTCTTCAAAATCGGGTTCAGGAGTTGTTCGGAGTGGTCTGAGTCACGCAGACGAGGGGGTCTTAAAGTAAGGGTTGGGTAAGGTATTTGGATTATTTTGGTAGGTAGGTTGGTTGCTGGTTTAAAACACTGTTGGTAGACATAGAGACCTGCATAGGTCGAGGTATGACCGATCGTGATTAGGCTGAACTAATGATGTTTATGGGTAACTGGAGTCGGTATAGTTGGGCTAATAAGATTCAATAAGATGTGTTAATGGGGTTTGAGTTGATGTCATGGCAGCGAGAGATTATAGAGGGCCAAACAAGGTGTATGGGGATCTTAGGAACACTCAGAGATGTGCAAAGGTTGGGTATAGGTGGTCTTATGGCATGGGTGGAGGAATGGTGGGTTTACAGGAAAGTAAATGGTAAGGAAAAAGGAATGCAAGTAGGAAATTGATAACAGCAATAGAAGGACCCAATAGACTGAAGTAGAAATAGATGATGTAGGTAAAAAGTGTACTTACTATTATGTAGGTCCAATGGCTACATGGTGGTGATGATTGGTTGGTGGGATGGAGCTTGGTGCCGTAGTGATGCTTCCTGGAATGTCACCATGAGTGCAATATCTTTGGATCTATCCTGGTGCTAGCTATGGATGTCTGTAGGTACAAAAAGGCTTTGGTTCTACTTGCATGTAGTTCTCTTCTCATCTCCTTGATCTCAAAATGTGCCAACCCACAAACAAGGTTTCAAGGTGAATAAATGGTAACCGATGATGGTTTCTTGTTGACCAAAGATCGGTTTTGGATGACTTCGCGGTTAAGGTAGGATTCCCTAGGTTTACTAAAAATGGTAGATCTCGCATCATTTGGGTCAGGTCCGTTCATTTATTCGTGGATCAGAATGGATGTTATGTTTTTATGAGTGGGAAGGTGGTTAGAGGAATAATAGGATTTTGATTTTTAGGGTTGAACTAAGTCTTATTCATTTATGGAAACATGCTATGAATAGGTCTATGGTGAGGTGTCTAGGTGAGGTGTGCATCCATTTAATTAAAGTAATTAAATTAATAATGGGGTGAGGATGGGTATTAATTTAATTATAAATAATTAAATTAATATTAATGTGGGGTATAAAGGTCATGGTTAGGTCAATGTGTTTGAGTTGGTTCTTCAAAAGGGTACCAAGGGGAGTGTGACCCAATTTTGGTGTCTAAAAACCATTTAGCTTATGTTTTGAAAACCCCTTGTAAAGAAGATACATCCGTGAGTTCTAGATCATTGTCCTAGTGAGGGTTTGTGACAAAATTACAAAATAGAGGAGAACAAGAATTACTTAGAGAGTTTAGAGCTGATATTTTAGGGAAAGTCTACATATACAAAGGTTATCTAATTAACCTATTGTGACCTTCTAGTTAGTTATGGGAGTGTGGATTCTTGATTAGAGTAAGCAATCTTGACTTAGAATGTATGTTAGATAGTCTTGTAAATGAGAGAGTAGTAGAAAGTATTTTGATGAATTGAATGCAATGTTTTGTCGTTTCTAATAGTGTGTTGAAATTTTAAGCATGGGAAGAAGATTATAATGTATTATGATAGATATGGGTCAAGATGCATGGTTAGACAAGAGATCAAGAACAAGAAAGACTCAAGATGACAAATTTGAGTGAGTGAAGATTTAGTGGGATGATGCTTTAGAACTTGACTTGTAATAGAAATTGTGTGGTTTTAAGAGGCTTGAATAGGGTGTAAGCAATGAATTTTTTTAGAGATGACATAAAGGCCAAATTTGCATGATTGAGTTAAGTTTTAGTAAAGAGAAACAAAGTACATTATTGAGAATGTGAGAAAGTAAGTTGTTTTATTTATGAGAGGTCACACTGTGAGAGTGGTTTGGGCTTTGAATTAAGGTTATAAGGAATATTTTAGGTCTAAATCTTCCACTTAAGGTAAAATTTGTTTATTCTTTCATGTTTATGTTAATTTGAGCATAATGAGGAGCTTGACGGTCCTCATTCGTAGAGTTTGACAAAGGAAAATTTGTTGATTCCTCTTAACCTAGATCATGCATTAAGAATTTGTCTAAGGTGGCTATATCATTTAGTATCAGAGCAAGGGTATAATAGAGGAAACAAGGATTTGACAATTTTGATGCAAGATATATTGTTTGGTTTTACAGGTTAGCTCTAGAGGAATGACTCAAACCATGAAGGAAAAGAGTGTGAAGCAAGAGTCGGAAATGGAGAGAGAAATATCATAGATGAGGAATGATTTGAAGATGTTTGAATCTCTATAAAATATGTGGTTACAGGTGATCCAACAGATAAGAGGACAAGGAAGAAGTGAGATAGTTGGATGGAGTTTGAAAAGAAGAGTGAAGTGGCTAATCAAGTCACTTGTGAAGCATGCTAGAAGAAGTGAAGGAATCAAAGAAGTGAGATCCTATGGAGGCATAAGAAGAAGATATTTTCCATGTGAGAAACATGAGGAAGAGAAGAGAGTTCTCATAGTGGAGAACATAGTGAAAGAAGAAGAATGGAGAATAAAGGAAGTGTAAAATGAAACACTTAGTGAAGAAAGGTGGAAAATGAGGATAATGCCTAAGAAAGTGGCACTTATTGAGAAAAATCGGTCTCGATTTTATATTCTAATATTGTGTTTGCATGTGTGTATCAATCTTGAAGGATTTTGTGAACAAAATTAAGAAGAAGACAATGAAAATTGCAAATGAAAAGTCAAGAAGAGACTCCTTTGAGTCAAATACATATAATGGAAGTAAAAATCAAGTTATAGAAGATTATGAGGAAATAATGAGGAACTCTAGTATGTTAATGAAGAGGGAGAAGAAACTACAGAGTTCTATGATTCTTTGGAAAGTGTTCAACAGAGATAAGACAAAGAAAGAAGTAAAAACAAGAATATAGAAGACAAGAAGGTAAAAGAGAAGGACATGGTCTCAAAAATGGTTCATGATTAGGTATGGAAAGATGAAAATTTTGAATTTCTTCATGCATGTGTTAGTGAATTCTTTGGTATGCAAGATAGCACAAGGAAAGAAGATGTTATTTCTTCAAAATATGAGTTTCAACATGGATATATCATACCTAAATGGCTTAAAAAGACAGTTGTGTGTGAACAAGAGACAAAATTCAAGAAAGAGGATAATGAGGTTGTGGTATGCAATGGGAAACAAGAGGAAAATGATGAGAAAAGGTCAGATTTCAGTTTGAGGCAAGCATGCAATGAATGTGACCAAGAAATGAAGAGTGAAGAAGGTGTATCTAGGTACAAATCAGCCTATGAACCAAGAGAAAGGACTGAAACTACAGGGGTATATCAGCATAAAGAGACAAGAAAACAAGTATGGAGAGTCAAAGAGAGAAAAGAAGAACAAATAATCCTCATAGGAGCTTGGCAAGAGAAGTAAGTGAGTGAAAAGCAAGGTAAGCATGATGATATGAATGTTTTGGTTAAGCAAGCAAAAAATGAATCGTTTGAAAATGAGAATGAGTTTTTAGTACTAACATGCATGATGAAGAATATGTGAATGAAACTCAAAAGGAGGAGATGGAAAAATGAGGAAAGATTAAGATAAAGTGAAAACAATGGAAGTGAAAGTTAAGTTTGTTGAGTTAGCATGTGATTTCAAAGAAGAAGAAGACTAAATAAGTCCTAAATATGATGAGGCAAATGAATAGGAGAATGAATACTTGTTGTATGATGAAATACAAAGGCTTGAGGAGCTATTCATGACAATTACAGGTTCAAATTAGTCAAGGGAATGCACTAGAAAACAAGAAAATGAAGAAGAAATGTAAGAGAAACTATTGGAAAACTTGAACAATGAAAACTTTAAATAATATGAAGATGAACTACAAGTTCAAGAGCAACAAAAGAGAGAGAATATGAAGAAAATTAGTCAAGAATAATAGAGTTGAAAGAAGATGATCAGAAATGGCATGAAAAGTTCAAGGAAAGGAAGAAAGAAGGTCAAAATGAGACAAGTTTGTCTCATCTTTTTATAACTAATATTGCTCCTAGTTGTGTTTGTGCAAGTAAGAATCAAAGAATGATCAAAAAGATGGAGGAAGACAAGAAAATGAAGGAAATGCATAGCTGAGTTATGAAGAACAAGAGAATAAAGGCAATGAAGAAGATTTGAAGCAAAAAGAATGTATAAAGAGCAATTTCAAAACAAGAAAAAGCAAGTCAAGCAAAGAGAAAATGAAGGAGCTAGAAGTGAAGACAAGAAAATAAAAAATGAAGAGTATGTCAAGCAAGAGAGATATTGGAAGAAGAGAAAGAAAACTTAAACCTCCATGGGGTTTAATTTTTTTCCTACTAGGGGAGTATGATGTAGGAGCATCACTATAAAGGCTTCAATTTTGTAATTTTATTTCAAGAAAGGGGTTTAATGAGGTTGTAGTGGTCTAGATAGGTGTTCTTAGCTCCTCCATGGTCTTTTAAGACCATCCTAGTGTGTTAGGTGAGCAAATTCAAGTTTCCCTCCAAAAGAGACAATTTAAAATTTGAATGTGAAAGGTGTGCTTGAAAGTTGTAATGTGTAAAAATGATGTCATTAAGGGTTATAAGAGGTCATTTTGAGACCTTAGGAGAGTGGAGAAAGGTATACATACTCTTGTGTAAGAAACCATGAGTTAAACTCATCCATAACCTTAGTAAGTTAGGTAAAACTTGAGAAACCACCTTTGGTCAAGCTTATGAAAAGAGAAAACCGAGTTATGAAAGTTAGTTATGGAGGATAGAAGAATATTTTGGTGAGAGGATACATGAAGGAGAGCCAATAAGGCTCAAATAACTATAATTTTGATGACCGAGAATAAGGAAACAAATTTTTCCTTCTTGATTGCTCCTTAATAGGTATATTTTGAGTTGTTCTTCAGTTTATCAAATTATTTGTGTTATTTTTATTTGTGCCATATTGAATTATTTACAAAGAATGAATATTTTCTTGAACAAGATGGTCTTAGGAAGGATTCAACTTGTTTGATACATGACTATGATAAAAAGCGGTATGTAAGGGTTAACAGAGAGATTGAATCAAATTCTTAATGGATTGAAATCCAATATGTGTGCTAAAATAGTCTATTGGAATTATAAAAGGTGGAGAACCTTGTGACAAGATTTCTTGAAAGTATATGTTCCTTGACAAACCTCAGTAGTGCAAAAA
Source organism: Taxus wallichiana var. yunnanensis (assembly GCA_018340775.1). NCBI lineage: Eukaryota > Viridiplantae > Streptophyta > Pinopsida > Cupressales > Taxaceae > Taxus > Taxus wallichiana. The sequence continues at coordinate 602,180,707 of CM031238.1, forward strand.
GTGACCTTTTAAATTAAAATACAAACTCCGAGCAAGACATAGAGTTAGGGTTAGAACTTGGAAATAAAAGGATATTTTTATTGTTTATGAGTGTTGATTCTTGATTATTTTGGTCTCCAAGTAGGAAGGAGGTGTAATGAATTCACTTGCAACTAAAGGGATTTCTACTTAGTATTGGATTTTAAAAGAAAATATAAAGAAGGTTTCAAGTATCAAATATAGTCATTTCAGTTATACACTATCACAAAGATTCTCGATGAGGGTTACATGCATTTAAGATTTGTCTAGAAATCATATTTCCTCCTTGAATTTTATTATTCTTGCAAATTAATGAGGTTTTGTATGGAAACGGATAGCCCAAGTGTGAAGGAAGTATATTAATAAGAAAGAATATTATGGTTTCATCATAATTGTGTCCACTTTTGAAATTATATCTTATATGTATTAACTTGTTAATCACGTGAAAAGAGGTATGGAGAATGATTTTCAAGTCTTTAATAGACATTTTTGAATGATGATTGATAACATGTTTTAATATCCTTATGATAGTGGTTGGGAATGAGGTTGTTCTGTCTAGTTTAATTGTAATTAGACTTGATTATTAGGCACTTTGATATCTCATGGAGGTGATAAATGGTGCTCCTTGTTTAGAATATTGTGGTGAAGTTTACATTTAAATCTTAGAAGGAATATTTACAAGTTTGTAAGAGTTGAGTTAAGTAATAAAGTTAGAGGTAGTGAACTATAAAACCCTACAGTCATGACAGTGATTGAGTGTTCAAAAAGAATCTTCCATGTGCTCATTAAAAACCACCTGGTAAGACCAAACTTTGAGAAATTATAAAACAAACTTGGTGTTCAATTTTCATGGTTTGATTCAAATTTTTAGAGAAGTTATAGCAAAAATGCTTTTCTCGGCCTCTAAAGAGGGTTTGCACCGATGAAGAGCTAGAGTTTGTTTATTAACCCCTTAACCATATTAGTTTTCTCTTAAACTTATAAGTTACCATGATGAATACCCTATGTAAGAGATTCTTAAGGAAAATTATCCTTTCAATGGCTGATTTGCAATTTATTTATGATAGTATGGAAAGAGGAATGATAATACAATCAAAAGGCCTAAAATAAAGGGGTGGTTTGGTAAGGAAGTATCACTTTCCTTGGATTGAGTTTGAAATTTGAAACACATTAAGAATCCATTAAAGGGTGCCAAAAACCATTTATCTTATGTTTTTAAAACCCCTGATAAAGTAGATACATATGATAGAGTGCCTAGACTATCTTAGTGAGGGTTTGTGACAAAATTACAAAACAAAGGAGAACAAGAATTGCTTAGAGAGTTGAGAGTTGAGATTTTAGGGGTAAGTTGGCATATAAAAATTTGATCTAATGAACCTATTATGACCTTATAGTTAGTTATGGTAGTGTGGATGCTTTATTGGAGTAAGAAATCTTGACTTAGAATGTATGTTAGACAATCTTGTAAAGGAGAGAGTAGTAGAAAGTATTTTTGAAGAATTAAATACAATGTTTTTTATTTATAATAGTGTGTTGAAGTGTTTAATAGGGGAAGAAGAGTAGAATATCTTAAGATAGAGATGGGTCAAGATGCATGCAGACAAGAGACTAAGAACAATAAAGACTCAAGATGAAAATTTTGAGTGAGTGAGTGAAGATTTTGTGGGATGATGCTCTAAAACCTGACCTGTAATAGAAATTGTGTGGGTTTAAGAGTTGTGAACAAGGTGTAAGAAATGAATGTTGTTAGAGATGACATAAAGGACAAATGTACATGATTGAGTTAGGAGCTAATAAAGAGCAACAAAGGACATTATTGAGAATGTGAGAAAGTAAGTTATTTTATTGATGAGAGGTCACGTGAGAGTGGTTTTGGATTTAAATGAAGGTGATAAGGTAGATTTTAGGATTAAATCTTCCACTTATGGTAAAATTTATTTATTCTTGCATGTTTAGGCTAATTTGAGCATAATGAGGAGCTTAATGGTCCTCATCATGGAGAGTTTGACAAAGGAAATTTGTTGATTCCTCTTAACCTCTATCATGCATGAAGAAGTTATATAAGGTGGCTATATCATATAAATATATCGCATATTAAGTATGCATATAAAAATCCAATATATCTTCTCGAAATGCTTAATCCTTCCCGAAATATGAAAGATAAAAATGATACATTTACATGGTCACTTGAAAAACTACCATGGATATATCTCCCTCTATCTAGATGTTTAATCATGAAACAGTTGAATATATATTGATTGATTAAAGGCAATCATCAAGTAACAATCCATACAAGTGAATATATATTTCTAAACAAAAGAATAAATACTCTATCATAAATCTTTCCTAATCATTACAAACAAACATTCCACAATTCACTAGGATAAACATTCAATATTTTTCCATCATAAAAGTATCAATCAAAGAAAAATAATTCTTCCAAGTTCAAGTTCTAAATATCCTATAATCTTATCAATGAATAAGAAACGATCAAGCATTCTATCCAGATTACGTCAATACACATCTACATCATTCACCAAGTCACAATCATCTATGATTTCCTTCATACTAATTGATAAGAAGAAGATTATAAAATAGAATCTCAACATAAAAAAATCCATTTCCAAAAACCTAAAATCATGAAGGATAAAATCCATGTAGACACTAAATCACGCACTTTGAGAAATTATCTTGTCTTGATTTCATACTACTAATCATGTGATTCCTAAGTAAGTAAAGTAATAATTAACCCATGTCTTTGGCTACCTCTTTTCTTTTTGTTACCACTTTTGGTTTTGTACACCTCTTTCTCGCCCCGACCTCGACCCTTCGGTTTATCGAGTCTTGACACCGGCACCCGCCTAGGATGCCAACGCCAAGTGCCCACATCCACTCTAGGTGCTCTTGCTCTCTTTGTACTTTGATCACCTCTTTTGGGTCATTTTCATTTATTTGAGAATTTATCTTTTTGGTAGTCATCCTTTTGGGGGTTAATTACGAAATTCAAGTAAGAGAATCATATAAATATAAATTTATGTGATCATAATAATGGACAAGCACTTAACATTAGCTATCACCACATAAGGTTATATCTAAAGGCTATCAAAGATCATCAAAGCATCCATTCAAGGGCAAGGGATGACATATTTATACATCACACTTCATATGAGGGGAGTCTATTTTATTCCATGCACACATCTATTACATCTTTTACACCTAGTTACTTTCTCTCTATCAAGTGCGACACGCACAAAATCAACCTAGGGCATGATTCCACACACAAAGACATAGAACTAAGATGTAGTGTAGCACTCGGTCATAAGTTCACCATTGTGACATCTGAGGATAGTATGACCCCTCATTTTGTATCTTTGTTTTTTGGGATTTTATGTCTATTTGAGGATTTTACAAGTTCACATTCCATTGAGGTTTCAAAGTAAGCTTGGTGATCTTAGTGTGAATCCATAGTGATCAAATTCGAATAATAGTGAACCACTTATGACCTTGAAAAGTTGGGATTCGAGACTTTTTGTAGACTCGGGTGCCCATTTCTATTCTATAGCCCCTGTGGGTGCCCCCGCCCCTTCATAGGCACCCCTGCCTAACTTGATCCTCCAATTCTTCATTTTTTGGGGCCTCTCATGCAATGCTCTTGCCTCTCCATTGATCTATTTTCATCTCGGTATAGTTCATAATTTATTGTGAATCAACTAAATACCTTCTTCTCCTCTTTATAATTAGGGTTTCATAATTTATTTCTTAGTTTCTTTAGTATCATTGATGTACTTAATTTTTGTATATTAATGCTACCATAAAGCATCCGGATTAGGCTTATATTTCACATTTTAGCTTAATCATTTTAGTGAACCAATAGCTTATAAATCCTTTCCTAGATTCACTAAAACCCTAATGGCTAAGGATAGCTCTTCTCCTCCTAGGCTAGTCATGCCTCATGTGAGTATCAATCCTATTTATGATGAAGCAACCATAGCTAAACTTACCACTCTATATCACAATGTTATTCTTCTAGATGACATTCAGAGATAACTCTTAGTGAATTAATGCAATATGCCTACTAGCTTTTATCACTCTACCTTTAGAATTGTTTGTGATCCGGAAATATTTTTGGTTGTTGACCTTTTTATTCAGGTCATTCGTAATCCACCTTTTGTTGTTTATAATGAAAAATTAGATGATGTTATCATTAGTTTTATGCTTAATCTTGATGAAAATAAACATATGCATGATATTGTTTCTCATACTAGTCAAAAAGACTATACAATTGCATCCCATAGTCCTTGTATATTTGATAATGTTTCTAATCATGCATCACATACTAGATCTCCTCCTTTTTCATGGTATGTTGATGATACACTTAATGAAATCCTTGAATCTGAAACTTTTCTCGATATTGATGATACACATACTAGTAATGATTCTACTTCTTTGCATACTTTTGAATGTGAATTTTCCACTCCTTCATCTCCTCCCGAGATTGTCTCCATCACATGCATGATTTATCTTCTTTTATCACTTCATCTCCTAATGATTTTGTCGATGCTAGTCCTACTACTCCCATCGATGCTCTATTTTCTTCACCACTTATTACTTCTTTAGAACCCATATCTAGTGTGCCCTTAGCATCGACATCTTATATTTCTTCTCTTGACATTCCTATGATCACTCATAATGGCAAGTTACAACCACTCAATACACCATTATTGTCTTCCACCATTCTTCCATATGACATCTTATCACTCATGCATGTTTTTGGCCACTTACAATTTCAATTCCAATATCTCACCCTGGAAAACAAATCCTCTTATGCTTATATCAATAATAATTCTTTACATGGCAATCTTATTCCAAAAAATCACAATTCAACATTCCCTAAGGATTTCATTATGCCTACATTTTCATGCTTTGATGGTACTGAAAATCCATATTTGCATCTTAAGAATTATCATCTAGCTATGGCTTCTTATTCTAATGACCAATTATTGCTAAATGCTTTTGTCATAGTCTTACTGATGTCGCTCTCTAATGGTACACAAACTTACCTTTTAGATCTATTAGTACCTATTGTGAGATGGAAGAGGCCTTCCTCCAACGCTTTATACTTAATAATGGCCCTAGAGTCACATATAATAGACTATCTCGCTTACATCAAGGCAACACAAAACTTATTGTTGATTACATTTTGCATTTCAATGCTTGCATTCATCAGTTAGCTTTTTAACCCATTGATTTGGAAAAGCAGTTCATCTTTTTTCAAGGCTTGATTCCCACCTTAAAACAATGATTAAAATTATGATATATGTGAATCATTTACACTCTTATGTTATAAATTCATCTATTTAGAATATGATCTCATTATTACACATGTCATAGATCCTCCTTCTAGTTCTCTTGTTGTTGCACCATCTAGTTCTTGTCTTCTTCCATATGTTCAGCATCCTCCTAGGCCTCCATGTCCTCCACATCATAAGAAAATCCAATCTTCTCCATCACATAAGTGTCTTATATCTACTTCACCACGTCATACTACACCTAAGGCATCTCCATACCCTCAATGGGACCCATTACACCTTCACGTGATGCTAGGCCTCATGTTGTGTTGTGTTCTTTTCTTGATAATCGCATGATTTATTACCCTCTAATCAGCATCATCCACTTCATCACTTGCAATGACAACGTGATAGACCATACTATAACTATCATTGCATCACTAGCCACCATGATAATGACTATTATTCAATTCATGATCAATTACAACAATTAGAAGACAAGGGTGTCATTGCTTTTGCTCTTGCTCTGTGAGCGGTCTATGACTCAATTCTATGCAAACATGCATCTAGATTAGTTCATCTATCTTTTTCGCCTACTCCTAAGGTCCCTACTTATTTTCCCAAGACGTTATTCTTCATGTGTGCTCACCATCTCATCCATCCATCGTTGCACCATATACTTTGCCAAATTATGCTCCTTGTACACATTGGATGCCTTGGTCATCGACATCCACACTTCACACCACTACATCACCTAGCATTCAATTTGGTTCATACACTCACATTTCTTACATTCCACATACTTCCACCACTCCATGCCCATTTGGTCTTTGGTAGGTTATTCCATCACCTCACCCCGATGATGCACTTGTGTTCTCATGGTTATTACATGAATATTGAGGGATATATTACAATAAGAACCTCTCTCCATCTTTTGTGCTAGTCGCTTTATCAATCTATCTATCTAGTGCACACTATTGAATCACTCCCCAATGATGCACTCTTGTGTTTTGGTTCACACTTGAAAATTGAAGTCAACCTATACACATGAACCTCACACACACTACATGCTACATGAAACATTAGACATGATTCTATCATATACTTCTTATGTGCATTCATTATTACACAATCAACACACATGTAACTTATTCTCCCTATCATGTGTATTCAACACACAAATAACACAACACACCTGGACATACTTACAACTCTGTTATACACTTAGTACTTTCGCGACATGCCCCTTTCAAACCATACAACACATCTCTCATGTAATCAACACAATCATTTTATATAATCCACAAACCTACATCATACATGTAACACATCTATAATCACTCTATTTCACATACCAACTAGAAAATTTACATGTCTCTCCAACACAATAAAAATGATACATTACCCTATGATGCACTCTAGTTCCACGTTCCATACTCAACTACCGAGAGGTTACATCTTAAATGGACCCCATCACACGACACGTTTAATCACTCATTCGTTCATGTATTTACACTCTACATTTTGCACTTTGATGATCACATATTTATTAAACACACAATTTGACACATTTCTCAATGACGCACTCTCGTTTACGATTCATTCTTGATTTGTTGAGGGGGCATAAACAAAATTAACCTCATTACATATAATTTCATTCATGCTCACTCAAGGGCACATGACTCTATCGCTCTCGTTCACACGCATTCCATTCTAACTCATACATGGCATGTTACATATCATGGTTGCACTTAATCTTGCTTACATTTACTTATTATATACACATATTATTTTACAAGCTAGATAGATATCTTGTATGTCATTATCATTATCATACATGCATGCACGTTCACCTTCCTTTCTAGTTGTGATCACAAATTATACAGATATATTACATGCAACATGGATGCTTGGCATAGTACCTATTATCAGTCTCATCATGGCTCATGGGGCATGCACTTTCATACACTACAGGTGTTATTGATTCATTTTGTTTCATAGCACACCACTTTATCCGACTATACACGTTTGACATACTTTTATCTTTCTAGTGTGCTAACAGTGCTTCATGTGCAGGATTTGTCTTGTAGGGTTATTTACTTCCATGGTTATCTGTTACATTGATTTTTCTTGCTTTTCATTTTTGACCAATTTTGTGGGTTTTACCCTTTGTCGTGTGTGCACACTTGTATTCTTTTGGCTTAGTCAACCTTGATTGTTTTGTGACATCATGAGTGGTGTACCATTTTTTTAACCCAATTTTCAGATTCTATATTGTCTTCTTGTGTGTTTTACATTATCTACTTGTGTATTAGCTTACATATTGTCTACACTTGTTTTATACATGTTTGTTTGTCTTTACTTATACTAACACTTATTTTCTAGCCATCTTGTTTGTGTGTGCCTCGATTTATACCAAGCATACTCCCTTCCCCTATAAGGTAGAGTTTAATCACGGTGATCGATCCTCCTTTGGGTCGCATACTCCTTCAACAATGTCACATGTACCCCAAATGAGGGGGCATTATTTGGGTGAATTAGTCACCCCATACGCAATGGTTTACATTCATAGTTTAGCACAACACGATACCAAGTATAACATAAGTTTTAGTTTCATGGCTCAAAATCAGATGTGGGTCTTTAACACATTGGCCCTTCTTGGATGCCTATAACCAAGGGAAATTACATAGCAATTGGTAGTTCAGCATAGTCTAAATAACTCCACACTATGGATTTTATAAGCCACACAATCCTTAGCATTTACGTTTATACACACCATCTACAGTGATGTTCTACATTATGGGAAGCAGTTAAAGGTTGGAGGATGACACCAGACTATTCTCCCTATACTTATTCCATTTCATTGGCATGAGATCTCCCAAAAATCTTTCATCTATGTATGCATACTAAATAATCTAATCATAATTAAGATAAAATAACACCAAGTAGTTTCAAATGACAAAGCTAATCTAATAAAAACATCATGATAAGGCTATGCAAGAATAAAAGATAAATTAATGCATCCAAATGGAACTTTTAAAACATTAAGCAATTCCTTGTTGAGTTGGATATGCCTTCTAGATTGTAAACTTGCTCCTAAGATTACAAAGAAATCAAAGGATGGTTATCTCCTATAAGAGGAAAGGATATCTCCAATATGGATAAATTTCCATGTATGGATCTTCCTTTATTGCTCTATCTGAAAGAGTGAATGAATGGATGTAATATCAATAAGTTTAATCAATGGTGGATAATGCTCTTATCATATGCTAATGTCTTAAAAGGACATGGTGTCAATTTGAGAGGGGATACTAGCTTCTATATATAGCTTTCTATTTGGAAGAAACTACAATCCTAGTGAATGTGGGATAAAGGATAAAGTAGAATTAAAAGAGATAAGCATGTTTAGAGATAATTGATTAGAATTAGAAACTCATGGGAGTTGGAGATGATTTAATTAATCAACTAGGATTAATTAATAGGCCAAGATAATCTTATAAAGCTATTTGTATATGATTTAGGATGAATTAGGTAGGATTTGGAGAATTTAGAAGTGAGATTTAACCAATAAGATTTATTGATTAAATAAAGGATTAATTAACTAATAATAGTTAATTAATTGATTGGAGGAGGATTATAACTAACAAAGTGTCATTAATTGGCATCCAGAATGGGGTAAAGGCTAGTTAATTAACAAAGTGTCGTTAATTGACCAAAATAGAGGGGAATATTAGCTAATTAGCAGGAAATCACTAATTATAACAGAAATGATGGGAAAGAGGACAATTAGTACAATTTTAGTATTAAAATTGCATAGGTGGATTTTAGGTGTCTACATTTTCCCCTCTTTGGGGTGGCGTAAACAACGCCGCCACTTCAAAGATAGTAGACAATTATAGACAAGTAAATTTTAAGGGATAGAAGAAAAATTAGTAGAATGAAGGATGCCCCCTCGAGTGTCGATGGGGTGATGGAAGAGGTCGATCGACGATCAAAAAGAAGAAGGAAAAGAAGAGTCAACACAAACCTAGCGGTGAGTGTGTAATGTTAGTGAATGGGAAATAAAAGCCAGTGTTTCGATGGATAGACGAAATAAGGGGGAGGGGGGATAAATATAATCCCTATTTCCCTATGTGGTGTTGAAGAAAAATTATAATAAAATAAAAATGGTGATGAAGAAAAATAGAGATGAATAAAATGGAAATAGATTTCACCCTAGTTGGCTCAATAGTCATTTGTTATCATAATTTCTCAATGTAATCAACGAACCATTTAGGAGAAAAAAATTATTTATTATGAGGAATGAATCAATGCAATATGCAAGCGATGTAATATGAGAAAGTAAACAAGGAGACAAAAAACCAAATAATTACAAAGAAACGTTCTTAAATAAACAATGTTCAAGACAATTGTACCAATATTTTTGTTATCTTAGCTTTAGATTTCTCTTGTTTGAGTTATATGACAAGGGTTAAAAATGATACCCCAAGAAAGGATACATGTAAGGTGAATAAATGAATTACATAGAAGTCTTATGAAAAAGTAATCATGCACTATGAAAGCGCCTCAAGAATCAAGTGCAAGGAATATGGATATAGTAAAAGAACTAGATTTGTTAATGGAGGTAGATCAAAATTATCCATAAGTCATACGTGAGAATAGGCAAGAACCAAAGAAAGAAGTTTTGTAGGAAAATTTTCAATGTTTGAGGACGTTGTGTCTTGTAAATGATTCAGCTGCGTGAATGCTTTTTACCAATTTTTATGGGATTTTTTATTTTTACCAATTTTTAGGATTTTACCATTTTTGGATTTTTAATTATTTTTGACGATTTTTTGATTTTTTGAAATTTTGTGAAGAATATGATGTGGAAGAATGACGATATTGTGTTATATCAACAAAAACTCGGGAACCAAAATATGCCACATGTAGAGGAAAAGGTCGTGGGAAGCAAAAATATGCCCCATCGTAGCGAAAATGTCAATGAAAATGACAATTTAAGATAATAAAACATCAGAATTTTAAGTGTCATCTCATAACGAGAGGAATATAGAAGAACATGTTAGTAATACGGCTCCACGGGAGGTAATAAAAATGAAGAATTAGGGCTAAAAGGGTATAAATAGCGAGGGTGTGAGAGGTAAAATCCATCGTGACTCATTTTGAGATATCATACCCTATTGTGATTTGTGAGACTTGTGCTCTAAATTTTGAGAGAGTTGGCATGAACTTAGGATTGTAAACATTGTGTCAATCAACTTCGAGAGTTTGGGAGGCCTCTGTGAGCGGTGCCTTGGTAAGTACCACACAAAAATTGAACTTTTAGCACATTTATTGTGTTTTATAACTAGGGAAGTTAGCGAGGTTAACACTAGTGCAAGCTGTCAGGGGTGCTTTAGCGTGTCTTCGGATGTGCTAGCATGAACATTCACATAGTAGTGTGAAACCAAGTGCATTAGTGTAACACTAGGTTTTAGTTAGGATAGGCTCATGCATTAGCTTGAAAATAAGAGCATGTGCGTGAAAATGTGTGCGCTTAACGCGGCATGTGCTAGCGTTAAAATGATAGTATGATCGTAAAATTACATGTGCTAGTGTGTCATGTGTTAGTGTTAAAATGCATACTCTAGCATCATATGGGTATGCAATAGCATGAAAAGGGATGTCTAGCAAAAGGGAGTGTACTAGTGTAAAATCCGGCTTTCAAAAGCTTTTTAGAGGAATTTTGAAGATGTTTAGAAGAACTTAGGAATGATTAGAAGAATATAGGAGTAATTAGAACACCTTAGGAAGATGTTATGAGAAGAAATGATGTTAATTATTTGTATTTTGGGTGATTTATAGAAGAGAATGTTCTAAGTCCTGGATGTATGAGAGTGTTATGGATGCCTACGAGCATATGAGCATACTTTTACGTGACATGAGAGGTGCTTTCTTATTGCATTTCGGGAGGCTACATGCCTATCATACATCGCATAACTTCCACACATCATGTTGGATCATAGCCTCCTGATTGCCTTAACATAGAGGTAAAGACAAAGTGAGAGTCGAAATTATGGCTACCCATTAGAGAGATGACAATGATTCTCAAGAACATGTATCAAATTATCATAATACCTATCCGGGGAGTTTAGTTACATATGATGGGCATCATAGATGGATATTAGGGCACATATGGGATATGTTTCAACTAGAGGATATACCTCTTGACGAAGCATGGTCGTGCACTTGTATAGGTGTTTTGAGAGAAGGTAGATAACATGCATTCTTGTGTATCTTACGGCTCTTATCAGCAGGTACATATTACTTAACAAGACATGTACACATTTTCCCTAGGTTTGATAGTTGTTGCTCACATATTGATGGATGGGGAGGTATTCTACTAGGTTCGGTGTATATTAGCCCATTTGTGCGAGGGATCTACATTTGATTGCATACAGAGAGATGAGGAGTCTAAGTCCTACAACTCTTTTATAGATTTTGGCATGGGACCACATAGCTATTTGACACCCTCTTAGAGTGCTGCAAGTTAGAGATATAAATGAGCCATCTTATATGGGATTATATCTAGTAGGTGAGGATGTTAGGCCTCACCTAAGTGACATCAGATATAAGCCTTTGACGACCTATAGCTACGAGATGGTGACTTGGTGACCATACCATTTATATCAGTGGAATGGGGATGTGGTGGAGTTGAGTATTCTTTGAGGTGGATCACTTTACGAATGGTAACCACTAAAACATTATGGAGTGTTATCGTTTGGATAGAGTAAAGTCTTCGGGGTATACCTAGGTATGAGAGGTGGTATGTGCAAGTAGTGCATGAGACTTTTGACTTTGGGCCCCACATTAGGGCATGGAGAACACTAGATAGTTAACGGGATGTCTTCCCACAGGTATGGGTTAGATGACCACATGTTGAAGATCCGGATACTAGCACAAACTATGGGTCCCGATATGCTATAGTGTTACTAAGGAAGATTACTATTCCACAAGTCACCATAGCTATCGGTATAGCAAGCAGCAACAGTAGGACTATATGGCCAGACATTATGAGATAAGGACCATTTAAGGAAGCTAGAGACCGAGGCTAAGCTATAGGTATAGGGCCAAGCTTAGGGCTAGGGCTAGGCACAAGTACAGGGACATGGTCCACCACCTTAGTAACCTCCACCACATCATCCTATGCCACAGTAGGCTCAGATACAGTCACAAGGAAAACCACATATACAGCTAGTTGTGTAGCCACAAATAGCACCAAAGTGTAGTAGGGTCCACTCATATAGCCACATGTGTAGATAAATTTTTTATATCAGGTTACTCAGTAGGATATAAATATGGTTGACATTCAGCATAGTCTGATACATGGTCCACCATCACCTCCTAGAGTAGGTAGCCCACACATTACGGCAGGTGGGGTGATGGGGACAGTGGGGGCCACATAGGGGCTACCACAGAGATATATTAAGCAAGGTGCCACATATCAATATGCCTTAAGGAAAAAACTATATCAAGTTACATTAGAGAGGGATCAAGTTATAGCTACGAGAGATCAAAGTTACGGCGAGAGAGCATTGTGGTGAGTTGAGAGGACTAAGTTTGCAAGCAGATGTCACTAGACTAATAGAAGAGTGTGATGCTCTCCATTGAGAATTTTTAGTAGGTGGAGCCCTCGATCTAGTGTATGATTTTTCATCAGCTACAAGTGAGGCTACCTTTTCTGCATTCCCTATTATAGGGTCGTCTTTAGAGGGATAGAGGTTTATTCCATGTAGTCAACTTATCGAAGTCGATCTAGATCCAAATTGCATAGACCATCCAAGTCAGCTATGCAAATGCCTACCCCTAGTCATATGCCTCCATATGGTAACAATTCAAGCATTCTAAGTTGTGGGCTAGGAAATTCTGGTGTCAGTAAGAGTCAAGGTTGACTCTCTTATATTACATGTATTTTTGGTATATGCCTCATGATGAAGGCACATTTTTGCCATGATATATTTGTATTGCTTTTTCTTATTCTAAAGATGAAGGCACATTTTTTATCCATGCCCATGATGGCTTACTTTGTATTTGATGTATATTGAGACACTTTTTGTAAATGGACATTGATGTTTTATATGGGTATATGATGATGGACTTTGATATTATCACATTTTGTTTTATGAGATAGAATTTTTAGCCCATGTTTTTATTATGGTCTATGATGAGGGGGGATAAAAATAATCCCTATTTCCCCATTGATGATATTATATGATGTTAGCTTAGCATACATGTTTGATGTTCATTTTATTAAAAAAACAAGAAGAAGTAAAATTTAATCAATTATAATATATACACATTCTAAACGACAATAACAACACAACTATTTACAAAAATGAACCAGCATGCAAATAAAATTAATCTAATGAATTACACAATGATTAAAGTAACACTTAATATAAGAAATAAAATAACAAATTAATCTAACAAAGGATGCAAAAACACACAATATGTACAAACAAGCCAACAAAACTATGTATAAACAAACAACTAAGTAAGCAAACACTACTTTGTTTTTTGTCAAATGGTTTTAAAATGTTTTGTTTTGTTTTTGTATTTTCTTGATCCAATGTTACATTGTTTTTGAGTTTTCTATGAGATGTTTTTTAATATTTTAATTTTTTTACTTAACATATTTGAATGTTTTTGAATTTTTCTAGAATTTTATGCTAATTTTTGTGATTTTATTAAAAAATTCCAAAGCTATATGTAATAAAATGAATAAACGTAGATGCACCCAACAATAGATGGGAATGTACAAGGAAGAATGCCATGTGTATGTGTAAGAAAGTGAAGATGCAAATATGCCCCAACATCATATAGGAATGTACAAAGGAAAACTCCCCACATATATACAAGATTAGGTGAAGAAGAGAGTTTTCAAACAACCATATCATTCAATTAATCAATATGATTTACGAATAACCAACTACACCTACTCTCTACAAAAGAGGATCTTACCCAGCCCAAAAAGGCTTATAGTTTGTTATCACTGTCAATAAGCTACTAAAATTACTTCATTCATGAAACCATCTTCCTACCATGCTTAACACCTTCATCCTTTGACCATTCAACCATCAAACTCATCAACACACACTAGAGTTCGTTGATCACTTACCTAGCCACTTCAAATGCTCGAGTTCTTGATCCCTTGTCATGTTTCTCAAGGATTTTATTTTTGGCTTATTTCTTATTTTATTCTTCTTATTTCCTTTCCCCTATTTCCACACTTAAAACACATGTTAAACCTATCTTGAAATGCATTCAAAGCAATCAAAATGTCCACATTCAATCCTTTTTCAAAAAGCTGTCAACTATGGCCCTTAAGACAATGTATCTTACATCAACCATGGATTCACTATTTTTTTTTTTTTGAGGTCTCACTCGGTTCATTATTTCACATTTTACTATTCCAACTTTCCCTAAAATCTTAACTCTCAACTCTTCATACAATTCAGTATATCCCACTTTTTTCATTTCACGCTCTTGATAACAAGTAGCTTGTTAGCACTAGGGTTTTGATTTTCTAGAGTTAACCAAAATTAAATATCACCTTCCATGGTTTTATTTTACCACCCTTGATATGCATGTAAAATTTTATAACTTAACTCCTTGCACAACTCTCTTTATTTCACTTTTGAACTTTTTGCTTACAATAAGGCAACTAGTTTATGACAGTCTTGCATCCCCTATAACTTCTCTTCCACATGGAATCAAGAAAAAAACTAATAATTTTATAGGGCCCATTATTTATTTATTTAAGCCTGAGAATTTTCAATTTTATAATCTTTTTCCATCACACTCCTTTGGAAAACTACCCTCTAAACTAGCTCTAAAACGTATTCAATCATCCCCTTCCGAACTATCATAAAAGTCTCAAATTTTAACATTTATTTCTTAAAATTTATTTCATAATACTCTTATAAATATTATTGGCATGATATTTTGAAAATTTCAGGTCAAAATGATTTGATTTTCCCTCTCAAAAGCAAAGCCCTAGCAAGCTCACTGTATACTTTCCTAACACACCCAGTAAGGATATTTTTGCTATAAATTTTTCAAATCTTTGAATCAAGACCTAAAATTTAACAAAAATATGTATATTAACATCCTCTACAAGTTTTAATTAACATAAAGGATTAATTAACATGTGAAATACCATTTTCATGCATTTTTCTTGTTGTCCCTTACTGGGTAAAACACACAGTTTGACTGATCGAGCAAATTTTATCCTATTAAAACTCCTTTTCCAACCATGAAAAATTTTCAACACATTTCTCATGCCACCAAAACACTTTATATAAATTTTAAATAATTTTTATCCATGGGAAATAAATTTACACTAATATTTTCTTCAAATCCTAAATTGGGCGGCGAACTCCCTTTTTGTGATTTTTTTATGAGACCCATCTTAAGGGTATTGTAAGAGAAAAAAATTATTTCTAACTTCCAACCTTATGCCTAAGGTTTATAAAATTATTCATGATTTAAAGCACCATATTCCACCCTCCATACATAATTTTATTTCCACAATAATCTTTTATTCACTATCAATATTTCAATTACAAACTCATTGAAGAAATATCTTCACATATTTCTTACCTTTCACTATAATTTCATGGTCTTTATCAAATTTCCTTGAATTAAAGTATCCTTTCACTTTATGTCAAGCCTTCCAACTCTTCTTCATAGTTTTACCACTACCATTCATCACACAATACACATAATTTTCACTAAATAAATGATTATCTTAAGAACACGTCTCCACAAACTCACATCACACTTGTTATACTAAGTATGTAACCATTCAAAGCACATCATTATTCAATAATTTCCATAGTTACTACACAAATTACATGCACATTCTCATTTCCTTATCTCTTAAGCATTCATAGAATCAAAATACAAGTGTTTTTCAACAAACTCCTTCTTCATTCATGGAGGATCGACATATAAATTGCTTTCTTAAATTACACGGATCGGTTTCAGCCTCTAGGACTCATTTTCTAACTTCCTCCTCATTGTTCTCACCTTCTTCAATCCCAAAAATGCCTATCTATTGAGTTTCATCTTTTGTTTAATAGTTAAGAAGTAGTTACATTGAGTTTCACTAGCTTAACCCTTCTATAACTTAACTAGAGCTCAATAACTCAAGTTAAGAGGACATGGGGACTTTAATAATACCATAGGAGGACCCTAGAACCATGTGCCATAATTATTTACATAATACTAACACTTAGACTACAAATTACAACCGAAGAATTTCAAATATCGAATGGACCATTTTGGATGGAAACTCCAAATTGCCATTTATCACATACCCAAGAATCCAAATGAACTAGAAAATATTCAAGGACAACTAAATGGACACATCACACCAAAATGTCTAGAAAATAAAAACTTGAAAATGTACAAGTGATGCTCCTACATCATACTCCCCATGTGGAGAGAAACGATCTATGTACAAAGGCATTTTCTTCTTTCTTCTTTTCCAGTTATGGTCCACTTGTAGCATTCTTCTCTTCACTCTTTGAATTTTCTTCATTCTTTTCATCTTCATGTTTCCTTGTATCTTCACTCTTTATCTTCATCTTATTTTTATTGTCTTTACCCTCAAGAAATAGGTCTTAAAATATTCTTTTCTTCATTTGAGTTCTTATATGAGATTCATTTTCAATACTTTTGATCTTTTTTTCTATTATACCGCACATTCATAGATACGCAAAACCTTAGATTTAAAAATAAGAGACTTTTGAGTCTCCTCGTCTGCTTCTCTTCTCTTCACTTTCTTTCTCTTTTTTAGTTTTCTCTTTCATTTCTTCAACTCCTCCTTCTTCATCCTTTAAATCACATTAAAGTGCCCACAATTCATCCTCTAACTGTTTTTGATTGATATATACAAACTAAAAATTTGTTTTTGCTTCTTCTTCTTTGAATTCTTCTTCAAAAATTAATTCATCCTTTACCTTATCTTTGATTTCTTCCTTTTTTTTGTTTTGCCTTCATCATCATCATTTTCTTCTTGTCTTCTTCTACTATCTTTTTTATTCTTCATGAGTGACCTCAATGGCCACTTTACCTCTTTCTTTATCACTATTTTCACCTCTATTTTCTTTTCTTGCCTATGCATTTCTCTTATTTTTCTCTCTAACTCTTCTAGTTTCTCCAAAATTCTTCTTATCTCTTTTATTTCTTTCTCTCCCACAAATTTATTTTCCTCTCTTCTTATCTCATCTTTTCTTCTTTCCTTCTCTTACTACTCTTCATCAATTAAATAATAACTCCCTCACTATCTCAACCTCCATTTTTCTTCTTTCTAGCAAGTCTTTTTCACCTTACCAAATCTCACCTTGGTGTATTTTCTTACCTAGCCTTTTGACTTTTCT
Source organism: Taxus wallichiana var. yunnanensis (assembly GCA_018340775.1). NCBI lineage: Eukaryota > Viridiplantae > Streptophyta > Pinopsida > Cupressales > Taxaceae > Taxus > Taxus wallichiana. The sequence continues at coordinate 602,198,438 of CM031238.1, forward strand.
CACTTTTTCACTATCTCTTCTTTTTCTCCACTTTTCCTTCATTTCTCAAAGTAGAACCCTGTCATTTCTCATACATTCCACTTATAAGAAGGAAACCACCAGTTTCAAAAACTCGATAAACTCAACCACATTCATCAAAGAAACTATTTACAATGATTTCTTAGAAAAAAGAAATTTTACCTTCAAATAGAATGCTCAAACTTCACTAATTTTCCAGTTTTGATACCAAATGATGCGAGAGAGTTTTCAAAAAACCATATCATTCAACTAATCAATATGATTTACAAATAACCAACTACACCTACTCTTTGCAAAAGAGGATCTTACCAAGCCCAAAAAGGCTTATAGTTTGCTATCACTGTCAATAAGCTACTAAAATGACTTCATTCATCCAACCATATGCTTACCATGCTTAACACCTTCATCCTTTACCATTCAACCATAAAACCCATCGACACGTAGTAGAGTTCCTTGATCACTTACCTAGACACTTCAAATGCTCAGGTTCTTGCTCTTTTGTCATGTTGCTCAAGGATGTCATTTTGGGCTGTTTGCTTCTTTTATGCTTCTCATGTCCTTTCCCATATTTCCACACTTAATACACATGTTAAACCTATCATGAAATGCATTCAAAGCAATCAAAATGTCCACATTCATCCCTTTGTCCAAAACTGTCAACTATGCCCCTTAAGACAATGTAGCTTTCATAAACCATGCATTCATTCTTCCATAGCTTTATGGGAGGTCTCACTTGGTTCATTAGTTCAAATTTTACTGTTCCAACTTTATCCTAATATCTCAACTCTCAACTCTTCATACAATTCTATATATCCCACTTTTTGCATTTCTTGCTCTTGAGAACAAGTAGCTTGTTAGCACTAGGGTTATGAAGTTCTAGAGTGACCTAGAATTAACTATAACCTTTCTTGGTTTTATTTTACCACCCTTAATATTCATGCAAAACTTTGTAACTTAACTCCTTGCACAACTCTCTCTATTTCACTTTTGTAATTTTTGCTTACAAGAAGGCAACTAGTTTAGGATAGTCTTGCAGCCCCTATAACTTCTCTTCCACATGGAATCAAGACACAAACTAATAATTTTTATATACCACTATTTATTTATTCAAACCTGATAATTTTTAATTTTATAATCTTTTTCTATCACACACTTCCTTTGGAAAACTACCTCTAAACTATTTATAACATTGTATTCAATCATTCCCTTCCAAATTGTCATAAAAAACTCAAATTTTAACACATATTTATTCAAATTTATTTCATAATCCTCTTCTAGATATTATTGGCATGATATTTAAAAATTTCAGGTCAAAATAATTTTATTTTCCCTCTCAAAATCAAATCCCTAGCAAGCTCAATGTATACTTTCCTAACACACTGGTAAGGGTATTTTTGTTATAAATTTTTCAAATCTTTGAATAAAGACATAAAATTTGACAAAAATCTCTATATTAACATCCTCTACAATTTTTATAACCAAAAATGATTAAGGAACATGTGAAAGACCATTTTCATGCATTTTTTTGTTGTTGTCACTTACAGGTAAATATACAGTTTAACTAATTTGAGCAAATTTTATCCTATTAAAACTCCTTTTTCCAACCATGAAAATTTTTCAACACATTTCTCACTCCTCCAACACACTTTATATAAATTTTAAATAATTTTCATCCATGGGAAATAAAGTTACACTAATTTTTTCTTCAAATCCTAAATTGGGCAGCGAACTTCCCTTTTTGTGATTTTTTTATGAGACTATTTTAAGGGTATTGTAAGAGAAAATTGTTTGTTTCTAACTTCTAACCTTATGCCTAGGTATTATACCATTCTTCATGATTTAAATCACCATATTCCACTCTCCATATATAAGTTTATTTCCAAAATAATCTTTTATTCACCATCAATCTTTTAAGTACTAACTCATTCAAGAAATATCTTCATGATTTCTTACCTTTCACTATAATTTCATAGTTTTTATCAAATTTCTCTGAATTAAGTCTTCTTTCACTTTTTTCAAGCCTTCCAACTCTTCTTATACATGTACCAATACCATTCATCACACAATACATATAATTTTCACTAAATCGATTATTATCTTAAGAACACATCTCCACAAACTCACATCACACATGTTATACTAAGTATGTAACCATTAAAATCACATCATTATTCAATAATTTTCATATTTAATACAAAAATACATGTACATTCTCATTTATTTATCTCTTAAGAATTCATAAAATAAAAATACAAGTGTTTTTCAACAAACTCCTTCATTCATGGAGGATCGACATATAAATTGCTTTCTTGAATTACACATATCAGTTTGAGCCTCTAGAGCTCATTTTCTAACTTCCTCCTCACTATTCTCACTTTCTCAAATCCCAATAATTTTTCTCAATCGAGTTTCATCTTTTTTTAATAGTTAAGAAGTAGTTACATTGAGTTTCACTAGCTTAACCCTTATATAACTTAACTAGAGCTCAAGAACTCAAGTTAAGAGGACATGGGGACTTTAATAATACCATAGGAGGACCCTAGAACCATGTGCCATAATTATTTACATAATACTAACACTTAGACTACAAATTACAACCCAAGAATTTAAAATATTTGAATGGACCATTTTGGAGGGAAATTGCAAATGGCCATTTATTACATACCCAAGAGTCCAAATGGACTAGAAACTCTTCAAGGACAACTAAATGGACTCATCACACCCAAAATGTCTAAAAACACAAAACTTGAAAATGTACAAGTGATGCTCATGCATCATACTCCCTGTGTGGAGAGAAACAAGCTATGTACAAAGGCCTTTTCTTCTTTCTTATTTTCCATTTATGCTCAACCTGTAACATTCTTCTCTTCACTACTGCATTTTCTTCATTCTTTTCATCTTCATGCTTCCTTGTATCTTTATTGTCTTTACCCTCAAGAATGAGGTCTTCAAATCTTCTTTTCTTCATTTGAGCTCTTAAATGAGATTCTTTTCAATACTTTTGATCTCTTTTTCTATTGTACCTGCACATTCACAAATACACAAAACCTTAGATTTAAAAACAAGATACTTTTGAGTCTCTTCATCTACTTTCTCTTCACTTTCTTTCTTTTTTCATTTTTCTCTTTCATTTCTTCAACTTCTTCTTCATTCTTTAAAGCACGTTAAATTTCCCACAATTCATCCTCTAACTATTTTTTATTGATATATACAAACCTGAAAAATCTATTTTTACTTCATCTTCTTTGAATTCTTCTACAAAAATGAATTCATCCTTTATCTTATCTTTGATTTCTTATTTTTTTTTGTTGTTTTGCCTTCACCATCATCATTTTCTTCTTGTCTTCTTCTATTATCTTTTTCTTCTTCTTCATGAATGACCTCAATAGCCACTTTACTTATTTCTTTATCACTATTTTCACCTCTATTTTCTTTGTTTTCCTTTGCACTTCTCTTATTTTTCTCTCTAACTCTTCTAGTTTCTCCAAAATTCTTCTTATCTCTCTAATCTCTTTCTCTTCCCACAATTTTATTTTTCTCTCTTCTTCTCTCATATTTTCTTCTTTCCTTCTCTTACTACTCTTCATCAACTGAAATAACTCCCTCACTATCTCAGCCTCCATTTTTCATCTTTCTAGTAAGTCTTTTTCACCTTGCCAAGTCTCACCTAGGTGTATTTTCTTACCTAGTCTTTTGAATTTTCTCACTTTTTCACTATCTCTTCTTTTTCTCCACTTTTCCTTCATTTCTCAAAGGATCAACCTATCATTTCCCATACATTCCACTTATAAGAAGGCAACCACCATTTTCAAAAACTTCGATAAACTAGACCACACTCATCAAAGAAACTATTTACAATGCTTTCTTAGCAAAAAGAAACTTTTACCTTCAAATAGAATGCTCAAAATTCACTAATTTTTAGCTCGATACCAAATGATGCAAATAGTTTTCAAAAAACCATATCATTCAACTAATCAATATGATTTATAAATAACCAACTACACCTACTCTTTGCGAAAAGAGGATCTTACCAAGCCCAAAAAGGCTTATAGTTTGCTATCATTGTCAATAACCTACTAAAATGACTTCATTCATGAAACCATATTCCTACCATGCTTAAAACCTTCATCCTTTGACCATTCAACCATAAAACCCATCGACACGTAGTAGATTTCCTTGATCACTTACCTAGCCACTTCAAATGCTCGGGTTCTTGCTCTCTTGTCATGTTGCTCAAGGATTTAATTTTGGGATGCTTGCTTCTTTTATGCTTCTCCTATCCTTTCCCATATTTCCACACTTAAAACACATGTTAAACCTATCATGAAATGCATTCAAAGCAATCAAAATGTCCACATTCAAATCCTTTTTCCAAAATTGTCAATTATGCCCCTCAAGACAATGTAGCTTTCATCAACCATGGATTCACTCTTCCATATCTTTCTGGGAGGTCTCACTTGGTTCAGTAGTTCACACTTGACTATTCCAACTTGCCCCTAAAATATCAGCTCTCAACTCTTCATACAATTCTATATATCCCACTTTTGCATTTCTTGCTCTTGAGAACAAGTAGCTTGCTAGCACTCGGGTTATGAATTTATAGAGTGACCCATAATGAACTATCACCTTCCTTGGTTGTATTATACCTCCTTGATATGCATGAAAAAATTTATAACTTAACTTCTTGCACAACTCTCTCTATTTCAATTTTCGAAAACTACCCTCTAAACTAGCTATAAAGCGTGTTCAATCATCCCCCGAACTGTCATAAAAATCTCAAATTTTAATACTTATTTCTTAAAATTTATTTCATAATCCTCTCCTACATATTCTTGGCATTATATTTTGAAAACTACAGGTCAAAATAATCTGATTTTCCCTCTCAAAAGCTAAGCCCTAGCAATCTCACCTTTGTATACTTTCCTATGAACCGGTAAAGGGTATTTTTGCTATAAAATTTTCATATCTATTAATAAAGACCTGAAATTTGACACAAATATATATATATATTAATATATATATTATATATATATAAAATTTATTAACATCCATAGAGGATTAAGTAACATGTGAAAGACCATTTTCATGCATTTTTCTTGTTGTCTTGCCTAGATAAAACACACAATTTGATTGATATGAGAAAACGTTATCCTATTAAAATCCTTTTCCAACCATGAAACTATTTCAACACATTTCTCACACCAAAACACACTTTATATCAATTTTCAAGAATTTTCATACAAGGGAAAGAAAGTTACTCTTATTTCTGCTTCAAATCCTAAACCGAGAAGCGAACTCCCTTTTTGTGATTTTTTGATGAGACCGTCTTAAGGGTATTTTCAAAGAAAATTGTTTGTTTATAAATTACAACCTTATGCATAGGTTTTATACCATTATTCATGATTTAAATCACCATATATCACCCTCCATATACAATTTTATTGCCTGATAATCTTTTATTCAATATTAATCTTTCGAGTACAAATTCATTGAAGAAATATCTTCACTGATTTCTTACCTTTCACTATAATTTCATGGTATTTATTAAATTTCTCTAAATTGAAGTCTCCTTTCACTTTTTTCAAGCCTTATTAATCTTATTCATACCTATACCACTACCATTCATCACACAATACACATAATTTTCACTAAAACAATGATTATCTTAAGAACGCATCTCCACAAACTCGCATCACACCCTGTTATACTAAGTATGTAACCATTCAAAGCACATCGTTATTCAATCATTTCCATACTTACTACACAAATGAAATTTAAATTCTCATCTCCTTATCTCTTAAGCATTCATAGAATCAAAATGCAAGTGTTTTTCAACAAACTCCTTCATTCATGGAGGATCGACATATAAATTACTTTCTTGAACTACACGGATCAATTTCAACCTCTAGTGCTCATTTTCTAACTTCCTCCTCACTATTCTCACCTTCTCCAATCCCAAAAATTCTTCTCCATTGAGTTTCATCTTTTTTAAAAGTTAAGAAGTAGTTACATTGAGTTTTACTAACTTAACCCTTCTATAACTTAACTAGAGCTCAAGAACTCAAGTTAAGAGGACATGGGGACTTTAATAATAGCATAGGAGGACCCTAAGACCATGTGCCATAATTATTTACATAATACTAACACTTAGACTAAAAATTACAAACCAAGAATTTCAAATATCGACTAGACCATTTTGGAGGAAACTCCAAATGGCCATTTATTATATACCCAATGAGTCAAATGGACTAGAAAATCCTTGAGGACAACTAAATAGACTCATCACACCAAAAATGTATAGAAAACCAAAACTTGAACATGTACAAGTGATTCTCCTACATTAGTAGTATCATCCGGATCAAGGCCATGAAGGATAGGCTCACTAGAATCTCATACACAAGCAAAAACTAGCTTAGGATAAAGCCACTTTGTACTCCTAGATGTGAGATTCTTGTGAACAGCGGACCCTCCGATAGCACCGAAAACCTGTTTTGACCAAAGGACTTGTCTAAAGTGCCACAATTGCATGGTTTTCAAATTTGGATGAATTTATTTCTCTTTTTTTTAATTTCTTTTTCTGATTTTTATAAAAAAAATATTTTTGAGTTTTGATAGGACCTCATACTAGGTGTAGAAACACTTGAGATGCATAGTATTCATTGGTTCTCAAAGTTCATCACCATCAAAATCGACAATTTTATATGCACGTGAACCAAATTTAGCAGCCAAAACATATGGCCCAACCAATTTGGTTTAAAATTACCCTTCTTCTCACAATCTTTTGTGGTGTTAAACTGATTCCCTTTCAAGACAATGTCTCCTACCTCAAACTTGTTGTGGTATGATTTGTTTTTGTAGCTTTTAGCATACTCGATTTTGATACAATTTAAGGTATTCAAGTGTGTGAAGTCATTTTTCATCCAATAGATCTAGCTCTACTTGGCCTAACCACTCTATACTCTTCTTCTTTGTTTAGGTAATCTCTCAAGGATATTTACAAAGAAGGAAACTAGATATCAAGGGGAAAGATGGCCTCTATACAATAAACTAAGGAATATGGAGTAGCACTAGTAGGGGTACAAATGGATGTTCTATAAGCCCGGAGAGGGTTTGGGTGAAAAATGCTAATTATGCCAGTTTTTATAAACATCTTTTCCATGATGAAAACAAGAGTCTTGTTCGAGGCTTCAATATGTCCACTACCTTGAGGGTAATAAGGAATTGACCATTTCATTCAGATTTGGAAGCGTTGGCATGTCACCTTCACTTTTTGTTTTCTAAAGACTTACCATTACAGATATAATGGCGCAGGATGCTGTAACAGAAAATGATGTGGTTCATTATGAATTTAGAAATCTACACACTTATGAAATAAGTAAGAGGAATACCCTCTACCCATTTTATAAAATACTCGGTGGCACTTATGATGTGTGTGTGGCCATCAGAGGAAGTGGAGATAATTTTTTTAATGAGATCAACTCCCCACTTTGAAAAAGGCCACGGTATTGTAATAGGTTGCAATGATTGCATCGTAGCATATATTAGGTTGTTATACTTTTGACATAGTAAGCATTTCTTCACATACTTACAACAATCAGTTTTCATGGTAGGTCAATAATAGCCTACTCTCAATAACTTCTTAGCAAGAACCATTCCACTTCTATGGTCCCCACAGATGCCTTCATGCACCTATTTGACTGCCAAGATGGACTCTTCCAAATTAAGACAGATAATAGATTCCCATCATAACCACAATGATATAAAGTGCCCCCAAGTAAGGTGTAGCGGGTCATACATTGGATAAGGTTATGTTTTTAGAATGGGTAATGTTATATATGAAATATGTGGGGGGATAAGGATAAACTTCACATGTCAAGATTCCAACATGTCATATGAAGGTTTCATCAAATGTTCTACAAAAAAGATTCGTTGTTTCGGGTGGGATGTATAGAAAAGATCAATTTCTAGCCATGGCAGGAATGTCGTTTTTCCTATGGGTATCTATAGAACATGATTTGTATAAAGAATTCCTTCAAAGTATCAATCTATTAACCAAAATAAGCTACCCTTATTTTTGGGTTAACTTACTACCTTTTGTGCTTTAGTCCAGATTTGACATTTAAAGCATTAAAGGTTTTCGGAAAATGCTCCATCGGATAGAGAATTTCTTCCCCTTTCCGAAAGGTAAAAAACTCTTTAACTCCTTATATATATTTTATGAGTTATGGCTCGGCGGAGTTAGAAGGGAAAATTTTCCCAAGGAGGACTTGCAGAGCTTGGGAGAGTTTTTTGCCAAAGGAGCTGGACTAGTGGGGAATTGAAGGAAAAAGTGAAAATTTTCCTTTTCTTTCAAAGGCACAAAATCAAAATGTGACCTGCAGCCCCATCAAAAGCTAATGCATGGATGCGAGAACTTCAAAGGTAAATTGGATTTTTGACATTTTGTCAAAAATGTAAAATGGAAAAAAGGAAGCCCCTACCTCCGCCGACCCCAGTGGATGCCACGTTATCAATGGATTTGTGGGGAAAAAGTTCAAAATTCGCTGAAGCCAAATTTGTAGGAAACGTAAGGAAAAAACATAGAAGGCCATATCTTTTGATCCAGAGCTCCATTTTTGACGATCTTGGTACCAATGGAAATATCTGGAGATTATCTTCATCATAGAGTCTTCAATTTTTTATTTTGGTAGATATTTATTGGAGAAATTTTCAAAACACATTTTGGTTTGGAAAAGACAAAAACTAGTTCCAACCACCAGATTTAATGAAGTATGGGTCATTTTCTTTGGTTTGCGAAGTAGATACATGGAATTATGAGCTTTTGCATCAAGCCCATCAACAAAGGAAGAATTAAAACACATTTTGAAAAGTGGTTGAAAGGCAGATTTCGGGATTCAATTTTTCCCTCTTCTCTCTCTCTCTTATTCTTTCTATATATTGTAACACTTCTCATTTTGAGAAGGAGAGACATTCTGGGCATAGAGAAACTCTATCAAAATTGTTTCTCGAAGCATTTTTGAGTAGAAAACCTTCTCCCATGCCTGGAAAATGTATTTGTGCCTCTATTCCAGAAATTTAATGGTCTGTGCACCTTTTAGAGCAATAAAAACATGTTTTTGTGGTGTTCTTCAACCCTTTACATCGTTTTGTTGTTTCCCCATGCCTCTCCCTTCTAGATTTGTTTTTATGTGCATGTATTTCACATTTGTAGGTGCAGGATGTTGTGTTTCATGGAGTTTAATGGTGAATTTGAAGATTTGGGCCATGTCACTTCTGTCTAACCTCCCTCATCTCCATTTTCTCTATTTCTTTCTCCCTCAACATAATATCTCGCTCCCTTCTCTGGTGTATCACCGTTTTAGTGTAGGCTTTGTTTTTCCTTGCTTTCTTTCTCTCCTTGTCTCCTTGGAAGTTAAATTAGGATTAGATTAGCTTGCCTACACTAGAATAGCTTGTGGTAGGTAGATTAGGAAGAGGAACCAGCCTTCTCTGGAGAGCTTTCCCATTCGCAAGGTCCCACACCTTAGGGAAGTTCAATGTTATGCAATCACACCAAGTGAGTCGCCTGCCTATAAAAGAAGATCTAACGAATCATTTGGGGGTGCTGTGATTTTGCACAAAAAATTTTGGCATGCCAGTGGGACAGTCTGAAGCACCTTACCACTTCACTTCATCAGGTTTGATGTGCTCTTGGTGAAGATTTCATCCTTTGGAGGCACTTTCAAGCACATCTGGTGACTCCATCTAGTCAACAACCCATCCTCTGAGTTACAGACCTTCTTCCCATCCATTTCCACCCATTATTTCTTCCATCTCTTTCATTCTTTTCCATTCCATGAAGTTGTGCAATCATGACTTCATTCCCTTCATGGAACTCACACTTACAATGATAATACAATCCACCCCCAATATGTTTTACAACTCCTTCAAATCAACATTTTTAGAAAAGGCAAAATCAGTATGTCTACCCCTATGAGCAATAGTGCCAAAATCAGTTTGGCTACGGAGCTTTCTAAGAGCAGGGGTATGCAAACAATGAAGATAATCAAATACAAGATGTTGGTTTGCTAGAGAAGATCCAAAAAATGGAGGTTGGCATGGTTCATTCAAGGGGCATAGCACAAATGAAGGCATTTCAGATTATTTTCAAGGGCACCCTGTCCATGGGAAGGCCCTTTTCAAGACATTCAGCCCTCAAGAGAAGCTTGACCGCATGGTTGAAGTGTTGCCTCAGCTTACACAATGGGCTGAAGAGATCGAGGCTTATGAGTTGGAGTCAGGACATCCTTGTCAATGGGTAAGTCAATCACCAGCTCCCTACCTTTCATTTTCTCTCCCTCAATCTTTATCATTTCGATAGAGGCAAGAGTCAAGCCCCTCACTTGCTTCCCCAAGTGTTAATTTCATTTCTCCATCTTCTAGTCTTCCATCTCATTTCCTTTCCTCTTCCCTTTTCCCTTCGAATTTGTGTCCCCCATAAGAGCCAAAATAAATGCCTTCCCCTCTACCACAAACAAGGAAACAACTAGTGGAGACCCCACCCACCACTCCTCTTGCCTTCCCAAGTCCATGTTGGGAAGAGACTCCAAAAACCAGCCAAGGAGAACATCAAACAGAGGAACCCAACAAAGAAGAAATGATAGAAAATCGAAGAGTTGGGCTACTAAATTTGAGTTTTCAAAGGTTCCCTTGTTGGTTAAGCCTATGGAGGAGGCTGAGGTCAAGCCACAAGTGGTGGAATCTCAGCTACAACATAAGCGGGGAAGAAGGAGCTACTCCTAATCCAAAAGAAGAGGAGTACATTCCGGCTGTGGAGGAGGACCATACAGTTTCAGAGGCTCCATGTGCAGAGAAGGCCACAGAAGAACCTTTAGTTCTTCCTCCCACTTCATCCCCTTCAAGCTTTGATGTTGAGGAAGAGTTTGAGCTTTCAAAATTCATGTTTGAGGATGAAGGGAACCATGGTGAGTCAATTGTAGATCAGGAGGACACCATGAAGGAGGTTGAGCACCTACAGCAGGACAACAAGGAGGTATATTACCCAGTCGACTTGGAAGATTGCTTTAATGAAGAGGATCCTGAGGAGATCACATCATTTTTTCCTCCATCTCTCACATCCCAAGCACATGAGCCTGCTGCCATGGAGGAGAACATTGGGAATAGCAGACTGCATCTCACAACGGCCCTCGGGAACCAAGGTAGGAGGATGTCATCATCTCTCTCACACCATCCACCCAAGAAGGTCCACAAGAAGACTCCATTTTTGGAGTTGAATTTCAGAGAAATGGGCACATCCAAAGGATCAGACCATGCCCAATCAGGTACTTGGCTTCATTGGAGCCAAGGAGAAGCAAAACCAGTCATGCCTACTTAAGGCATGAGGATGAATATCAAAGCACCGAGGGTCATCATCAATACCTCCGGGAGTTGAATGCAAGTCAGCTTGAGGGGGTATTTTCCATTAATCTTTGGTACCTTGATGATTTGGGTGGAGGACCGGATTATTGTCAGTTTTCACTCATACTGGGTAGTTATATTTAGCGTCAAATCATTTGCATGACTACCCCTCTCGAGAAAGGAAGCTACTTCTCCCTACCCATAGCAATCTTTGTTTAGCATTCTTTCTCTCTGGTTAGTGTAGGAGTAGGAGTAGACTTTGTTTCAGAAAAGAAGTGCTTATGCACACTCTGCATGTTCCATTTTGGGCATGTATGATTTTCAATTTGTAAATAGTTTTTGGTGTTATTGCTCTTGCATAGTGCATTGATTGGCTTTTGGTTAAATCCAACTCCAAGTTTTAATGGGTTTCCAAGTGATTCAGAGGTCATTTTTTAGAGTTAGATCAGAGAATTAGTTATCAGGCTTGACTCCATGCCCAATGGATGCAACTAAGGCCACTGATCATTCATCTAACAGGCAGATGACCCTTATGAGTCACCAAAGTTAACCAAAATAAGCCCCCCTTATTTTTGGGTTAACTTACTACCTTTTGTGCTTTAGTCCAGATTTCATACATTTAAAGTATTCAAAGGTTTCTGGAAAATGCTCCATCAGATAGAGAATTTCTTCCCCTTTCCAGAAAGGTAAAGAACTCTTTCTAACTCCTTGTATTTTTTGAGTTATGGCTCGGCGGAGTTAGAAGGGAAACTTTTCCCAAGGTGAACTTGCAAAGCTTGGGAGTGTTTTTTTGCCAAAGGAACTCGGACGGTGGGGCATCGAAAGAAAAAGTGAAAAATTTCTTTTCTTCTAAAAGGCATAAAATCAAAATGCGGTCCACGGCCCCATCAAAAAGCTAATGCGGGGATGCGGGACTTCGGAGGTAAATTGGATTTTTTGACTTTTTGTCAAAAAATGTAAAATGGAAAAAAGGAAGCCCCTGCCTCCGCCGACCCCAATGGATGCCACGTCATCGGTAGATTTGTGGGGAAAAAGTTCAAAATTCACCGAAGCCAAATTTGCAGGAAACATAAGGAAAAAATGCAGAAAGCCATATCTTTTGATCCAGAGCTCCATTTTTATGATCTTGGTACCAATGGAAAGATCTGGAGATTCTCTTCATCATGGAGTATTCAATTTTTTATTTTGATAGAGATTTGTGGGAGAAATTTTTCAAAATGCATTTTGGCATGGAAAAGGCAAAAAACCAGTTCCAACCACCAGATTTAATGAAGTATGGGTCATTTTCTTTGGTCTGCGAAGTAGATACATGGAATTATGAGCTTTTGCATCAAGCCCATCAATAGAGGAAGAATTAAAAATATTTTGAAAATTGGTTGAAAGAAAATTTGGGATTCAATTTTCCCTCTTCTCTCTCTCTTATTCTTTCTATATATTGTAACACTTCTCATTTTGAGAAGGAGAGACATTCTAGGCATAGAGAAACTCTGTCAAATTTGTTTCTCGATGCCATTTTTGAGCAACAAACCTTCTCCCATGCCTGGAAAATGTATTTGTGCCTCTATTCTAGAAATGTAATGGTCTGTGCACCTTCTAGAGCAATAAAAACATGTTTTTGTGGTGTTCTTCAACCCTTTGCATCATTTTTTTGTTTCCTCGTGCCTCTCCCTTCAGATTTGTTTTTTTGTGCATGTATTTCACATTTGCAAGTGTAGGATGTTGTGTTTCATGGAGTTTAATGGAAAATTTGAAGATTTGGGCCGTGTCACTTCTATCTGACCTCCCTCATCTCCATTTTCTCTATTTCTTTCTCCCTCAATAGAATATCTCACTCCCTTCTCTGGTGTATCACCGTTTTAGTGTAGGCTATGTTTTTCCTCACTTTATTTCTCTCCTTGTCTCCTTGGAAGTTAAATTATGATTAGATTAGCTTTCCTACACTAGAATAGCTTGTGGTAGGTAGATTAGGAAGAGGAACTAGCCTTCTCTAGAGAGATTTCACATTCGCAAGGTCCCACACCTTGGGGAAGTTCGATGTTTCTGCAATCACACCAAGTGATTACGCCTAGAAAAGCATATCGATGACTCATTTGGGGGTGTCGTGATTCTCGCACTACCAATTTTCAAAGTTGTTAACCAAAATAAGCTCCCCTTATTTTTAGGTTAACTTACTACCTTTTGTGCTTCAATCTAAATTTCAGACATTTAAAGCATTCAAAGGTTTCTGGAAAATGCTCCATCAGATAGAGAATTTCTTCCCCTTTCCCAGAAAGGTAAATAACTCTTTCTAACTCCTTGTATTTTTTGAGTTATGGCTCGGCGGAGTTAGAAGGAAAATTTTCCCAAAGAGGACTTTCAGAGCTTGGGAGATTTTTTTTCCAAAGGAACTCGGACCAGTGGGGCATCGAAGGAAAAAGTGAAAAATTTACCTTTTCTTCCAAAAGGCATAAAATCAAAATGCAAACCATGCAGCCCCATCAAAAAGCTAATGCGGGGATACGGGACTTGAGGTAAATTGGATTTTTGACTTTTTGCAAAAAAATGTAAAATGGAAAAAGGAAGCCCCTGCCTCCGCCGACCCCAATGGATGCCACGTCATCGGTAGATTTGCGGGAAAATTTTCAAAATTGCTTGAAGCCAAATTTGTAGGAAACATAAGGAAAAAACGCAGAAGGCCATATCTTTTGATCCAAAGCTCCATTTTTGACGATCTTGGTACTAATGAAAATATTTGGAGATTCTCTTCATCATGGAGTCTTCAATTTTTATTTTGGTAGAGATTTGTGGGAGAAATTTGCAAAACACATTTTGGCATGGAAAAGACAAAAAAACTAGTTCCAACCACCATATTTAATGAAGTATGGGTCATTTTCTTTGGTCTGCAAAGTAGATACATGGAATTATGAGCTTTTGCATCGAGCCCATCAACAGAGGAAGAATTAAAACACATTTTGAAAAGTGGTTGAAAGACAGATTTTAGGATTCAATTTTTCCCTCTTCTCTCTCTCTTATTCTTTCTATATATTGTAACACTTCTCATTTTGAGAAGGAGAGACATTCTAGGCATAGAGAAACTCTGTCAAATTTGTTTCTCGACGCCATTTTTGAGCAGCAAACTTTCTCCCATGCCTGGAAAATGTATTTGTGCCTCTATTCTAGAAATGTAATGGTCTATGCACCTTCTAGAGCAATAAAAACGTGTTTTGTGGTGTTCTTCAACCCTTTGCATAATTTTGTTGTTTCCCCATGCCTCTCCCTTCCGTATTTGTTTTATGTGCATGTATTTCACATTTTCAGGTGTAGGATGTTGTGTTTCATGGAATTTAATGGTGAATTTGAAGATCTAGGCCATGTCACTTCTGTCTAACCTCCCTCATCTCCATTTTCTTTGTTTCTTTTTCCCTCAACAGAATATTTCGCTCCCTTCTCTGGTGTATCACCGTTTTAGTGTAGGCTCTATTTTCCTCACTTTCTTTCTCTCCTTGTCTCCTTGGAAGTTAGATTAGGATTAGATTAGCTTGCCTGCACTGGAATAGCTTGTGGTAGGTAGATTAGGAAGAGGAACCAGACCTTCTCTGGAGAGCTTTCCCATTCGCAAAGTCCCACACCTTGGGGAAGTTCAATGTTATGCAATCACACCAAGTGAGTCTGCCCTAGAAAAGTAGATCGACAACTCATTTGGGGGTGTTGTGATTACCTCGCACTAACAGTTTTCAAAGTTATTAACCAAAATAAGCTCCCCTTATTTTTGGGTTAACTTACTACCTTTTGTGCTTCAGTCTATATTTCAGACATTTAAAGCATTCAAAGGTTTCTGGAAAATGCTCCATCAGATAGAGAATTTCTTCCCCTTTCCAGAAAGGTAAAGAACTCTTTCTAACTCCTTGTATTTTTTGAGTTATGGCTCGGTAGAGTTAGAAGGGAAAATTTTCCCAAGGCGGACTTGTGGAGCTTGGGAGAGTTTTTTGCCAAAGGAACTCAAACCGGTGGGGCATCGGAGGAAAAAGTGAAAAATTGTCTTTTCTTCCAAAAGGCATAAAATCAAAATGCGACCTGCGGCCCCATCAAAAAGCTAATGCGGGGATGCGGGACTTCGGAGGTAAATTGGATTTTTTGACTTTTTGTCAAAAAATGTAAAATGGAAAAAGGAAGCCCCTGCCTCCGCCAACCCCAATGGATGCCACGTCATTGGTGGATTTGCAGGGAAAAAGTTCAAAATTCACCAAGCCAAATTTGTAGGAAACTTAAGGAAAAAAATGTAGAAGGCCATATCTTTTGATCCAGAGCTCCATTTTTATGATCTTGGTACCAATGGAAATATCTAGAGATTCTCTTCATCATGGAGTCTTCAATTTTTATTTTGGTAGAGATTTGTGGGAGAAATTTACAAAATGTTTTTGGCATGGAAAAGACTACAAAACCAGTTCCAACCACCATATTTAATGAAGTATGGGTCATTTTATTTGGTATGCGAAGTAGATACATTGAATTATGAACTTTTGCATCGATCCCATCAACAGAGGAAGAATTAAAACACATTTTGAAAAGTGGTTGAAAGAAAAATTTCGGGATTCAATTTTTCCCTCTTCTCTATCTCTTATTCTTTCTATATATTGTAACACTTCTCATTTTGAGAAGGAGAGACATTCTAGGCATAGAGAAACTCCGTCAAATTTGTTTCTCGATGCCATTTTTAAAAAAACCTTCTCCCACACTGGAAAATGTATTTGTGACTCTATTCTAGAAATGTAATGGTGTCATGCACCTTCTACAGAGCAATAAAAACGTGTTTTTTGGTGTTCTTCAATCCTTTATATAATTTTGTTGTTTCCTCGTGCCTCTCCCTTCCAGATTTGTTTTTTTGTGCATGTATTTCACATTTACAGGTGCAGGATGTTGTGTTTCATGGAGTTTAATGGCAAATTTGAAGATCTGGGCCGTGTCACTTCTGTTTGACCTCCCTCATCTCCATTTTCTTTGTTTCTTTCTCCCTCAATAGAATATCTCGCTCCCTTCTCTGGTGTATCACCGTTTTAGTGTAGGCTCTATTTTTCCTCGCTTTCTTTCTCTCCTTGTCTCCTTGGAAGTTAAATTAGGATTAGATTAGCTTCCCTACACTGGAATAGCTTGTGGTAGGTAGATTAGGAAGAAAAACCAGCCTTCTCTGGAGAGCTTTCTCATTCGCAAGGTCCCACACCCTAGGAAATTCAATGTTATGAAATCGCACCTAGTGAGTCTACCCTAGAAAAGTAGATCCGATGACTCATTTGGGGGGGATGTGATTATTCACTAACACAACCAATTTCTTGTAATGAATGAGCTTTGCATCCTTAATTTGTACTCATCATTTACTTTGATTGATGATTAGTTGAGAATCACCTATTACATTAACCTATCTGATATCCCAACGTATAGTAATTTTTAGTCCTCTAATGAGAACTACATATTCCACTATAGTATTTGTGCATGGGAAACCAAATTTGAATGCCGAGGGATCAAATATCATGTAGGATTAATAAGCACAACTCTTATTCCTGAACCATAAAAATAACATTTTCCATGTGATGGATTCTTCAATATACATCATAGAGGCATCCGAAGTTCTAAACTCAATGGTTTGGTTCCTGGCAAAGGGGCTTCACTAGTTGATCCGCAAGTACTTTCCCTTTGACTAAATTTTAGTTGACATACTCAATATCAAAATCACTAAGCAGGATGATCCAATTAGCCATTCTCCCAGTAAGTGCAGGTTTAGATAATAGGTACTTAAGTGGGTTAACTCTGGATATAAGCTTGGTCTTATTATTTAATAGATAGTAAAATAGTTTCTTGAATGAAAATCTATGGCCAAGTAAGCTTTCTCAATTTTGGGTAGTTAATCTCATAAGAAATCAAAGTGTGGATGAGGTAATAAATGGATTTCTCTTTCTGATTCAGATCATACTAAGCTAGAAGCGTGCCTATAACAAATTGGGTAGTTGAGATATATAATAATAATGGTTTTCTTGAGGTAGGTGGCAATAGGACAAGGGGTTGAGACAAATATTCTTTAAGTAAAACACATGTTTGTTATTGTTAAGGACCCCAATGGAAATCAACATATTTCTTAAGAAGATGCGTGAAGGAATGACACTTATTTACGAGTTGGGAAATGAATCTTTGGATAGCTTGAATTTTCCCTTGAAAAACTACGCAATTGTTTAATGTTCTTAGGAGGAGGAATTTATATGATAGTTGAGACCTTTATTGGGTCCACCTCAATTCCTCTTCTTGAAACAATAAAACCTAACAAATTTCCTGATAACACCCCAAAGACACATTTCTTTGGGTTAAGCTTGACCTTGTAATATCTTAGACATTGAAATATATGTCGTAAGATTTCTGGATGGTCCTCTCTAGTCCTAGACTTTCCCAAGATATCATCTACATAATATTTTATTATATCATTCAGCATGTCGTGGAAGATGATAGGCATAGCCCTTTAATAGGTTGTGCATGCATTCTTGAGGTCAAAAGCATGACTTAATAATAGAATGTCCCCAAGGGGTTTTGAAAATTTTTATTGATCTTCTTCTATAATTTTGATATGGTTATATCCTAAAAATCCATCCATGAGGGATAGCATTTCATAGCCATCATTTGGATCGACAATCATGTCGATGTTTGGAAGAGGAAAATCATCCTTAGGACATGATTTGTTAATATCTTTAAAGACTGTACAAATCCTTATACTAATGGGTTTCTTTTGCACATGTATTGTATTAGAAATCCATTCAAAGTAATCAATAGGATTGATGAAGCCTACTACCAATAGTTTTTTCAAGTTCCTCTTTAACTAAGAGAGCAACACAAGGATGCATCTTTCAAAGTTTCTACTTGATTGGCTTTACTTCTTCGTGCACAACTAGGTTATGCACTACCAATGAGGGATCTAATCTGGCATGTCTACATAGGACCAAGAAAATATATCTAAAAATTCCCATAGAAGCATGACAAAGGTTTTTGCTCTTGTGTTGAGAGTGAAGCTCCCAGCTTAACCATTCTAGGTTGATCCTTTGTTCCAATATTAACATCTATAGTCTCCTCCATGAGTAATTTGGATTCTTCTTCCATACGCGTAGGATCGGGGGGGGGGGAAATTGAGATCTTCCTCTAAGGGAATATCAATGAGATTTTTTCCCTTTGACTAGTCACTTTTTATGTCTATTTATTTTTCCATTTGTTTGTCCAATAGTACCTCGAAAAGGTTTTCACTATGAGACTTGGATTTTTTCTTTTGACAAGGATTTTTGGAGGATATCTTGCCCTTGTTTTTATTTTGATTTTTGTGACTTCAGAACTCATCCTCCTTCCCGAATTACACATATGCGTTAAGGTTTATGGATAAGCCCTTTTTGTGGTTGCCAACAAGAATTTCATCACGGAGACCCATAAACTCACCAATTGCTTCATCATTCTCAAATAAATAAATTAGTACATGTTGTTTTTAATCCCATTTTACACATGATGGATGGATGAGATTCAATTTAGGAGTGGTAGGGGATATGGTTAGGATAGCCATGTCAGAAAATAAGTTCGTGGAGGCAAGGTCTTCATAGAGACTACACCGAGAATCTATTTTGCTATCATAATTAGACAAATTATCTTCTCGTTCAGAAGAGGTGGCTTCGACCTCCAGAGGATGGGACCCATACGGTCGGATACTAGTACCATATTTGCAAACCTTGTGATGTTGTGTCATAAGAGGTTCCCACACACCTTGGTCATTTGTGCCACATCCATATCCTTGATATCCCATGGCATACATCATTTTGTTGGGGATGGCATATTTGGGTGCTTGATAGCATGAAGCCATCTCATTAGTAGGAGACTAAGATATAGAAGTGTCGAGTAGCTTCTCATCTACCAAAAGGCCATCAGGAGTGAAAGTATATATGTTACAAGTACTCTTGAGATTGTTGATATTTTTAACATGGCCTACCATGCATTATGGGTGATAGGAGGAAATTAGAAATTAGGAGGGCCTGTTGGAGGTTGTACTTAATGAAGCAAAGTGAGATGTAGATGTAGAAGCACCATTATCATGAGAGGATAATGTATCAAAATTGATGCATGAGTTGAGAGCCTCGAATGAGCCTAAAAAACCAATTTGGTTAAAGGACATTCAAATGTAGTGGGAAAATAACCCGACAATGCTCTGTAATGGGAAAAGGGTTGGGGATCCCCAAGAATGGTAATAGTTTTCCCTTCATGGTACAATTTAAGACATTGATGGTAAGTGGAAGGCACGGCATGTATGGAATGAATCCATGGGAAACTAGGGAGCATGTTATAGGGTAGTTCCAACTCCAAGACATGGAAGGTAGCGTGAGCAATCACTTCCATAGGAAAAGTGATCATACCAATTGACTATCATTCCTCATTATCATAAGCCTTGATAGTGATGACTTTAGGCTCCAAATCAGTGTCAGTACATCCCATATGTCTAACAAGTTTTAAAGTACAAATATTTAGGCTCGATCCGTCATCCACTATAGAAATTTTTTATCTTTTTACGCCTAAAAATGACTTCAATATGTAGGGGTAGATTATGCGTATGATCCTCACTATGAATCTCATGTTGGTTGAAGGTAATGTCTTCAATTAGAGAAATCTTCATGACTAAGGCTTGGAATCACTTAGGATCAATATCAATTGAAACTCTTGACCCCTGTAGTGTTTTGTAAAGGATGTCTTTATGAACATTGGATATTTTAAGAAGATCTAAGATCAAAATCTTAGTAGTGGTCTTCTCAAGCTGTTCTAAAATATCATAATGACTATCCTGAGGGGTAGGTAGAGGAGGTTCTAGAATAACAAGGCAAGCACGTCATGTTTCCATGGCACACTCTCTTGATTTAATATTAATAGTGTTTATATGCTCAATAGGTGGATAAACACAACCAATGAGAGAATCAAATAGATTATTGGAGTTGGAAACATTAATGGCACTCTTATTCTAGGAAGAATGACATTGATCATAATTTTTCTCCCCTTTTTGTGCTTAGGGAATGGCTCTTTTTAGATTCCCAAGTTTTGATTAGAATATTTTTGGGTCTAGGTGAGCCCATTTCCACCTCTCCGCTATCAATGATATCTTGAATGAAGTGTATTACCTTAGCATTTTTCAATGTTATGATCCCTAACATGATGATATTCACAATATTCATGGTCTCTCTACCATGTCGGTTTTGGCACATCATCCGTGAAGGGTGTTGTGTTATAGAATTTGATCGTGTTTATGCATCCAATTATTTCAATATTGTTGACAAGGAATTAGTGAGAGGAATAAACACACAACATTTGACTTGGTGTAGCATGTCCTATGGTAAGTCTCAATGGAACACTATTTTGGACTACTACATGTATTTTGAATCTGTTATACCATCACCTACAAAAAAATTATTCTTGTTAAATAACTTAGGTTTTTCCATAGATTTGGATTTGTTATTTTCTCTTGAAAAGGGCTTCAATGTCCCTTTAGCTAGCAATGTTTTTACGATTTGACTTCCTTTCTCTATGACCTCCTCAAAAGTGTTACCATAGTGCATTTACAAGTGGAAAGCAATTTTGGGATGTAAATTTGGAACAAAAATGCTAATGAGTTGTTTCTCTGGTATGGAACAAGGAAGAAACTAGCTAACCCTTGCCATATTTGTAAGAAACTAGTGAAGTTCTCATTGTTTCATTATTTAGCATTGCATAAGTCTAACATGGTAATGTCACTTTCCATATTGAATGAAAAGTGACGCACAAATTTTTCTACCAATTCATCCCATGTGAAGATAGACCCTTTAGGTATGTGGAGGAACCATTCAAGTGCTTGGCCACCAAGACTCCATGGGAATAGGTGACTGAGATAGTTGTCATTGTAAGTAACCTCCTCACAAGCCATAAATAATTCTTTAACATGATCTCGTGGATCACCTTTACCCTTGTATTTATCAAAATTAGGGCAATTAAATTGATGAGGAAAATGTGTACTTAACATCACTCTATCAAAAGGATATGGGCATAGTTCTTCAAATTGGTATTTCTTACTATGTCCCATGTTACCTTCTTACAAATTAGTGAGGGCATTCTTCATAGACTGTCATTCTTGATCAAATATTTTTCCACATGTAGGTGAGGTGGGCATATATACATGGTTAGATTTGGATGTTTCATCACCTTTTTATCGAGTGTATAGCTCATAATATGTAGCCTTAGGTTTCTCAAGCCATCCCCCATAGTCTCAGTATGGTCGCCATATCACTGTTCTAGGCCCCATACAATCTATAAGTGCTCTATAGGTATATGTATCCAATCTTCGTCCATGCATACCAACCTACCTATTAGCATATATATCAGGTCTAGCCCACTCGGTCTAGGACCTCTTATTGGCCTCAACATTGTATGTGCTCATAGACCCACACATGCAATAATGTCGTAGCTCCTATACCACCTCCATGATCCTCCTAGGTGAACTTGTACAAGTCTTTGTATAGGTCGTCTAACACACAACATGCCCATGCATATATAGTCCCATACTCCTCAATTTGATGGCATATGTCTCGCATCTTATACAAGATGCCCACACCACCTCCCTCGATAGCAATGGATGATGATGCAATGACAACTACTATGAACTTCCACAATCATGGAAAATCAAATCTCAAAGTATAGCATCCAAACTAATATGGGCCTCGGCAGGTACTCGAGTCCCCATAAAATACCGTCTAGCATATCTCAACTACCTCTCCATGTTTTCCACTATCATGACATGAACTCTCTCCCAAACAACTGGAAATCTCAAGATATGATACACATCCTCCAATGTCACAGTCATCTCCCCGTAGGCAACCAAAATGTACATGTATCCACACACCACCTCTTGCAAAGAATCTGTTAACATAGGAACATTATGGGGCACATCCCCATCCGTGCTATGTACCATAGGCCGACACACTCCATAACATCCCAGTCATCATCGATAAACCTACCTAAGTAAAGTACTCAAATGATGACCCCATGGAACTCTCTCAAGTGAATATCCCTCTACACAACACAAAATGACAACAAACACGGCATTAGAAACACTATACAAATATAAACACACTCATTTGCAAAATTACTACACATCACAAATTACATTTACACCACTCTATATTAAATGCACCCTCTCGGACCGAGGCATCCACTTGGGGCACCAAGGAGCAGGATACTAGTGCCCAAGTCGGGCGCTCCTATCCCAAAAGCCATTAGTGCCTTGACTCTCTTGTCCGGTCTAAAATGCCAAGGAAAGTAGAAATACCAATTTTGAAAGTACAAAAAATAAACACACATTTTTGAAAAAACATTGCACTTACCAACTTTATTGTCGTATGTGATGCCACTACGGTCACCACCATCTCAAATTGACTAGGATGTGCTTCTCTCACTTGTGGCATCCTTACACACTCTGCGCTCACTCTCACAATTATGTAAAAGACAAATGAAGTGGCTAATCACTTTTTCACCTTCTTACTTATAGTTACTTTACATCACCTACTTTACTATGGTCATTATTTCACGACTATTGTCTCAACTAATAGACACCACATGATTTTTGTCATATCTTGAGTATTTCTACTCCGATTTACACCCCATTTATGGAATTCTTTTCAAAAAATTCCTACAATTATACTATACATATTATGTGCATGTTATCTCTCCTTAACATTGTCTTTCATCCAATCTATACACATTTTGGTGATTTCTAACTATACCTATTTTGTGTTTACTTTCACTCAGCGTTCATACTTATCATTACTTCCCCTTTCACCGAAAGGGGGGCATACTATTAGGGTCATCTTATAATTCCCCTTACATCATCATGTGATCAATAACCACTATTAATTTGGCATTTTCAAACAATTACTAATTTTTTATGTGAAATTTCATTGTTAATTCCCTCTAATGACCTATCATGGGGTAACAAACATAAAATTTCTCTATACAACATTTCATCACTTCCCCTAATGACCTAACCTGGGGAAAAAAACATAAAAATTTCCATGTGATCATTCACCAATTTCTATTAATTCCCCCTAATGACCTAACCTAGGGGCAATTAGCATAAAATCTCTATGAGTAACCAATCAAAACAATCAATCAATCGATTAATCAATGTGTTAAAAATTCTAACAATCAAAATCATACCATCCAATCAATACAATACACAACAATTGGCCTCCCAGATGACCTAACTTGGGAGTTACCTGTGACCTCCTAAATGACCTAGCTTGGGAGATTACACGTATCACTTTCCTAGATGACCTAACTTGGGAAGTTATTATATATTTTTATTTTCTTCTAGATGACCTAACTTAGAAGCCATCATATATTTCACATTTACTTCCAAATGACCTAACTTGGAAGTCATCACATTGCGGTGACACCTATGGAGTGGGGGGCAAGAGTTTCTTTCCTATACCACTCCTATATGGGTTAACTATTTGATCGGATTATTTAGATCCAAATTCACCGAAAATTTGATCTAGTCTATTTGCAGCGGTTAGATCTTGAGGATGTAGTTAGAGGTTGGAGAATAATGCTCCTTTCTCCCTACATTCTTCCTCTGGAAATAGGATACCCAAATCCTCCAATCGATTTTTCATGTACACCCATTCGGGTTGGGAGCGATCACTCCCTACCCTATCACGGCAAAGATCAATTTTGTAATCATCACTCTCATCTAGTGCACTTCATCATTTCTTTAGATCTCTCATTACGCTACACGTGGATAAACCCATTGATCCATGGCTCGACGCGCTATATGGTTTATTTTGAATGCTTTTCTACAACATTGTGTGTTCTACTATAGCATGGGCTTCTTCGGATTCTCTCGGGTATGCATCTCTATCTATTTTATGTTACCAAACTTTCCTCTCACCAACATAAAGTGGGGAAAATGTAGTTACAAAATCATACACTTTTTATTACTATCATACCACTAAGTATCTTGTTTCCTATATGGATCTTTTGCAAGAAAATAATTCACTAATGACCCATCTTGTCAATTTGTCAATCTAGTTAGTCTTTTTGTTTGTCTTACACGATCGTCATTCAATTCTACACATAGTTTTGGTTAGGTCTGAGGAGCTCCTACATATCAGTTCTCGCATAGTTGTCATATTTAGTCTTTGACTGGGGATCCTAGGAAAGGATTAGGACTCCTGGGGTACCCTAGTGCACTTTAAGACACCCCAGTCCCCGTCATATTTGATTTTATTTTCTTTGTTCGAGGTTAGTCTTTTCAATTTTCCCTCCCATTCCCTTATGTACTAGTCGACATATCTTTATTCTTTGACTAGGAGCCTAGGAAAGGATTAGGGCTCTAGGGCACCCCTGGTCTCACTTCAAGACACCCCAGTCCCCATCATACTTGATTTTATTTTCTTTGTTCGAGGTTGGTATTTTCAATTTTCCCTCCCATTCCCTCATGTCTTGTCAAAATTTGAGCAAGAGATCCCTACATAAACACAACATACATACCATTATATGGGAAGATTATTCTACTAAAGGGCATAACTACTACATAGGACAAGGGACTGCATTTGGGCATCTATTTTGCATCACATTGCATTGGAAAGGGAAATTCTATTCTATTACATCCACAATTTACATTTTTATCTAGTTATCACAACCTCTGTGTCACTAACACTATGGCATCCTAAGCACATGTTTACACACAATCACATAGAACTACATTGGGTCTAAGATCTAGTGCAATGCTTAGTCGTAATTCCACCTTGTGGTCACTAAGGTCGATCGACCTCTCCATATGCATCTTTATTTTTTTAGAATTTAATGCTTTATTTAGGGTTTTGTAGGGCATTCTTCACATGATTTTACAATGACACCAGTAAGCTTAGTGTGATATTAGTGTGACCAAAAGTGAAGGACTATAAATATTCAATGACCATATCTAAACCAGATCTAGACATGTTTTGCGGACCAAGGTGCCCATGTTACGAATCAGGGTGCACCCTAGCTGTCCTCATCCTTCCCAAGGAGCCTAGTCGTCAGTTGCCACTTTTGCAACTTTTAGGGGCCCTTCATATCATCATGTTCCATCATTCAAAGCACTTTTCCCAATCTCGACTCACTACGAGGTAAGTACATTTCAAAGTTAGTACCTTATCCCTCCTATTTCATTTATTTCAATTTATTTAAAATATCAAATAAATTAGGTGGCATTACATTTCTATTTATTTCAAAAGATTTTCATTTCTATACTTATTTAGATTAACTATAAAAATTATGATTTTAGGTAATCGGTTGTGGAGTCTTAATGTGAAACTTCGATATGAAGCTCTAGGTTTCTCCTATCATGGATTCTTCATTGGATCTTTATGGACATGGGAATCCAAAATCACCAATCGATTTGAGTAATATCTTGTAAGTGTTGTTTAATTTGACGAGTTTCACCAAGATTTGGTTGTTTACTATCTTTATGTTCTTCATTACCATCATAGTTAATTTTAACAATGGGTATGTAATAACCACCTTTTTTTTAGGAGGCACATCTTCTTCATACCTTTCATTGGAAGTAGAAGCATGTCCTAGGTTTAGGATGTCATCAGCAGTACGCAGGGATGCTCTACTTCTTCTTCTCCATGAACCATGTTTGTGAGGAGAGTATGGTCAAATTTAGGTGGAAGTTTAGCCCCTAATTCTATGACACGCACTAAGACTTCATTTTGTTTTAAAATAGGAAGTTATCCATATGGGTGGGATCAAATTCAAATTCCTCTTGAGGAGAGTTCCCCTCATCACCACTATGGTCAACCATGTTTTCTTCTTCAAATAAGGGGTTTAATTTGTCATTGATGAAAGGATTTGACCCTAATTTTTTATGCCCCATTCTGGTAAGAATTAGCATAATGGGAAATGTTTCACTAAGGTTGATAAATGTGTATAAAGACTACAAGGACCCTAGGAAAAATCACAATGCGACAATGCAAATGTCACAATGAATGTCAAATAACTAAGGCAAATAATCCAAAGAATCAAGGCAATATGAATCAAGGAATAAAAGAATAAAATAATTCTCCAAGGATATGGAATCGTATTATAAGAAGTACTGAGGATCTAATCACAAAATTATCTACTCCCTATGTCTCAAATATGGTTTGGTTTAATAATGACAACACAATGTCAATACTTAAATTGAGTTTGGGATAAACAAGACTTAAGTATTAAAATGGTGTTGAAGTGATTTCGAAGCAAGGTATACTCAAATGAGTTTAAACACAAACAAAGTCCAAGTCTTGAAAAATGGAGGCTATAGATGCGAGCAACACAACAACATAACTTTGATACATTAATTAATATTTTAAGAAAATTAAGATATTAGTATCAAAATGGTATTGACACGATGCAAACAATGTAATGACAACACTTTTCAAAACTCAAGGCAATGTTTGAATAAAAATAAGGTCTAAGTATAACAAGAAGTTGATATTATGTGAGCAACATAACAATATAATTTAGAAACTTAAATCAAGTTTTACAAAGAAAACAAGATGTAAGTATCAAAAATGTATTGATATGATGCAAGCAAAGTGTAACAACTCAAGGGGAAATCAATGATGAGATAACCTAACTACAATGAGATAATCTTGACATGGGTATCAAGATAAGGCTTACCAAAACATGAAGACGTACCAGAACACTTTCAACACTTAACATTCCTACCGCAACATGGCTATGTAAGTGACTACAAAAGTGGTGGACACGATTATTTTTGTGGTTCCACGTATGTATTATCTCTTTTGACCCAAAAAGGTAACAAGAGAATAAAGGAGATAGAACAAGTGGTGGTGAAAAAACTTAGCCTAACTTTGACAAAGTTTCACCTTTTTTAAACAAGGTAGAAACTAAGACAAAGTGATACCTTGTAAGTTTCATGATGAATGTCACATGGCACCAACTTTAATGGACTCTCCCTTATTCGAATAACAATTTTTGACTCGAAAATTCATTTCTTTGTGAAATCTCTTTAGAACATGATTGGATAAGGAAAAGTTGGCCCCAATGCCAAATGACTACCTAAGCTTTTATTCTCAACACTCACCAATACTTACCTAAGAGAGGTACAATTTTCTAGAATAAATCCTAGACAAAGGACCATTACCCCACAATCAAATTAATGATAGAGGCCTCATACGGGTAACTTGAAGCATTTCCTCACGGGTTTTTATTCTAGTCAAGTAGGTAGTGGGGCACTTCCCATTTCATCCACCAGTTCTCTCAAGGTGTGGACTACTTTGGGGTTCCTATGGTAATCCTCATAATTATTTTTATGGCTTATGCCAAGATACTTCCCATAGTTTAAAGTGGTCAGGTCTTAACCCTTAACCTAGCCTGCAAATACATTGTTTTAAATAGTGGTGTGTTTTTAATCTTGAATTAAAAATGTGGTTTAACACACCATTTGGCAACTTGCAACAAATTATATTTAGTATTTGTTTAGATCTTGCTTATTTGATAAGTGTATAGGTCCTTCACTAAATTTTCCAAGAAACTTAACACATTTGAAAGAAGATCAAAGGTTGTTTCGATTCTCAAGATCATCCAAGGATGCAAGAGAAAAGCGTACACAACAATTAACCCAACTAAATAGAAGTGGAAAACCTTAAATCAAATAACCATAAAAATGCCTTATAAAAAATTCATTCTTTTAAGAAAAATGAATGATTAAATTTCCAATTTAATCTAAATGTTAGAAAAATAAGACTAAAGATGTTTTTAATTCTCACAATCACTCAAAGGTGCAAGAGAAAAGCATACACAAACTTTAACCTAACTTAAGCAAAACATGGAAACATAATTGTTTGTTTGGTTTTTGTTCTTATGAATCAATGATCTAGCTACTAAAGAAACTAGAAAAATTTAAATAATGGAGGGTTTAAGGTACCTCGGTATGCAATGTGATGGATTAACGAAGCGCAAAGGTGATTGATCTTCGTTGTAAGCTATATAAATTGTAAAACTAGAGAAAGATTTGATTAGATAATATATGGGGTTTCTGAACAATGTTAGCTCCAAGAAGTGATTAGCTTCCTTGGTGGATGTCAACCCCGTGTTTGATAAGATAAGATAAAAGTAATAATAAGTTGGATAATATGCAGAATCTGAGGCACACAAAAACTGAAATATACAAAAATGTAAGGCACATATAAATCTGATCTAGATGAACATAAAACATGATTACCTGGCAAGGTCGATGGTGACTATGGCTGCATAGAGGTAGGTCGATGGTGACCTAGAGAGAGAAGATCTAGACTGTAGTTGAAATATGCAGACCTAAAGGTTTGAGTGCAGATTGGTGGACAACAAAGGCCTGTGGATGCTAAATTATGACCTGCAGAATGATCTCTGAGACAAAAAAGGTAGAGAAAAGGATAGAAAGTAATGATTTGGATAGGTTGTTGGGTAAACAGGAACCTAGTCAATGGTGATCAAGTGGGATCAATAGAAATGTAGAAAGCAGTGATAAGATCGAGGATAAATGGATGGAAAAAGTAACTCGCAAGATAAGGGGTTGTGATAAAATGTTGTCAAGGGAGCTCGAGTATTACTGAAGTTTTTTTACTTGTAAAATATTATCTATAAGAAGAGCAATGATAATATAATAAAAAATTGATGAAAGCGATAAAAAGACAGAGATAATCTCATGAAGGATGATCGTGAGTGATGCAAGCATGTTGAAGCGATGTCCAAGAAATATGGAACTATTGCGGGAATCCTCAAGAAAGAAAGAAAAATTGTATGTCACAAGAGAGCTCAAATGTGTGCATGCATCCGATTATTACCACCCCGATTATGATAAGGAAATCCTAGATTTATAGGTCGATGGCAACTAGGTTGGGTTGTTGTCGATTGCAGAGAAATTTTCCCCAAGGGAAATATTTTTGTGATATGATCGGGATTTGGGGCTTTTGATGAATGGGAAAAGTTGCTTTAAAGAAAACATGTGGGAAGGGATGTGATATGGATGAGTTGGGGATAAAGATAGGTTAGAAAAGCATGGAGATGTAAATTTAGAATAAAAGCATCCCAAATGGAAAGTTGGTTAGGGCATGTGGATGTGGATACTAATTAATTAATTAATTAAGAGAATTAATTAATTAATGTGAATTAATAAAGATTAAATGATTAATTAATTAATTAATGGGGATTAATTAATTAATGTTGATTGATGAGGATTGGATAATGATAGGATAAATGGGCATTTTTAAATAAGGGGGATGAATTAAATAAATATGTGCACATGGGCAATTAAGGGTATAGATACCGAATTAGGTGTCTACATTTTGCCCCTTTTTGTTGAGTGGTTTGCACTACCAAACCATGAGACAAAAACGATGAGGGTTAGATGAGGATTGACGAAAGGTAGATGATAAGCTCTCCTCGAAATGAGGTATCGATGATGCTTAATGGAAATCAAGATGCATTTGAAAAATGTAGATGAACGAGGGAGATGGGTTACGAAAAATGGGTAAAGCGATTACAAGGCAAGATGCCCCAAGAAAAAAGGATCACAATATGAATAAAAACAATGGCGATGACTCCAATATCACATTGGTAGAGGACAATTGTGGTCTCAATGGAGACTGGCTATAACATTCTATTGACCAGTGGGTGGGTAAAGATCACTTCAAGTATGGATGCGAGGCCTAGATGACCAACGGGTCATATGCAAGTCATCAAAAAATGTGCAACTATATGTGAAAAGGTATGCAAAATCCTTCATAAATGAGGAATAAAATGAATAGGTATGTGTGTCCACAAGGATGAAGATGAATGATATGGTTCCCAATGGGACACGAAGAATGGTTAAGAAGGTGAAATGAAAAAGATGAATGATGAAGTAATATGGCCCAAAGGGGAAGATGATTATGGCCTCAAAGGATGACTTTGTGCGTAGATTAGATAGGATTTTGAATTTTATTTTTTTAAACAAAAAAGGAGTGATCATGGCCACAAAAGGTGGACTTAGGGGGTATGATAGGATTAAAATTCCCAAAGGAAAACATACGGCCATGGATGTGGACTTAGAAAGTAAGTATTCCTGAAGGAAGAATAGTTTAAATGTTGGATCAAAATTCCCAGAGGGAAAATTCATATGGCCACAAATGTGGACTTTGAGAGTATATCATATGGGATTGGATGTTAAATTAAATGCCTAGAGGGAAAATGAATATGGCCATGAATGTGGACTTTGAGACAAGATGAAATAAGGAAATGGTCCCTAAAAAAGAGCACAAAAATGACCAAAAGGTGAAATAGAAAAATGTGAGATATGGAACCCGAGAGGGAACAAAAAGATGGCCACAAAAGTGGACTTAAGATGAGATGAAATGGATAAAGCTATATGAAATAGCTAGAGTGTAATAAATGAGATAATAGATATTAATCAAATAAGATGCGACCAAAAGGGTACAAACAATGCTACTACATAATCAAGGAATATGTGAGGAAAGGATGCCTCTAACTGCATTAGAGGTAAACAAGAGGGGATCTAGGTAATGCAAGGCACATGCAACTAGAACATGATGTTAGTATATAACCAACGATAATTAGTTATACCAAAGATCATGAGGATAAAATGGATGAAACAATCTCATAAACCTTATGTTGACACGACAAGGGTTTGAGATGTGCTTGTACAAAGGGAAGTGGGTTCTCCAAAAAATCATTCCCTAAAACTATGCCCTAACTCGGGAAGGGGAAGAGAAAATTGATCAATGTTGGAAGTTTCTAAGAGAAAGTTGATCGATACGGGAAGTTTGCTAAGAGAAAGATGATCGATATGGGAAGCTTCCTTAGGATAGTAATAAAATGGAAGGCTGATCAATGTGGGAAGCCTTCAAATTTCATAAGGAGTAGCCATCCTTTGAGGGTATGGTCTACTTTATACAATATGTTATCCGTCCTCCGAGGGATTAGTCTATTTATTTTTATTTTTATTTTACTTTGATTTTGATTTGCATGTTTTTTTTATTATTTTTTTGCATGAACAATTCTCCTTCGAAGGATCATTCTATTTTGATAACTTTTATTTTTATTTAATCATCCATGAATTTTTATTTTACATGGGGGAGAGCTGGGACTAGCTAACAACTTAGGAGGGGATAATGACATACAAGAGATACCCTGGAGCCTTTGCATGGTTCCAAAAGCTAAATAAATAGGTGATGGATGTGATGATCATATAATTCTCACCAAAGAGGATAACCTATCCATAAGGAATATGTTATGGGCAGAGCCATGGTGCCCATATTTAAGGTCACATCTTGGAAGTGACAGAAACCCACATAATTCCAAATCATCACAATGAGATATGAAAGAGGCTAAGATGGAGGAATAATCTAAATACATGACTAATGGAACATTGGTAAATGTGCTAACAATAGAATGGTCGCAAGTGCAATGTGTTAAGTGGTTCCACTTCTGGTTTATCACCAAGGGAGGGGAGACATTAAAATTGCGATAGAATTAGATGATATTTTGCAAAGGATTAGATGTGATAGACAAGTGAGAAATAAAAACTATGCACTTAAGGAAGAAAAAATATGCATCCCTAATGAGACAAAGATATGGTCCCCCAAGAGAGAGAAATTTGACCACAACGGTGTATTTTGATGAAAATAAATGGTGCCCCAAGAGAGACACAAACATGGCCACAAAGGTGGATTTTAATGGAAAAGATAGTGGTGCCCCAAGAGAGGCACAAATATGACCACAATGGTGGACTTTAATGAAAAAAATATGGTGCCCCAAAGAGAGGCACAAATATGGCCACAAAGGTGGACTTTGATGAAAATAAAGGGTCCCTCAATCGAAGGACAAAAATGGCCACAAATGTGGGCTTGATGAAACAGATGGTGCCCCAAAAGAGGCACAAATATGGCCACAATAGTGGACTTTGATGAGAATAATGGTTTCTCAAATGGAGAAACAAGTATGGCCACAACGGTGGGCTTAGGATGAAAATAAATGATCCCCTAGGGGAAGACAAGTATGGCCTTAATGGTGGATTTTGTATGAGAAGGGTAAATGGTCTCCTAAGAGAGGGATGAGTATGGTCACGAATGTGGACTTAAAATGAGATGGTCTCTCAAGGGAGAAACAAACATGGCCATAGAAGTGGACTTAGATGAGAATAAATGGTCCCTCAAAGGAAGGAAAAATATGGCCACAATGGTGGACTTGGAGTGAAAATATGGTTTCTCAAGGGAGAAACAAGGATGGCCACAATGGTGGACTTAGGATGAGAATAATGGTTTCTCGATGGAGAAACAAGTATGGCCACAACAGTGGGCTTAGGATGAGAAGATTAAAATATTAAAACATGGCCACGATGGTGGACTTCAAGTGAGAATAAATGGTCCCCTAAAGGGAGGGAAAACATGGCCACAAAGGTGGACTTTAATTGAGATTTGGACTTAGATAAAATTTAGATTAAGATTAGATGAGATGGATTGGATGAAATTGGATGAGGTTAAATAAAGTGATGTCAAGAGTGAATTCCCCAAGATCAAGGGAGTTGTTTGGATAGGAAATGAGTTAATGCAGATGATATTCTCAAGGAAAGGGGAGGCTTCTCCCCAACGAAAGAGATTATATCATTGTGGACAAATTAGATGTGGATGAGTTAATGGATGTTAAAAGAGTTTAGATGAGATTATCTTGAACTTGGATTGGATAGATGGTCGAGGATCACAAGGGTGATTAAAAAACAAATAATATCAATAAACAAGGGAGGACCCTCTTTAGGAGGAATGGTAAGGGATGATGTGGATGAAGGATGAGATTTAGTAATTTTGGTGGATGGGGATGTAGGAATTGGATTTAGATTGGTTGTGGTGGATGGAGAATAATGGTTCCGTGAATGAGGAAATCATATTTCTCAATAAGATTATGGACTATAGTCTGAAATGCCTTACAATGCTTGGTGTCATGACCCAGAGTACGATGATAAGTGCAAGCGTGATTAGGACTGAACCATGAAGGTTTGGGACTATTTGGATTAAAATATTTAACAAAGGGAAGTGTGATGGTAGATATTTGAGTTAGATGTCGAAGGATATCTGCATAGGACCCAATCAAAGTGTCAAAAGGAAGATAAATCTTATGGGTTTTAACATAATGTTTTGGCTTGGATTTAGGTACGGATGTAGATTGGATGGGTAAATTAGGTGTCTTGGAAGATAAATTGATTTTGGGCTATTTAGATTGGTATTTAGGTGTGAATGTAGATTGGATGGGTAGATTAGGTGTCTTAGAAGAAAAATTAAATTTGGTTAGAGGATTAGATTGTTTGGATTTGTATTTATCATTACAAGATGTCCTTTCTTTGGAAGTCTTAGCCTTGGATTTGGACGTGGATGTTTGGGATGTTGATCTATGAGCTACTTTGGATGTTAAGGATAGGGGTGGCTTGATTTGAGGTTTTGGTGTTTTGGTTTTAGTTTTATTTTTGGTTGATGATTCATGGTCACATGGACCGGACCAAGTGGTTACTCGAACAACTTCGATGGAAAATAAAGGATCCTCTAGAAGAATCGTCATTTAGAGGTGAAATGGCTGCAAAATTTCATGAAGAATGAGGGGAATTTTGTATTGGATAGATGAAATCAAAGGTGTGGATGTTGAAGTGGAAGGAAGAGATTGATTTGGTTTGGGAAGGAGGTATCCTTCCTTAACAAAGTTATGAATAATGGCTTGAAATGCTCTACAGTGTTCAATATTGTGTCAAGGATACGATGATATGCGCAGACAAGGTTGGAATTAAACCATGATGGTTTCTTACTATTTGATTCAAAGGCCCTAATACATGAAAGTGTGATTACAAAAATTTGTAACAAGTATCGGAATACCTCCGTACATGATTCAACCAAAGCGTTAGGAGGTGCTTTGTCTTTACGAAATATCTTGGTCTTTGAAGAAGAATTGGATGTTTGAGATGATCCGGATGTTGAGGATAAAGTTTGAGCATGTTGATGTCTTGATGGCCTGAATTCAGTTTTGGTATTGGTAAATGCCTTAGTGTTGAATGGTTTTAGTTTTAGTTGATGAAACATTCTTGATGAAAAGGTTGTCATGTTGGATTGTTTAGAGGTAGGAATGTCAATTTCCTTATAGGAATGTATAAGGGATTTTGAGGTAATGTATTAATGGTAGTATTTTTTTGTGAGGTTGTTGTCCTTAGGAGGAACAATAACAATTTCCATTGGAGGATCGGAGGTGGTGTTGTATAGGCATAGAAAGAAGTATTTGTTTGATGGAATCTAAGGAAAGTGAAGATTGATTCGATTATGTTGATGAGGTAGAAGGATAATTTGAAGTTGTCATAAGTTTAAGTGCTTTCAAAGGTTCTTCAAATGATGTAGGAGGGGAGGATGATGTGGATGTGGTCTCAATGATTGATGTGGTAGGTGTAGGGACTGGGATTGGATCTATGGATGGTATTATGGGTAAGGATGGAATAGATGTGGATGATAGAGTGGATGAGGTAGATATTGTAGACACTTGTGGTTACTCAATTTAAAGTGTTTTGGATGTTTGGGGCACGTTTTTATTGGGATATTATCCGATTTGTGATTTAAACACCTATCTTAAATTTAATTCACCCCATTGTATTTACCCATGAGTAATTAAATATTAAACATTTAATTACACCTCTTCCCATGTATCCTAATCACTTATCTACCCCAAATTTATTCTATCTATGTATCGCCCCAATTTTTCCTCTTCCCCAAGCGGGACATTTCCCGTACTTGAGGTAATTCTCATCTTTCTAGAAATCAATCGTTTTGCCAGGAGAGATCTTCGTGATGGCGTCGACCCATACTGGTGCGCCGATTTTCTAGGAGCGGCACCGATTATAAAAGCAAGTCCGAACTGCACATTAGGGACCGAAAAGACCGAAAAACACCAAAAACATACGAACGCACGCATCACGCAACAGAGAGAGACAGATCGCGAAAGAGACACAGTCAGAAGAAGAAAGATCTCTTAAAGATCAAGTGTATCAAATGAGGGCAGATCCTATCTGAATCAATCCCGAGAGGAGCAGTTACTGCTCTTATCACATCAACATCATACGCATCCATCGATCCTCTGGTGACTCTGTTCCAGTATCTTACCGATTTTGGCACATCCAGCAGACGTCGACTATCTGTCCATCACTTCCCAATTTCCGAATCTTCAGATCATCGATCAATCGATCTACTTTCGATCGACGCCGATCTTATACATTCGACACCGATTATTTCATGAAATATTAATTCTTCATAATCGGACGTAGATCAAATCAGTCGACGCCGATCCTCCTTAATCGATGCTAATCATCCAGAGATGTAAAAGGACATGTAACACAAATCACTTTATTTCATAGTTTCCTGTTTCTTCGTCCTTTATGTGTTGTTTAAACTCGTTTCATTACCATAATCGAAAATCAAGTCTTTGAGTACATCTTTTATCATGTATGCTTCTTTACTTAATGAAAACGGATCGACATCCGCCGAGGAAGCTTATCGCTCGCTTCTCGAGCTAGTAGCGTAAAATCCACCCAAATATCTTTTTAACACCAGTCAATATCGGTGGTTATGGATCTATTGTGCGATTGCTCGTGTGCGCCGTCTTATCTCCATCAACCTCCTTATCCTGATGCACATCTTCATCAGTGAATCAATTTCATTGGATGGTTTTGTGTTTAGTTTGGTGCATTAACTTGGATAAAGTAACAAGCGCAAAATTCTTGATCATGATATAGATGTGGAATCAATGGTAGATGTATGTGTGGATATTGAAGAGGTGTTTGATGTACAAAGTGTTGATTAAATAAGGATTGAAATCGTATGGTGTGGAAGGTAGAAATGGATTTGTCAATGGTGGATCTCGAGAATTTTTTTGAATATATCCAAGAGTTAATATTGAATCGTTTAGAGGATTGTGTAATATGGGAAGTAGGAACATAATAGGATGGCTGAGATTGTTGAGATACATAAAGTTTGGTAGATTAAGTAGGGATGGCATTATTATGAGGTGACGTGGATGGACTAGAGCCTCCAGTTGACATGATTGAGAACTAGAGTTATAGTGAAAGTATTTGTAGATGGGGCTAGAAGGAGATGAGCACAAGATATTGATCGTGCTATATGTTTGAGGAGTGGTGGTAATTGATGTGATAGGCATGGGGGTTGTAGTTATGGTTGATGTGGGTGTAGGATAAGTGTTGGATGGTCTTGGTTGTACAACATAAGGAGTGGATGGATAAGGATATAAGGAAGCTTGGTGTGTTAAAGTTGGAGGATATGTTTGATAGGATGTTTGAGGTTGGATTAAAATATTTTATTGTTGGAGCACATGAGAAGTGTGAATGTTGGTAGATTTTGGTGATTGGATGGGTATTCTAGATGAAGCAAGGATAGGGTTGATATGACATGATGTAGGTGTAATAAGATCCACCAATTGAGTGGATTGACATGATTGAGGGGTTTCAAAGGATTTCCAACATAGGAAATCATAGATGGGGCTAGAGGAAGGCTCAAAGGTCTCTAAAGGAGCATGAGGTAGAGGTGTTTGAGGTATGGTATTGATTGAAAATGGGTTATATTTTTTTGGTGAAAACATATTTGTTGGTGGTGGGTTAGGAAAGGGCTCTTTGAAAATGTCAAGGAGTGGTGAAGATCATATTGGTTGAGGGGGTGTATGATATTGGGAAGGAGAAACATGATAACATGGTTGGGATTGGATGGGAAGATCTGATGTATGAGGGATAGAAATTTCAATAGGTTGGACATGCATAGTGGCGTCGGACAAAGTAGGGATAGTCAAGAGGGTGGGATAGAATCTCTTGGTTGGGGTGATCTATGGATTAGGAGTTCTCAGATGGGGCTAAAAGGAGACAAGGATGAGGTAGATATTTGTGTAGAACCGTTTGGGGTGAAGTTTTGTTCCATTTTAAATCAAGCAAGTCAAGAAAATAGTTATTTTTATGTTTTTATATTATGAATGTGTGAAAAAGAAAAGGGGATGGATAATAAGGTACTTAAGAAGAGGCAATCTATGTCTTGTTTCTGGTTTGTTATGGATGGGAAAATTTGAGGTGGCTTCCTGTTGGGTGATGAAATCTCAATCATAAAACCAAGTAAGGGGATGTTTTGATGTGTTAATTTTATTTTTGTAGTTTAGGTTGTGTGTGATAAGATGTGATATGTAGTAAGATAAACTCCTAATTAAACTATATAAGAAAGCAAGATGAAAAAAGAATGTTCTTTTTAATCCCAAAAAAAGTGTGATATTTGATGAGGACACATACAAGAATAGAAAATTACAATGCAAAAAGGAGAAAATAGGGAAAAAGCCAGGAATAACTAGATAATGCTTTTCCTATTTTTACGCATTCTTGAGCGATGAGTGATCCAAGCAATGATCCCAACATTGAGCAAGCAATAAAGTGGAGCCTCACACTGTAGTGTTAGTGGAAGACAAGAAAAATCAGAATATATATGTGTATATATATATATAAAGAAAGAGATCACTGAAATGGTGGTCCCACTAAGGCGTGCAAGAATGTTTGTTTAGTTTTTCATTCCTTATGAATCAATGATCTAACTACTAAAGAAACTAAAAACCTCAAATGATGGAGGGTTTAAGGTACCTCAATATGTGATGTGATGGATGAATGGTGCAAAGGTGATTGATCTCCATTGCAAGCTATATAAACTATAAAACTAGAGAAAGATTTGATTAGATAGTATATGGGGGCTGCCCAAACAATGTTGGCTCCAAGAAGTGATTAGCTTCCTTGGCAGATGTCAACCCCGTGTTTGATAAGATAAGATAAAAGTAATAATAATCTAGATAATATGTAGAATCTGAGGCACACGAAACTAAAATATGTAGAAATGTAAGGCACATACAAATCTAATCTAGATGAATGCAAAACAAGATTACCTAGTAGGGTTGATGGTGACTAGGGTTGCATAGAGGTAGGTCAACGATGACCTGAGAGAGAAGATCGGGACTATAGTTGAAATATGTAGACCGAAAGGTCCGAGTGTAATTTGGTGGACAAAGAGGCCCGTGGATGCTAAAGGATGACCTGCATAATGATCTCTGAGATAAAAAAAAGGTAGAGAAAAGGACAGAAAGCAATGATTTGGATAGGTTATTGGGTGAACAGGACCCTGGTTAATGGTGACTAGTGGGATCGACATAAACCTGTAGCAAACTATGATAAGGCCAAGGATAAATGGATGGAAAAGGTAACTTGCAAGTAAGGAGTTGTGATAAGGGGCTGCCAAAGGAGCTATGAGTATTGTAGAAGCTACTTTGTACTTGCGAAAGATTAGTTATAAGAAGATCGATGATGATATAATAAAAAGATAATTAAAGTAATACAAAGACAAATAATCTCATGAAGGATGATCATGAGTGATGCAAACATGTTAAAGCGATGTCTAGGAAATTTGGAATTGTTTCAGGAATGCTCGGGAAAGAAAGAAAAATTTTAGGTCGCAAGAGAGCTCGAATGTGTGCATGCATTTGATTATTGTTTCCCTAATTATGGAAAGGAAAGGCTAGCTTTATAGGGTCAATGGAAAGGCTCGGTCATTGCCGATTTGTGGGGAAATTTTCCACAAAGTGATAATTTTTGTGCTTTAATCAAGATTTGGTGCTTTTGATGAATAGGAAAAGTTGCTTTAAAGCAAACAGTGGAAAGGGATGTGATACTGAGATGAGTTGGGGATAAATATAAGTTAGATAAAGTATAAAAAGCATGGAGATACAAATTTAGAATAAAAGCATCCCAAATGGAAAGTTGGTTAGGGCATGTGGATGTGGATACCAATTAATTAATTAATAAAAGGGAATTAATTAATTAATGTGAATTAATAAAAATTAAATAAATAATTAATTAATGGGGATTAATTAATTTTGATTGATGAGGATTGGATAATGATAGGATAAATGGGCATTTAAATAAGGGGTGAATTAAATAAATATTTGCACGTGGGCGATTAAGGGTATAGATACCGAATTTAGGTGTCTATAACAAAGATTCATGATAACATGAAAACATGTTAGAAAACTGATTTAAAATCTAAAAACCTACAAAATAGAGTTAGAAAACCTATAAAACAATAGAAACACTAAAAATAAAAATCTGAAAACCTTGAAATTTGAGCCAAAAATTACACGGAATGCTAGCACAAGAGGTTTTGTAATGGTAACACAAGGCAGCTCACAAGAATGCGGGGCTCCTCATGCGATGTAGGGGATACAACGGTAGTGCAAGGTAACTCACACTGACACGGGGATATAAAAATAGCGCAAGGTAGTGACAGAGAAGAAAAATAGAGTAACGCTAACACAAGCAAAGAGACATTAACGCAAGGTTAGTTCAACACTAGCGCGTGAGCTACGAGAGGGACAATCATAGAAAAAGTAACGCATGGCGAGGAACACTAACACAACCAATTTTATAGTAGCAAATGTAATACAATGATAGTGAATGCCTTTCAACGGTGACCCAAAGGTTTTAATGAGGATGGAAGGCACTGTGCAACTTCAAAAACACAAGATTTGACAAAATGAATGTAAACAAAGTTCAAATCTTTGACAATTAGCTTCAATTTTGGCAACACCTCACCTCCCTTATACCTACAAAGAGCAATAAAATCATGAAAACTCAATAAAACAAGTTAAGAAACACAAGATTTATCTAAAAATGCTTAAAAGAGGGTTAGTAAGCAAAATTGAAACTAAACTACAAAAACTTGAAATTAAGTGCATGAGACAATGGAGTAAGTCCCACTAGGCGTGCCAAATGTATGCATACTAAATAAGCTAAGCATAATTAAGAGAAACTAACACCAAGTAGTTCAAATGACAAAGCTAATCTAATAAAAACATCATGATAAGGCTATGCAAGAACAAAAGCTAAATTAATGCATCCAAATGGAACTTTGAAAACATCAAGCCATTCCTTGCTAAGTTGGATATGCCTTCTAGATTGTAAATTGCTCCTAAGATTACAAAGAAATCAAAGGATGGATATCTCCTACGGGAGGAAATTATATCTCAATATGGATAAATTTCCATGTACGGATCTTCCTTTACTACTCTATGCAAAGAGTGAATAAATGGATGCAAGATCAATAAGTTTCTTCAATGGTGGAGAATGCTCTTATCATATGCTAATGTCTTACAAGGACATGGTGTCAATTTGAGAGGGGATACTAGGTTCTATATATAACATTCCATTTGGGAGAAACTACAATCCTAGTGAATGTGAGGTAAATGATAAAGTATAATTAGAAGAGATAAGGATGTTTAAAGAGAATTGATTAGAATTAGCAACTCATGGGAGTTGGAGATGATTTAATTAATCAATTAGGATTAATTAATAGGCCAAGCTAAGCTTGGAAAGTTATTTGGAGATAATTTAAGATGAATTAGGTAGAATTTAGAGGATTTGGAAGGAGAATTTAACCAATAAGAGGGTTTATTGATTAAATAAAAGATTAATTAACTAATAATAGTTAATTAATTGATTGTAGGAGGATTATAACTAACGAAGTGTCATTAATTGGCATCCGAGAATGGGGAAAGGCTAGTTAATTAAAAAAGTGTTGTTAATTGGTGAAATGGAGGGGAATATCATCTAATTAGCGGGAAATGACTAATTATAATGGAAATGTTGGGAGAAAGGACAATTAGCATAATTTTAGTATTAAAACTACGTAGGTGGATTTTAGGTGTCTGCAGTCTACACCATCTTCAAGATCCTTTATACACTCTTTCCCCATCACGAATCAGTGTACATGTTCCTTTTTTCACATTTTACATACTTCGTTTTTACATACTTTTTATACATATACATGTGTATTTGATTGCTTGTTCATCTTCTCTTTATAGGTCCATCTCGTATGGGAAGTAGTAGTCAACATCACTCAACGTCATTCAACAACATCACACACATCGACATCAACATCAACAACAAGTACATCACTAACATCTATAAGATGCATTCGCCTAGGTGTGTCATCTCATCACTTTTTACACTTTTATCATATTTTGTCTCCATGCTCCATCTTTTTATTACTCTATGCTTTTTCCTTGTCTCTCAACACGTTTCTCACCATCGATCTACATGGTTATTAAGTACGCATCTCTATCTACTTTATGTTATCAAACTTTCACTCAACAACATAAAGGTGGGGAAAATCTAGACACTAAATCATGCACTTTGGGCAATCAACTAGTACTAATTGCAAAATACTATTTATGTGATTCCTAAGTAAGAAAAGTAATAATGAACCCATTTCTTTGGCCACCTTTCTTCTTTCACTTTACAATTTTGGTCTTGTACACCCTCTTTCTCAATCGACCTCCAACCCTTCAATTACTCGACTTTGGACACCATCGCCCAGCCATGACGCCAACACTAGGGAACCCCATCCTCTTTGGGGGCACTTTTCTCGCCTCTTTTGGGTCATTTCTAGTCGTTTGAGGACACTATATTTTTAGTAGTCGGCCTTTTGGGGTTAATTACAAAATTCAAGCAAGGGAATCATATAAATATAAAGTTATGTGATCATAATAAGGGACCAAGCACTAAGCATTAGCTATCACCACCTAAGGTTGCATCTAAAGGCTATCAAAGAGCATCAAATCATCCATTCAAGGTCAAGGAACTATATATTTATGCATCACACTTCATAGGAGGGGAGTCTATTCTATTTCATGCACACATCTATTTACATCATTTACATCTAGTTACTTGTTTGTTATCAAGTGCAACATGCACATAAACCACCTAGGGCATGATTCTACACACACACACACACACACACAAAACTAAATTAGGTCCGAGATATAGTGCAATGCTCGGTCGTAAGTTCCCATCATTGTGCAGTTAAGGATAGTCCAACCCCTTATTCTCGCATTTTTCTTTTTGGGGATTTGATGTATATTTGAGGGTTTTGCAGTTCACATTTCATTATAGGTTTCAGTGAGCTCAGCGATCTTAGTATGAATTTGTGGCGACCAAAGGTGAACAACATTGAACCACTTGTAACCCTTAAAAGTTGGGATTTTAAGCATTTTCGAAGACTCGGATGCTCATTTCTATCCTATCTGTTGCTTTGTGGCGCCCTGTCCAACTTGATCCTCTAGTTATAAATTTTTTGGGCTTGGTGTGATTCTCCTACCTCTCCATTCATCGATCTATATCTCGTTATAGTTCAAATTTATATGCAAATCATCTAAGTACTTTCTTCTCCTCTTTGCAATAAGGGTTTCATAATTTATTGTTTGGTTGTTTAAGTATCATTGTTATAATTAATTTTCATATATTTACTGCTACCATAGCATTCATATTATTATATTTCACATTTTAGCTTAATCAATCCTACCAACAACATCCTATTCGAACGAAACACAAGTGAAAGGAATGAAGGTTGATTCGTACATCTCAAACAAACAATAATAGCCTACATTCCGGAAGATACATCTTTAATCAATTCAATCAACAATACCTCATAAAAATTACGTGAAGCTTACTAAGTATAAGGTTGTGCTTATGCTTTGCACACAACACTAATTTTCCATAATTACACATAAAAACTAGGATCACAAACTACCCCTATAGGAATACATCTTTCCTAAGAATAATTCCTACGATCTTAAAAATCAATTAAAAGAAGACAAAATAATACAATCAATATTTTCACAAAATAGTTCTAAATGAAATGACTCCCTCTTAATATTTGAACTCGATTTAACCCAACTTTGGTAATCTGTAATGAATTAGGGTCACATTTAAACACAATAAACACATTCAACCCTAAAAGTGAACACAAAGGTGTTTGTAATGATAAGAACATTGAAAAGCATGGGTTTGAATCAAACCCATCTAACTTAAAACAATAAAAAGTATTTCTATGCACCAATCTATTCATGCAATCCCAGAATACCAATTCAATGATACACTAAGTATCAAACCAATTGAGTAAGGAGTTAACACCAAAACCAAGTATTAAATTCCAAGTATCAAAACCAAGCTAAATCTCCAAATACATAAGGCTCATTACGAGAGATAAATACATATTGATTCTCCACAAACCATACAGAGTTCCTTATCGACTTGAAATTTTTTTATCCCATTTATTCACCAACTTCGTGGGTCGAGCTTGAAAGCTTTGTTTGGTTTAGTATAATAAACCCATGAATAACTTAACCCCACTGGTTTAAGATCCATCTAGCCATTATGGATTAGTCGTAGGGTAAACGGTTACCCAAAACCATCTTAAGAATATAAAAATCATGTAGATTTTAATACCTGCATGAAGGCATAAAGCCATTAAAATAACTTAAACAAGCATAAAAATGAATACCCATATCGAAACTCCAACACGATTACAAGATATGGGTCGTTATTGACAAAACACACACACACACACACACACACACACACACACACACACACACACACACACACACACACACACACACACACACACACACACACACACTAGAAATTATATGTTTTAAATAGTTTATATGCATTACAAACTTTCCAAACAAAATATTCATGTAGGTGGAAATATAACCATGCTTGTTAAACTCAACGAAACCACTTGAAGCTCCCATCAAGATCCCACGATTCCTTCCTTCAAAAATTCATAAATAATCACTTGAATGTAGAACAAGAAATAACCCAAAATTTTCCACAATTAAGACCATTAAATCCTTCCCAAAATGGTTCAATGAACTAAAATTATGATAAAATGCATGCAACAAATTAGAGGAGAGTGGAAGAACTCGAAATACATGTAAGGAAGAATAAAAATGAAAAACAAGTTTTTGCATGGTAGCTTCTGGAGGAAGCCTCCCATTCCCCGAAATCCATGGGGATGAATTGAATGTATTAAATGTTTGTAGGTGCCACATAGTGGCCTTCCCCATTAACTTCACTTCCTACTCTACTCGTCTCCCACCAATGACTAACTCGGCGATTTACGATCGATCAAAGATTATTAAATTAAACAATACTTGCATGGGTCATGATTCGACTAAATCACCCCTTAAACATTCAAACAAGTAAAGACCATTCGACCCTTGGTCAAATTTAATATAATCAAAATGCAACCAAATCCAATAACCAATAGACTATAATCGATTTGGTTTAATCAATGCTAACAAGCAAGGCCTTAACATTATGTTAATGGTCTAATTCCAATAAGTCTAAACATATAAGTGTGATTAAAGTCATTCATCATAGAAGCGATACGTTCCAATTAAGATCAAAACCATAAATTATGCACAAGTTTCCAACCTATTCTTATTCATGTCTACCCATCCAAGGGCATCTTAACAACAATTAAAAATCAATAATGCCATCACACAAAATGGTTAGTATGTTTGTGCAAATAGT
Source organism: Taxus wallichiana var. yunnanensis (assembly GCA_018340775.1). Taxonomy (NCBI): domain Eukaryota; kingdom Viridiplantae; phylum Streptophyta; class Pinopsida; order Cupressales; family Taxaceae; genus Taxus; species Taxus wallichiana. The sequence continues at coordinate 602,243,373 of CM031238.1, forward strand.
AATCTATCAGTTGCCCCAATTTAAAGCGACAAATCCATGTAACCAATAAACATGTTATGATCATAAAATGCAACAGTTTAATAATCTATTCCAAAAAAATTGTATCATCAATATACTTATACACATGATTTATTAAGACCAACTTTTACATGTTCCGTTAGAAGGTCCATTCTTAGTGTTCAATCGAGGATCATCAAGATCAAAAGAGTTAGCACATTTGACAATCACCACTATTTCCATAAAATAAAATAATATATTGAAACCATGAATAACCTCAACCATACATGCTAATTGTTACTTCTAGAAAGAAATTAAGTTACATTATCAATAGAATGTATAACAAAATCAAGGCATTCAAACATGGAATCATCAAACTCAACAAGAATACAACTCATCACACAAGCACAAAATAGGATAATTTCATAACATAATGTGCAAGTGATTAGAGGCTAGTAACGTTGCATGGTCATTTTCACAACTACATGTAAGCATGTTTATCATTTTCATGGTAAACATGTGTACTCCTAGTTACTGATGTTAGTGGCAATGCTTCTCGCTCCCAAACCTTCATGAATCATGTTACACTATTAACCTATCTTTTGGAAATCATGAAATGAAAATGTGGGATGTGACATCACACCTCTCTATCATTAGTTTTAGAAATATAATTTCATAAGAAACATCTATACTTAGGCCCATAAAGTTAAAATGATATTTTCCCCCTCCTATCCAAAAATGTTGGTTTCGGTTGGTTCATAAAATTACATATCAACCCTATTGTATGGTTTTGGACTAACATATTTTGCATTAATTATTTCAATTCCATCACATTCATACGAACATATATATTCCTATGGTCAGGATTTCATGACATAAAAACCTTCAAAAGTAAATATAAGTGAGTGACTCATACCTTATTTAGGGACTTGACACTTTATAAACTCCTCATGCAAAAGTTATCACAAAAGGCATCCAAATCTCCCTAAACTGGAAAATATATCATGTACATCCATTCAAGAAGTACCATGTACTAGTTTTAAGTCTCATGTCGAGTCTAGGAGTCTTCATCTTCATCATACAAGCAAGCAAAGTGACCCTTCCCAAATATTTGAGAAAGTGTGAAACTCAAGCAAAACATTGTCAAAACATGATTGCCAAATTATTATTACACTATGGTAGATATTATATCCTAAGAGAGAAACATGTGGTTTGATCCTCTTAAAGTAGTGGTGACATTGACGATGCACAAGGGTTTCCAAAACCCAACTAAATTTGTTTTGTAGAACTCCTTCTCACACCGTAAGGGTTTGAGGGCTTGAGCAGAGTTTACAGAGCTATTATAAAGGTGAGTGAAGAAGACCGAAAAATATCAATAAATATTTCAGTAAGCAAAACACTCAAGAAATTACAAACCGGAATTCCTAAGCGAGGTCCAAAAGCGTAAAAGGGTCGAGATCATATGGACATTATAAATTGAGCTATACGATTTTTACTAGGCTCATTTCAAGTCATAGTTTCATAGATAAAGAATTTCTAATTTCAGATCCTCTTGTTCTGCATTCATACCACTCGAGTTCTTCCAAATCCACACAGAATCAACTAAGTGCACTCTTTGCCTTTTATTTTAGCATATGTTACGTCAATAAAATCTTAAAAACATTATTTTAATTTGTGAAATTAGTGTTGGAAGTTAATTAAATTATAATATCCACCTATAACATCATTCATCTTTTTTATGTATGTTAATTAAAACATTCTTAAACTAAAAGGGTGAAAATCACCTAAAAGGTGAAATCGGATATAAAGAACCGATTTGCAAATGAGGGATGATGATGCAAGGAGTCTTTCCAAATTGGAAGTAATATTTAGCTTATGCAACCTCTTACATCAATAAGGGTTTCTCAATTTAGTTAGTTTTCTAAAAATAAAAACTTGCATGAGATTAGGTGTGTCATTGTACTTTTTGGGGTTATTTATATAGTTTTTTATTAAGGATGTTAGTTGATCTTAATATCTTGTTAATTAGGATTAATATTAATTAAGTAGGATTAATTATCCACAAGATGTTGTGGGAAGTGGGTGTGAAAAAGGGAATATGGTTAAGTAATGAATAAATAGTTAATGAATATTTATATGATTTTTAGGATGATTTAGAGAGGCGGATATCGGGTGTCTACAACTACTTTTCCTTTTTTTCTTCCTTTTTGTGTACACTTGTTTCCTCTCTTATTTTACCTACTTATGGAGCTCATCTTCCAACTTCCATTGAGATTGGAGGATGGAACAAGGGACCATATCCATGAGACTCCTCCCCCTCTAAAATTTTCCCTTCTCTTTTAGATTCCTCATCCTTCTAACGAGCGTCGTTGATCCTCACACTTTAATCATATCATTTTGTCAACCTGGGCGTGTCCAAGGTTGTTTCATGATAAAGGAAATAGTAAGAATTTTCTCAACACGTACTTAACAACAAAACTAAATGAATGATGGACTAATTGTAATTATGAAATAAAATGTGTTGAAAGAAAAATAATATCAAAGACAAAATTTAAAGATTTTTAACATAGTTTAATGTTGAAATGGTAAATGCATTCAAAATGAAAGAAAGGAAATAACAGTAAGTCTCCCTTCTCGTTGCGTATGAGTTTCCCTTGCTCCTTCCCTTCGATCGGGTTTAATGTTGAAATTCACACAACAAAGTTTTCCCCTAAATTTGTAATTTTATTGAATTGAAAGAGTATGCTTTTACAATGAATCAAATAACTAAACCGACTAAATCTAAATACATTAGCTCTTTTATACCAGAGAAATCCTAGTCCCTCTGGGAGAGAACTAGTTTATTCATAATAACTAACATCTACTTAATTGAATGTTGACTAAAACAATGACTATCTATTTTAAGGAGTACAATTATGGAAGGAGTAGTCTTTGAAGTGTTTGGATTTGAATTAATCTTGCTAATTGTAGAGGAGGTCCATGATTGACTCCTTTGAGAGAGTCAATCAGTGTTGGAAGATTCTTCAGATCTTAGATTGATTGTAGAGAATCGCGGTGATAATAAATCCTTAGGTGTTGGTCGCATCATGTCTCCCAACAACTAAAGTGATTGAACCTCAAAATCTACATGAATGTAGGTTGAGGTAGTGGCACACGTTTCATGCTCATGTTGTTGTGTTTCCAGTTGTATCACTAGTAGTCTAAGCTATTTATCTTCTTATGCAAATCCCTTATTTCAAGGAATTTAGAGTTGATGACCTGGACGATCTCAACGTTGTACTTTGAGTCCTGCACTAATGCAAAGGTGAGTCATGTGCCATAAGGTGATTCATGCATCAGTGCACTAATCGAGTCATGCATCATAAGGTGAGTCATGCGCCGATGCACCAATTGAGTCTTGTGCTAGTGCAATTTACTCATGTGATAACTCAACATATGCTTTTCCAAATGTATTGTTAATTCTCATAAAAAGATCAATTTAATCCATTTTTAGAAGCAATAATAAGATAAAAATAACAAGCATATGTATAATAATTCCTTCAAAACATAGTAAAGTATTAATTACAAACACTCGGCATTATACATCATGCAATATGATATCAAAATAATATGGGGTTTCACATGGGTTTAAACATAACAAAATGGGGATTCATAACTCCCCCGGACTTAAGGTTTAGCAGGTCCTCCTGCTACCTACTATTCAATTTTTCCACAATTCTTGAACAATTATATTCATTATCAAATGTTTTAAGTTTCATCCAATCAAGTATTACATAACCCAAATAAATCAACAAAATTACTTCTCCAAGTGTGGTAATTTTCCTCTAGTTGATCATCTATGGAATTCCACCTAAAAACCAAAACCAAGAAATTCCAAAATTGGCTCAGGAATTCCAAAAATTAAATGAGTGATTCTTTCCTGAGCTAATTGTAGCTCAAACTAAATTTTGGAGAAGGACAATACTTGTGGAATAATTGTATCGAAATCAAGGGGAGAACTAGGTTATCCCTCCACCATATGCATTTTCTGTTTATTTGAATTGGCTCAAGAACTCCAAAATTTAGTTTGAGCTACAATTGGCTCAGAAAGAATCACTCATCTAAATTTTGGAATTCCTAAGCCAATTGTAGCTCAAACTAGATTTTGGACAAGGACAATAATTGTGGAATAACAGTATCATAATCAGGGGGAGAACTATGTTATCCCTCCACCATAGGCATTTTCTATGTATCTATGATAGGTGACTTTGCATTTGAGGCTAGGTAATTCTCAATTTATTTTTGTGTATCAAGAATAGAAGGTGACATTGATTTATGAGGAAACACAAGTGGGTTTTTACTAGGGTTTGCATTATTGTTGATGCTTCTTGTTTTTCCAAGGAAGGAGGAGTTTTAGTTGGGGTTTCATGCAGGGTTTGTGTATTCCTAGAGGTCTTGAGGTGCTATTTATGTCTCTCGAGGTGGATTTCTTTCTCCATAACTACTTCAGACTCTAAGGCACATTGCTTTTGAAAATTCAACCATTTCTTAATTTCATGCTTCTTTCTAACAAATTGGTGCTTGTAAATCAAATGGATTAAACCCTAGAACTTTAAATAGGAGGTACCCCAACAAAAATTTCCATGGCAGAACAAACATAATCATATAAAAATTGAGGTAAATTGATTTTATACTTTTGGGGTTTATAGTGACCATGGCGAAGGTGAAATAAAATTCTCAACACAGGCCCAACACAATTTCATATTGCCCTTCACAAGTGAAGTATTTGATTACCCATTTGGCCACTTCTACCCAAGGTTCAAGAAGGGTGATTATTTTTATGCCTTTTATTTACCCTTATTGTCTATTACCAATTCTAATTTCTCCTTCTTTCCAACTGAAAATCTTTTAATAATTTCAGCATACATTGTCATGTTACTTATTGCTAAACCTTCCTCAACTATTCCTAAAAGATGACCTGACATGAGTTACCTTTGAAGGGAATTTTCTTACCTTGCACAATGGACTATCCTTATTCCATGTTTCTAGTGAATTCCTCCATTATTTTATGTTGTATTCCTCATAAGTAAAGAAGTCGATCCATCCTGCTTTTCAAAAATCTCCACCAACTGCATCGACCAAAATTTCCACTGAGATTTTTGGTTCATACCTTAATCGAGGCCCTATGATTGATTTAGAATAGGTAGTGATAGGTAAAGGTCACGTGACTATAAATCCAAGGTTTTCAAGGACATGGGTAAGCACAAGAGTAATGGTGGCGCAGGAGTGAGAGGGTGAAATTTAGAAATTAATAAGTGGAGTAAAAATGGTTCGAAATTAAAATAACTGAATTGGGAAAGGTGTGATGGAATCCCAAAGTGATGATGACATTGATTGGGCGCATGTGGAGATTATTATGGAGGTGAATTACAGATTTGGTGGGGATTTGTGAAGTGTGGGAAGTTATGGGAAATGGGAAAGGTGATCAATTTGTACAATCATAATAATTGTGAGTTCATAAATCAAAACTTTTCAACATTCAAGAAGGGAATTATTTGTGCATACCTCATTAAATTATCTTGTCGCATCGTTGGCCACCATTTTCATGTTGATTTGATCCTCCCTGTTGTAGTGTTTTCTCATTCGTTATCAAGTTAATGAGCTAACTACTAAAAATTTTACGACTCAAAAATGTTGGAGGGTTTATATTACCTTAGATGTACGATGATATGGGCACATGATCGATGTACGATGATATGGGCACATGATGGGTGTTGGATCCTTTTTGTTGCAAATTAGATGAAATCTACAAGTAAGACTGAAAATGATTTTGATTAGATGATTTGGAGCGGGGTTTCACAAAGCGGACCCAGAAGTGTTAATTTCCTTAAAGGATGTCAACCCTCGTTCTAAACAAAAGCAATCTAAAGAAGGAAATATATACCAATAATATGTACAGACTGAGAGAATAAAAATTTGAAAGCACTATTGATTGATTTAGATATCGATCTGACTAAAACAACTTAAAGATAAATGTGCCTGGTCTGGGTCGACATTGACCTTGACTATGCAAAGGCAAGTCGACGGTGACCGGGAAGGTAGATCTAGACTATAGGATGAATATGTAGACCTAAAGGGTCTGAAATCCAACTAGAGGGTGACAAGAGCATGTGTATGTTGAAGTAGTATGCGGGGAAAGAACTAGAGACAGAAAACCCCAAAAATGATTAGAAATGACAAGGGAGGAATTTCGATTGACAAACTTGGCACAGGTCGGTGTTGACCACCATAATGATGACTATATCAAAGTTAGATATGGTGAAGAAAGGCAATAAATAAAAACAACCTATAAACAAATAACCTGAGAGATGTGGTTGTTGAAGAAGCTTTAAGTGGTGATGTTGATGGTTTGAAACCGCAAGCGCTTAGATACTAGAAATACCCAGATACTATGATAAAAGTTAAATAGAGCAACACAATGATAACAATAAACCTCATGATGGATGATTGTGAGTGATGCAAGCATGTTGAAAAGATGTTTGGAATATCTATAAATATTTTTAGGATATGCGAAGTGTAGGGAAGGATACTCAGTTCGTAAGGAAGCCCCAAGTTACATACTTTTGATGATGAATATAAAGAAAGTAGCTAGTTTTATTAGGTCAACGATGACCAGGCTGGGTCACCACCGATTATGGGGAAAGTTTCCCCAATGGGTTGTTTTTGTGCTTTTGACAGGATTTTGAGATTCTTAAAGAATAGAAGGATTATTTAAAGCACTTAGGTAGGCAAGAGATGAGATAAGGGTAGTTAGGGCATAAAAATAGATAAAAGCTAGAAAATCAAAGGGGATGTGTGTAGGATAAAAGAAATAGAAATAGAAGGTTGGTTAGGGAAATGGATGAGGATTAATTAATTAATAGAAATAAAGATCAATGTGGATGGGATAATTGGGCATGTAAGATATTAAATGATTAATTAATTAATGTTGCTTAATTAATTAATGAGGATTAGATGGGCATTTAATTAAATAAGAGGGATGATTAAATAAATATGTGCACGCGGGTGATGAGGGTATAGATACCGAATTTAGGTGTCTACACCTTCATGCACATGTGGTCCTTCCTTTATGCAGTATGCGATTTAGGGGTGGTGACCGTCATTCCTGGTTTTGGTCACTTGTGTTTATATGTATGTATGTATGTATATATATATATTCAAATTTTATTTTTTTTAAAGCATTGGCCGCCATTTCTGGTTTTTGATCAATGCTTCATAAGATGATGATTGTCATTTCTAGTTTTCAATCATCTCCTCTTTATTATTTGATATGAAATATCTCAAGTCTAAGTTGTGTTGGACATGGAGACTTTGTCCAAACACTTCAGATTTGAATCTTCTTGAAGTTCATTTTGAAACTCTTCTCTAGATGTTGGTTTATGGTACAACCTCAGTCTATCCCCATTAACCAACATTACCTTCTTCTCTCCATCTATTGGAATCAATTGAACGGTCCCATTGTCGAGTGCTCATTCAATCGATATAGGACCATCCATCTTGTTTGCATATTTCCTTTAAAATCTTTGTACTTGAATCAAATAATAAAGCCCAATCCCCTTCTTGAAATTTCTTTGGCTTTATGTGTTTATCATGCCAAATCTGCCTCTGATGTTGGATGATTTCAGTATGATGTAATTCCTGAAGTCTAATTTCATCCAACTCATTTAATTGAATAATTCTTGCATGTTGTGCTTTTGATAATTCAGTGCCCACTTCAGTTATCATCCTCAAGGTTTGAACCTCAAATTCTATAGGGATAATTGGCTTCTTCCCATAGACTAACTCATAGGGAGTAAACCTCGTAGTTATTTTCCAAGTAGTTTTATAGGCCATCATTGCTTGAGTAGTTTTGACCCCAATTTTTCCTTGAGATATTCGTTGTCTTTGTTAGCATGTTCTCCAATTCTTTGTTAGTAACCTCTACTTGACCATTCAACTATGGATGGTATGGAGATGATTTTTGTGTTTGATTAGTATGTTGCCGCAAAAGAACTTATTACTTCTGACATGAATTGTGGTCCTTGATCTGACACAATGGATATTGGTGCTCCAAACCTTTAGAAGATACACTCATATAAGAAATCTACAACTTTTTCATATCTTACATGTGGCAGTGCTTGCACCTCAACCCATTTAGTAACATAGTTAGTACAAACTAGGATGTATTCCTTCCCTTGAGAAGTTAGGTCCATTGGTCCAATGAAATCCAATCCCCACTTCTCAAATGGTTCCAAGACAACTTGTGGTTAGAGTGGCATTTTTGATGTAAATGTTGGTTTCCCCATCCTTTGGCATTGATCACATCTCCACACATACTTTTGACATCCTTAAATAAGGAAGGCCAATAGTAACTAACTCCTAGAACTTTGTGAATGGTCCTTTGAAATCTGAATAATTCCTCTCGATGGTTCATCATAGCATGCTCTAAGTATGTCAAATACTTCATTCTCGGCTACACACCTGCGTAAAACATGGTTAAGTCCACATTTGAAAAGAATTTCGTTTAACCATGTATACATGAAACTCTTTTTTAATTAATTTTTTTCTTTGCTTTTGTGTGAAAAGGGTTGGAAACTTCTCTGTAGTCAAGTAATTAGCCACATCTGCATACCAAGGAGAGGTAGTACAAATTGTAAACAAATTCTCATCCTGGAAATTCATAGTTGACCTACTCTTCCTCTTCTAAAGTGGTAAGTCTTGAAAGAAAATCAACTACGGAGTTGGATTTCTGGCTTATCAATGATTTTAATGTTAAATTATTACAAAGTAATATAGTCACCTTACAATCTTGTCATGCACTAAAGGTTTGTTCATTAGATACTTCATAATAGAGTGGTCAGTATGAACAATCACTTCATATCATGTAATATAATGGAAAAAAATTGATTGCATATACTACTATAAGAAATTCCTTCTCAATTGTTGTGTAATTCCTTTTAGCAAGGGAAAGGTTTTTACTAATGTAGTAAATAGCATACATAGGTTTTCCTTCCTCATGTTTCCCAAGACAACACCTACTACTTAATTAGAGGCATTTATTTGTATAAGGAATGGAAGCTTCCAATTCGGACCTCTCAACATTGGTGTGCTTATCAACTTCCCTTTTATAGCATCAAAAGCTTGTTGGCATGATTTTGTCCATTCAAATTAGAATCTTTAGTTAGGAGAGAAAATAATGGAGAAGTAATTTTGTTAAAATAAGAGATAAACCTTTGATAGTAATTGGCATGACCAAGAAAGCTTCTTACCTCTATTTGGTTTGTGGGAGATGGGAGTTTTACAATGATAATGACCTTGTCTGGGTTTACCTTAATTCCCTCAACTAAGACATGATAGCCTAAAACTATACCTTATTCCATCATAAATAAACATTTTCATGATTTAAAGATAATTTATGTTTTTCACACCAAGTAAGGACTTTGTCTAGATTATTAACTGCCTCTTGGAATGTTGCTTCATAAACTGAAATCATCCATGTAAATTTCTACATAATCATGGGTGAGATCAAAAATATTACCAACATGGCTCTTTAAAAAGTGGCAAGAGTATTACATAAACCAAAAGGTAACACCTGTAAGAAAATGTTCCTCAGGGATAGGTGAAAGTTGTTTTCTCTTGATCTTCTTCGTGTGTCATTGTTATTTGGTGGTTGTACCTATCAAGGAATGAAAAGTACCTTTTTCCAGATAAATTGTCTAAGACTTGATCAATAAAAGGTAATGGAAAATAATCCCTATGAGTTGCTTTATTTAATTCCCTATAGTCCACACAAATTCTCCATTTCCCATTATTTTTAGGAACTATGACTAATGGAGAAACCCATTGGCTATTTGATATTGGATAAATGAATCCTACATTCAAAAGTTTTTCAATCTCAGCTTTCACAATATCTCTTAAAGTGGGGTTTATCCTTCTTTGAGGTTGCCTGACTAGTCTGGAATCAGTGGTATAGATGTGATGTGTACAAATACCAGGATGAATACCCTTCATGTCACTATATTCCCAAGCAAAAAGCTTGAGGATGAGAGCATAAGAGTTCAAATAGGGTATTTTCCTCTTGATCAGTCAACCAACTATTAATTATCAATTTCTTTTCGGGAGAATAGGTAATTGTTTGGTAGCTGGATGAACAGAATCTACAATAGGATATTCTCTTACTAATACATATAATGGACACTTGTGTGGTAGTAACTTGTGAATAGTAGTACTATTTTGAAAGATGGACTCTAGTCGAGATTTGTATTTTGTGCGAAAGGATAGATGATGGGATGGTTGTTTTTATCCATAAAATCATCTTTTGTTTCCATTAGTTGTGGCAAAGGACTAGGATTAGACCTAATGCATGACTCAAGTGTAAGATTCGAAATGAATCTAGTGCAAGACTTAGGCATAGGACTTATATCGTGTCTAGCGCAAGGCTCATGGTCACCTGTGTATTGAATTTGGTACAAGTGTTCTTGAATTATGACCATAGATAGAGAAGAGATGATATCATCTAAATATTCTAAATTCTCTTTACACCATTATTTATTGTCTATGGAAAAAGGTTTAGCAGTGGGTATATTGATAAAAAAATTGAATCTTGTCCATTAGTAATCACCATATTCCATGTTTTGTAGTCAATAAGGGAGGCGGTTGTATGATCATGAAGTCTATCTAATAGTCCAAAGATTCAACAATGATAGTAACATCTTCTATAATTCCCTTTGGCTTGTTCATAGATTAGTCTGCCATTTGCAAAACTATGGATGTTGCTGAGGTTTAGACGATTATAGTGTGGACAGAGTATATGTGGTAATAAAATTGATGGCATCTCCTAGATTAATTAGTACATTAGGAATCTAGACATCTCCTATGCAGATGGTTACAATAGACTTCTAAGGTCTCGTATTTTGGAGGGTGATATTCCCTTCTAAAATACTAGCAAGTTTTCCATCAACATGGATGCTTTTAGGTTGATTATTCCTTCTGCCTAGAGTCTTAAAACAAAACTCTTTAATATTTTTGTTTAGTTCAATAATATCCTTAAGAGCTTGCAACAGGGGAATGCCAATACTCAACTTCCTCAATCCTTGAATTAACTCTAACTCCGGTTCTTCAATAACTAAAATACTTGGTTTTTCAAAAATTCTAAATGGGAAGGGAATGCCAATGTTTGGTTGAGAAGTTTCTTCAACAGGATTAGGCTATATTTCTTTTGGTTTTTTTGTTTCTTCATAAATTTCTTCTATCACAGGAGATGAAGGTTTTGAAGTAACCTTCCTTAAATGCAGCAAGATATTCTTACAATCCACTAAGTTTACTATGGGATTTTTGTTTGATTCCATAATATACATTGGGTTTCCTGCCTCACATTTTTGGGATTTGCCACAGTTTGTGTATGTATCTATGGCTGGGTAGGTTGATTAGTTTTGGCAACATTAGTGGGTCTAGTCAACACTCCTTATTGACCTTGAGGTCTTTTCTGATTGTAATATTGTTGCTCCAGATCCTTGAGGTACATTTCATTGTTGTTGGTACTAAGGATTAAAATATTGAAATGGTGATATGTTTGGATGTGGAGCCTAAGGTTATTAATAATAATTTAGTGGTGCATTCCACTATGGGCTCCACTCCTATGGGATTGTTGAACCCAAGGTTGGGGGTATGGCCATGGTGCATTCCATTGATTTGGGACCCATTGTGATTTTGGGATGTAGGGACTTGATTTTGGTTGGACTGAAAATTTCCTCCTTTCCTCTGAGCCATATAGTTTAGCTCATATTCATCTTGTGTGTTTTTTTAGATGATTCTTTAGCAAGGGAAGCAATCCACATTGGTTTGTGGGATGTTTGAGTTCGATTAACTAAAATATGAATTTTATAGCTAATCTAAACTAGGAACATAAGTAAATAACTAAAGTAAAATGATGTAAATAACAACTAAGTAAATGTAAAAAGTGACCCAAGAAACTCGAGCTAAATAAAATGAAAACCCTAATGTGTGAGAAGAGTGAGAAAACAAATTAGCCAATCGCAAGTTGATATGGATTGTGTCGTAAAATAAACTAAATAATGCTGGAAGTAGAAATGAACATGTAAAGGCCTAAAAGGATAGATTTGAGCTATCTTGCTAGATTGGGGCACTTAGAGAGGGATGGGTGCCCTAGTATGAATTTTGGGTGCCCTAGTCTCACGTGCAGAGGTCTAGAAATGAATTTCACATGGTCGTTGAAGTGTCTCGAAACCCTCATTACATGTTACATCTATATCATCGAGCTACACTTAATGTCATTGATAATCATAACTAAAGAGGAGACCTGTAAAACACCAAGACAAGTATCAAAATATTTAATAATATATGTAAATGAATGGTTCGGATTGATCTCAGTTGCCACAATGGTGGGCTTACTAAACTAAGTGATGTACTACATTTCAGACCCAAATGTAGTTCTGAGTGTATGTGTGTGAACATTATCCCTTAGGTGCTCTTATGTCAGTCACACTTTGTGAAGTAGTGAGCACTAACTATATGTAGAATGTAAATAAATGGTTGATGGAATAGAATAAAATTCCCTCCTATATAATGTGATGTAGATGAACCAACCTTGTCCCTTGTGATGGAGCTAGATGGATGCAATGAAGCTCCTAGATGCCTATAAAGTGGATGTAACCTTAGGTGGAGTAGTAATGTTTAGTGCTTGGTCCCTCATTATGGTCTCATAACTTTATATTTATAGGGTTCTCTTGATCTAATTTCATAATTAACCCGAAAAGGCCAACCACAAGAAATATGAAATGTTGAAACGACTAAAAAGTGCCCAAAAAGTGATGAGAAAGTGGAAAAGGATCGGGAGTGCCCCAAGTGGGATCAAGGTGCTTGGGCGCCTAGTATTGGCTCAGCACCCATTAGGGCTAAAATGACGCAAAACAACAAAAATAGACTGGGCATATGTGTGCAAGAGGTCAAAGAATGATGATAGAAAGTAAAGTCAAAATGGCCAAAAGACGGGGGTTAATTAGTATTTTCTTCACTCAAAAACCTTCTAAAAAGTAGTATGAGACCAGGACTAAATAATACCCAAAGTGCATGCTTTAGTGACTACATTTTCCCCCACTTTATATTGGTGAGTGGAATGCTCAGTAACATAAAGTAGATAGAGATGCATCCTTGATGTCCATGTAGGGTGATGTAGCGAGCGTGTCAAAGGATTAGACAAAGCGTGGAATGAAAAAATAGTGGAGTGTGGAAACTAAAGATGCAAAAAGTGATGAGAGTGAACCTAGGACAGAAATGTGTGTGTATCTACCGCATAATGTAATGTATCCGCATATAAATGTGGTGTGTGTGATGTAGTGTGCTCTTTGTAAAATGTTGTTGTTTTTGACACTATTGTTGTTGTTGTTGATTGTTTATTTCTCTTATAGACATAAGCTGTAAGGAGAAAACAATCAAGTAGTCAAATACACATATATATGTAAAAATGCATGTAAAATACGCATGTATATGTATATAAAAGCATGTAAATGGAAAATACACAAATGAAAAATGGAATATATGCACCTTATCCATGTCAAGAGAGAGAGAGTGTAGAAGGATATATTGTACTACCTCGTTTTTGGGCAATATGACGCCATTGGATGAAGTAATGTAGGGAGGTACCTCCACTATAACCTCTAATCCTCTAAATGCTCCCAAGAATGCTAAAGACACCATGTCTTGTAAAACTGTTGATACGGGGTTCATAGACTAGTCTGAACCCACTCATTATATATCCCACAATGCCAAGGGTGAAAACTAAATGAATCTGTACCGGTAGAGAGCATTGTATAGTATGTAAAACCCAAATGATGCCCCCTCTCTAGAGGCACATGTGACATCACAGATAGGAGGACATAGCCCCAAGAGAGGACCGACCACGTGAACTATACCCTACAAAGTTCTTGGTAGAAACCATGGCATGCACAAACAAGTGGTAGCCAAAACAAGTGTTAGTACAAACAAGCATGCATGTAGAAAGCAATGTGTATGTTTCACTGAATTTTTCAATAGAGATGAAACAAATAAGAGGTTTGGGCATAGGAGGAATACATGTTGTTGGTTGAATGTGTGCATTATTGACTTTTGATCCAAGGTGATCGTAGAGAGATTCCCTTTGGCTAGGAGGAACAACTTGTAAGAAACACAACAAGACCACAAAATAACATTAATAATATAGGTCGGTGGATGCACCAAAGCAAAAGGCTAGATCCAAGAAGTGAGGTGCTTCTAACGTTGTCAATCTAATTTCAAAAGACAATTTAATGTAACAAGTACCATAAACTAAGGAAATCATATTGTAGTTGTATGATTTAGGTATCTTGTGTAAATACAATAAGTAAATCTAATCTAACAGGAAAAGTTATGATTAGATCCGATGATTTGGTGGGTTGTTCAGGTTTTGTAGGTATCGCAGAGGTCTCGAAATTGATTAGGTGAGGTCTAGGTTGGATTGTGTTGAATTGAAGGCTTCTTGGTTAGAGGGTATTAAATGACACAGAGACCGATGTCAGCTAGTCAACCGATGTCAGTTAGGAAAATGACCGATGATGGTTAGGTAACCGACATTGGTAGGGGCAATTCATGAGAAACTATGAAAATGGGTTTTAAAACCTCTTTGTGATTGCACAGAGTGAGGGTGGTGTAGGTAGGGTCGTAAAATTACTTAGAAGGCTTAGGAATGCTAAGAAGGTGATTAGAGAGGGTGTAAAGGTTTGGTATGGTTGAATAGTGGGTTGGCGGAAAGAAGGAGATAAATGAATACGGGTAGAAATGAAATATAATAAAAGAAGTAAAGGACTAATACTTTGAGCAAGCACAATATGACTGAAATCACAAATACTTACTTGCATGTATAGATCCTATGAATGAAGGTGGATGGTAGTTGGTTTGAGAAGAGATCCAAAATTTAGTGTCACGGCAGTGTTCCATGGTGTGTTCCCATAAGTATTCTAGAAGGAGAACTAGATGTTTGCTTGGACCTTTGGTTGAGTGTATTGCATCATCGAATCTTTGGAAGATTTTGGATTCACACTTGAATCAAATAAAACTCCTCTCGAATCAATCATCACCAACCAACCCGGGTGAAGAGTTGGAAAAAAATATTTAACCTAACCGATGGCGGTTAGGTGACTAAGCCGTCGATCACGGAATGACCAAAGCGTCGGTTAAAGGTAGGTAATTCTAGGTTTCTAAAAATAGCCTGATTTTTACTATTTTGGCGTGATTGATATCTTTAATCTGGGTCTCAAGTGATAGACTCTACCTAGATAAGTATGAGTCCTTGGAGAAGTAGTGGGAGTTAATGTTAGGTCTAGACTAAGTCTTAGTTGGTTAGGATTGGTATAGACTTAGTCTTAGTTAATTAATAGTTGTGAATGGGTCTTGAGTGAGGTGGATAAGTGAGTTGGCTTTAGGTGAGGTGGAGAGGTGAAGTAATTAATTAATTTAATTATTGTAATTAAATTAATTAATATGTGTGCACAAGGGACATGAGTGGGCATAGTGTGAATTTATTTAATTGAAAGGGTTAGGGGAATATGTCCCAATTTTGGGGTCTACAAAGTGTAAGTTATGTAAATAGTGTATAAGCTACCAAGCAAGATAGTTAAACATGTAAGAAGACAAAGTATAATGCATAACATGGGTCCTAAAATGGGACACCACTCACAATGTCGCAAGACACTCGAAGGCCATAGTGGCCGCATACAAACAAACAAGTGTGCACACCAAACATAAGGCAAGACCCGCATATAATAACAAATAAGTACAATCAAGTAGAACCAAACAAAGAGATATTCATGGTAACATATAATCCGCAAACCAAATGATGCACATGAAACACCCGTTAGCATGTTAGAAAGATAACCAATATGTCAATAGCGTGTATAACCAAGTAATGTAAAGTGTTAAGTATAAAATGAAACAATAACACATGTATGAGATGAATGTGGATGCCCTTAGAACCGTTGTAGGAGTGGAATTAGGTGAACATCTATGTTGCGTGTAAGATACTTGTATCTGAGATCATAACTAGAGAAATATGTGAACGCGCATGTGTGTATGGTAAAGATAATGACATATAAGAAATCAATCTATCATGTGTAGTAAAGTGAACATGTAAAAGCACAAGTAAACAAGAGTAAATGCCCCAAGACAATGTAGTATGTTGTGGATGGATGGAATGGAATGCAAGATGGATGGTAGGAGCCACATGATCCCCGAGTGAATGGAAGTGAATATAATGATGTTCATTTGGTTTTCCCCCTCAGCAATCAAGAATGAACCGTAAACAAAAGTACGTCATCAAGAAATTCTTGAAGTGTGTGTATTATGTCTTATGCTCTATGATGAGTATGTATGCGTAGTGGTGATGACATGCAACCTAGAAATGATATGTGTGTGAACTCTATAGTTGAAGTGTATATCATAACAAAAATGATTGAACGAGTGATGATTTAGCCCTAAGAATATATCACTACATGATGATTGGAATAAGTGATGATAATGCAAGTAGGAGTGGTGATGTATCCTAAAGCGTATACCACTAAGGTGATAGAAGAAAAAGGTGACCATTTAGCCTAAATCATATGTCACCGACCTAGATATGTCGCATAATGGAAGGTCAAATAATGAATGTGTGAGTATGATAAGTTCCATTTGATTGATAAACCCTTGCAATCGAGTATGGACCAAGGAACTAGAGCGTGTCATAGGGTAGTGAGTGCAGCACATAGGTTGTATGATGATAATAAATGACCATGTGATGAGTGAAAATGTGTAATTATGTAAAGTGTAGAATGCAATGCAAGGTGTGTAAATAGAAAAATAATGTAGTACGTAGGATAAATAGTGTACGATGCTAGACCCATAAACAATAGCAGTGTGAAAGACATGTGATGAATATAATGATAATGTATATAATGTGCAAATGTCAATGTACAAATAATGTGGAACAAATGGAAGGTGTAATATGCAAGATATGTAGATAGCCTAAGAGTGTAAAATGTGTGTGATATGTAGATGTAGAATAGTCAATGTATGTAGCATATGTGACAAGTATAGCAAATATGTAATGTATGTGTGATGAAGACTAATATGATGTGTAGAATGTGTAAGGTGTGTGAATGTAGACGAAATGTAGAATGTAGAATGAAAAACATATTATTTGTGAGGAGGCACGATGTGAAATGCCTATTTTGTAGTGTGTGAGGTTCATGTGTAGTATACCCTCAACAGTAAAGTGTGAACCAAAGCACAAGAGTGTGTCGTCGGGTAATGGTTAATGCTATCGTGTATGCTAAAAGTATGGTGTATGACTATGTAAGTTATCTAATATGGGGGTGTGTAGATGATATTCCCCCGAAGTGTGGAAAATAAAGAGTACAATCATGTAATGTCATATAAAAGATCATCGATTTCAAGGTCATAGTCAAATGGATAAGCATTGGTTACTTGAAAAGCTTTTGTATCTGGTTGTTCACGTAATGAGCCATTAAGGTGTAAGTTGTACATATCCATAGCATATTCTTCATCAGTGAATGGAGGTAGTGGACAACCACGTGCATACTAACGAGTGATATTTTGTGTGGAGCTAAGAAAGGATCTATTGTAAATGAAAATACAACCAAAAGGCATAGGGAAAGATATGTCTGTGTGGTCAGGATCTAAAGTACCCCCAATGTAATCAAGCCATGACTGTCGTAATATGAGTGGAGAAGAGAAAGGAGTGTGTGAAAGATAGAATGTAAGATGGAAAACACATAAACCATAAGTAGCAGTAATAGTGACGAAGCCATATAATATAGGTGATGATCGTGAGTAGGAGGATAGAAGTCCTCAAAAGGAAAACCAAGTCAAGCTATACCATCATGATTGTATATAGATTCTGGAAAATTAAGATCAAGTGGAATATGCTCCCAAAACGAACCATTCATAAAAAGTGTACACGTAAATGGCAATCGTGCTAATGGTGGTGGTGCTCATGAAGGTATAGATGATGAGCGATGTCGTGGATTAGGACAGTGCCCCCGATAAAGAATCATACCGATGTAGTAATGTAACATCCCTCTATTTAATCCCTTCTTTTCGACAATTTAATTAATCCAATAAATATGAATAAAATGAAAGGGATGTTTATTCAATTAATTAAATATTATTATGGTAGACAATACTTAGTTATCTAAGTACTTAATTAAAAATTAAGTACTCAGACAACTAAATACCGCTTATTGGTATTATTGAATGCAGTAAGTTTCTTTACGAAACTTTGTTGTCTAGTTTGGGAAGTGTCATTGTTATAATTATATCAAGACTACAAAAATTGTTTTTGAGATGTTATATTTTGGCAAAAGAATCCCTAAGGCTTATAAGTTGGTTGAATGGCTTTATAACACTAATTTGTGGCCTATTTTAATATTACTATCATTAGAATATTGGGGCATATTGTCGCACCCATGGAATCGATAAGTAATGTTTGATTTTATGGTATTGACTTCTAAAATTAAAATGTGGTGATTGAACATTGTAAAGGCATGATTTTTCTAAAGTTATTATTTTTTGAGGATTCAATTATGAAATGGCATTGAGTACCACAATGTGGTCAATGTTTTTAATTATTCCTTTATCCACTTTAGTGGACATTTCACAGATTAGGGGAGATTTAAATTATTGTTGAATATGCAATTTTTGATTAAAAGAATCCCCACCCACGATGGCATGAGGCTTCTCCAAACCATCCATTTGGCATTTTGTGAGATGGGGAAGTAAATGTGACTTAGGTTTTTTGGGATATGTGGAGAGAATGGGAAAAAGTAGGAGATTGGGAGTTTTGCATGGTAGTTGACTTTGTGAGAGCTCCAGTTATGGGGACCCTTTACCAAATTTTTTGCTGCATATGGTTATGGAATCGGTTTTGTATTTATAACCCTCTATTATACAGGGTAGAGGGCATTGAGGAAGTTCTGGTTGTTTTGGGAAAGCTAGAATGGTTGCATTTGGAGCAAATTGACTAGGGTTTCAATTTGTATCTGGAAGCAAATCAAACAAAAGCAAATCAATTTTTACAGAAAGGGTTTCTCTGTTGTTCTTCTAGTTTTTGATTGATAAAAAATGATTGTTATCTTTTATGGGTTCTACATTTTTCTCTAGTTTTCTGGAAAATAAATGTAAACCATTTTTGAGCTTGAAAATCTCTGTATTAAAATGTTTTGGCTAATATGGGTTTGTTAGTTTCTTGTGCAAATCAATTTTTGTGGTTTTAAACTGGAATTTTGATAAAAATTTGTTAGTTGTGATGGGTATTATTAAATATGTTTGAAACGCATTTGAATGGTATTACTTTAAAAAAAAAATGGCTTGTATATAATTGTTTCCATGTGTATGCTTAAAGGAAAATTTATGTATTTATATTTATAAAAATAAAGAAAATAGTTGATTTATTCATGCCTAGCCTCTTAATTGATTTATGGGTTTGTAAAAAATACACCATAGGGTTTTGTGTATGATTTTTGTGAAATTTTGTGGGTTTTATTGTGAAGTTTGATCTTGCTTGAAAATTATTGAATGGCTTTGGCTTGGAGATATGATCTGGAAATACTTGTGGGTTTTAGTTTTGAGTTCTTTCTTTAAAAGTATGGTTGTGTTTAAATCTGTAGTTAATGGCTTGTTGAAATGAGTTATTGAATATGGTTGAGGAAATTGGTTTATGAGAATTTGATCTTGCCTTCCTTTAACAAAATGTATGGCCATGTTTTTCATCTGTGTAAATAACTAATGCTAACTATAGTTACAACATTTAATTAGTTGGTTGGTACTTATTCTTTGAAAGGAAAATTAGTGACATGTATACTTTCATTCAAGTTATGAAATAAAGAGTGAATGTTATTCATGGACAAGAAATGAGTTGGAATTTGCGTTCTTGCATATAGTAGAGATGCTTAACCCTTTATGCAGGACACTTTGGAAAATGATATTGAAATAAAAATAGAACGTTGAAAATTCAATTGGGTAAGGCTTTTTAATGTTATTAGTTCCTTTCACTTTTATTTATCCCAAGATCCTTTGACTCGAGAGGGCTAGATCACTTGATCCATGCCTTTTCATTTGAAGCATTTGTTTCATTATTTGATTTAAATTAGATTAAAATGATTTATGAAAATTTTTAAAAGTGGAAAATACAAGGGGAAACTCTAGTAAATTTTTTTCCAGAATTCTATACTTAGTCATTTTTATGGATTTAAAATAAATGGTTGAATTTCTTGGCATGAGAATTTAACTACATAGATGTGGGATGCAAAAGCAGATTGATTTCCTTAAATGTTTTTAGCTTTAATCATTGTTTGGATGGTGTTGTGTGTGTAAAGATAGTGGATCCGACATATTTGAGATCCCAAATCTCCCATCCATCGCATAACTTGTGATTGAGGAAGTGGGAGGAATGTATGTGAAGTGGTCCTTCGGGAATGCTTCACATATATTCCCACACCTCTTCCATCACCAGCTATGGGATTGATGGTAGATTCTAGTTCCCTAACTATTGCGGATGCATTATCCTTGCAATGTTTTATTAGCTAGTTAAGATGACTAATCTTCTTATTTGTCAAAAACTTAGTAGGGCATGTAGATTGACTTCTTGTCATTTCTTTGAACTAACACCCCAAAACTAAACAATGTCGCAAGTTTAGTAACGATGGGTGGACCTTCCTTCTCGGCATGTGAAGATTGGTTTAGAATGAAATTTTATTATGAGATCTTGGATCCAATTGTCTATGTACTTATTGTTAAATATATTTGCCTTGGGAAAATTGTACCTTGTAATAGTCCTTAGTGGACGTTATTTTTCATATATATTAATGGAATGTAGGATTGGATTGTGTATAAATAATATGGTAGTTTTGTGTATGTATAAATAATGATCATGTTATGGGTTGAAAAAAACAACTAATTTGATAAGATATGGAATCATACAATCATTTATCTAGTGTTTCAAATAATTACAGTCATGAAACCAACAATGTATCTCTTACCTAGTAAGTTGCCATGAATGTAAGGATTGTATTTGAGTAAATGGAAAGAATGCTAAGTGATTAAAGAAACTAAAAATGAAGGGAAAATCCTAAAATATTAGTTATGCCTCCTTAACGAATCTAAGGTTCCTCTTAATGTTCTTCATCATGAATGAATCTAGAATGGGCTAAGTTACTAAATTATGCAAAATGCTTAATATCAATCTAAATCCTTGTCAAGTTGAATATGGGCAAAGAATGGTTCTAAAATGTGTATAAAAGCATAATTAAAAGGGGTAACTTGTAAGATAATAGTTTATCTTATAGGATGGAATATGGAATATGATTAATGGCTTGAGCAATCCTTAATTTCATTATGAGATTTAAACTTGATAGTAGTCTAGGCAAGGAATAAAATGACTAGTGCATTCCTAAACGTCAAACTCAATTGGGACTACAATCTAAGCTAATTAAGGTCTAACCAAGCAAAGGAAAAATGAGCTTTAGGTAAAGAAGTGTTTTAATCTAATCAAAACTTAAGGGAGTCTAAATTCATTATTACTATCGTTCATGATAGGTTAAAAATATTCCTTAGTTGATTATGGGATTAATCTTTAAGGACAAACATTATGAACATGAAAGAAAGAACTCAAAGGAGTAACGTACAAAATTAACCTGATAGCTAGATTTTACTTCTAAGAGGTAAGATCATATCCAAGAGGTCATCTTTCCCTCATTGCATAATAAGTATTCCATAAACGGGTACTACCTAGATTTGAATAAGTTGAAGACATAGGTGTTGTCCCAATAATGTAAATAATTCCTTGAATAAGGGTATAAAAAAATGAAGACATGCTCTATTGTGGCTAGTTAGGATTGTCGGACCTAATGGGAACCTAGAATAAGGTTTTAACACATCATGTTCCATTAAAATGTTTAGGATGTAAGAAGGGGGCAACGAGGTAATAAATACTTTGTGTCCCCAACCCTCCAAATGAAGGTAACTAAATGTGTATATTAATATCCAAAAATTAGAGAAATAATCTTGAGTGTTATGAACCTAGTGGAAACTAAACTAACAATGCACGATGTAGGCTGCCCACGAGTAGCCCATCGGCTACCTAATATGGAATGTATTAAGTAGTGGATAGGCCTCCATGGGTAACCAATAACGGGCATTAGGGGTTCCTCGAGCTTGCGTAAATGAACTTGTTATGAACTAAATAAGTTTTAAATAGGTTCAACTACCTAAGCTTAATGAATCTAGATAACTGTGATGAGATGATAGTGAGGTGATGGGAAGACAAGTTAGACATGTTGTGCACTCATCTACACTAAGCATACATAGTACATATAAAAATTTGGCCAAAGTAATGTGCTTGTTGGGTACATTGTCTAATCACTGTGATTCCTCAATCCCAAAGTGTAGGATACATGATGGGGTTACTATGTGACCCTAGGTAGACACTAGAGGATCAATCACAAGTTCTCACTACCACAGTGTGGTAAAACCAACAAGGCTAATTATGAACATTCAGTGAATGTTAAAGGGTGATCATGGATATCAAGGATACTTAACCCTTACAGCTACACAGGGTTTATCACTACGTTATAGGATGGATTAAATAATTATGACATGTTGCATAAACTAGCCTTAGCTAGTTACTTGATTAAATTATGCAAAGGAATGTCTACTCATTGTTGATTTAATTTGACTTGTTGCATTAACTAGTTGTAGCTAGTAATCTAATTTGTAAATGTAGAGGAATGTCTTAATGCTATTTTTAAAAAAATCCTTCTATTTTGAGTGTCATAATTTTAGGTTGTTACATTTTGGTATCAGAGTTGTAGGTTTTAAACTCTTGGACCTTATTAGTCCGCTTCGCTAATACAAAATTATTTTACCTTTATCAAGGACATATGACCCGTAAAGGAAAAGGAACTATTGCAAGGGAAGCCTCAAGAAATGTTGAAGGCCCTCCACCTGCTGAATAGTTGTGAGAAATTCTTGAACTCTTCCGAGACACTCGGGACTGTATGGTTGTTTTAGATGCCAATAGGTTACAAGTGATCATGAGCCTCCTAAAGAGGAGTTAATTATGGAGGATGAACCCCATGAGGAACATCATGATGAAGAGGTGCAACGTGAGAATAAAAAGGCATGGATGGAAGTGAACTATCCCATGATATTAAGATGATAACTCCACCAAATTTTGACAAAACAACCTTGGGAGATGGTTTGAATCATGGCTGAGAAAAATGGAAAAGTAATTTGAAATAAGAGACTTATCGAGGAGACTAAAACAATCTGGGGAGATTTTTAGCTTTCTCGAGAAGCATCGTCATGGTGGGATAACAAGAAAGTTGAGTGGGACTAGACACTACTTCTATATCATGGGAGAAATTTAAAATATACTTTCATCAACGTTGGCTACCCAACTATACTTTGATAAAAAATGACTGAGTTCCAAAATTTAACTCAAGGAAAGCTCAATGTAACTGAATATTAGGAGCGGTTTACAAGGTTTGAAGTATGTTCCCTAATATCAAAAATATGAAAATTTCAAGATTAGGAAGTTCATTATGGGACTCAACCCCATCATAGGGGGTGAGGTGGATGTGCATGGTCCATCTACTATGGAGGCCTTTGAGAAGGCTATTAGGCAAGAGCAAAAATTGAAATCTATCTCGCTAATAGAGAGGAAAATAGAAAGAAACTTAACAACACTCCTTCAGCTAGTTTTGTTAAAAAGCCATGTGTAAAGAGATGGCAAACAAGCCTAGGCTTGTCTAAAGAAATGCAATAAATAAACATGCTATAAATAGAAATTCAGAGGGAAGTTTAAGGCTATAAATAACACATAGAAAGCTGAAAATAAAGGACATGTAGGTGGTTGTTTCAATTGTGAGGGTCCGCACTATGCAAACTCATGCCCACAAAAGAAGCAAGGAGTTGGTTTCCAGCAAGTAAAGAAGAGAATGTTGATCATAAAATTCATGTAGCTATAGGCAATCATGAGGCTGAAAAACAAGCTACACCAGTGGAAGTACCGGAGTAAGTTATATGGTTATTTCATAAAGTTTTAATTCATACCTAGGAGCAACTAAATGCTTCATTTCTAAAGTTTTAGTAGCAAAATTACATAGAAAAGCTAGTTTTATGGAAAACACATGGACAGTACAGTTTGGAAACAATGTTAGGCACAAGGTAGAACAATGCTTACCTATGGCAGCATTAGAATTACCTAATTTTACAACTGAAGTGAACCTTTATGTAGCTCCATTAGGGTCCTATGACGTAATAATTAGAGTTAATTGGCTATCCAAACATCAAGCTATTATATACTGCATCGAAAAATATGTTAAATGCCTTGATGATGAGCTAAAACCAACCACCATTCAAGTGGTAAAAAGGGATTTTTCAAGTAAGGTTGATTTCATCCATGCAGCTAAAAAGGGTGAAGAGAAAGGGTTACACACTCTTTGCTATTAAAATTGATTATTTAGAGGAAACTACTAAATCACCCTTGGCTGATTCACCACTTTTGCAGACTTTAGTGATGTATTTCCAGAAGAGTTACCTGGATTACCTTCGAAAAGAGAATTTGGCTTCACAATCGACATCAAACTAATGTACGAAACCTATGTCAAAAGCACCTTATCGCATGACAACAACAGAGCTAATTGAGTTGAAGGCTCAAATGCATGAGCTCATCACAAAGGGTTTAATAAGACCTAGTGTGTCACCATGGGGTGCACCGATGATCTTCGTGAAGAAGGACATAACCATTCAACTTTGCATAGACTATAGAATGTTGAACAAGGCAATAGCTAAAAACCGGTATCCTTTGCCGTGGATTAACAATCTCTTTGACCAGATGAGAGGTGCAATGGTATTTTCTAAAATAGATCTAAGGTCGGGATATCACCAATTGAGAATCAAAGAGGAAGATATTCACAAAACAATGTTTCAGAACACGCTACAAGCATTATGAGTTCACGGTTCTGCTCGTTTGGACTCACTAATGCTCCAGTAGCATTTATGAACCTCATGAACAATATCTTTTTCTAGTATCTCGACAAGTTTTTACTCATTTTCCTAGATGATATACTCATCTACTCCGATAATAAACAAGAGCATAACGCCCATCTGGAAATTGTGTTAGAAATTTTGAGGCAGAATAAGATATATGGAAATTTGGCTAAGTGTGCTTTTTATCATAAAGAGATACAAGTATTTAGGTCATGTAATCAATGAGAATGGAATCTCCATGGACCCTACAAAGATAAGAGCCATTGTAGAGTGGTCAGCACCAAAGGATGTGCATGAGGTAAGAAGCTTCATGGGTTTGGTAGGATACTACCGCAAATTCGTGAAGGACTTTTCAAGATTGGCTAGTCCAATAATGTCACTTAGAAGAAGGAAAAAAATTGTGTGGAAAAATAAATGTGAGCAAGCATTTAATCAATTGAAGGAGTGTTTGACAACTACTCCAGTCCTAACCATTCTTGATCTAAACGAAAATTTTATAGTTGTTACAGATGCATCCAGGGAAGGATTAGGAGGGGTTTTACTGCAGGATGATCATGTTGTGGCATATGAGGGGAGAAAACTAAAAGTTCATGAGTATAATTATGCCCCTCATGATCTGGAATTAGTTGCAATAGTTCATTCATTGCATGTTTGAGGCACTATTTGATGGGTAAACCATTTGAGCTAAAAACCGACCACTTGGGGCTGAAGTATATCTTCACGCACCCAATTTGAATGCATGGTTGGAGTTTCTATCACAATATGACTTTGATATCAGTTATATCAAGGGCAAGGAAAATCGGGTAGCGGATGCCTTGAGCCGTAGGAAGTACATTTCAGTTGTTATAACCATGTGCACGAAATTTAAAAAAGAAGTCGTGAAAGAGTTGATTACGAGATCCGTACTATTTATAAGTAAAAGCAACTCTAAAAGTTGACCCAAAGGATAAAAGATATGTTGGTTTTAGTTTTAACAATGATAAAATTATGTGTTTTGAAAACAAAATTTATGTTTGAAGGGAACAATCTTAGAAC
Organism: Taxus wallichiana var. yunnanensis; assembly: GCA_018340775.1. NCBI lineage: Eukaryota > Viridiplantae > Streptophyta > Pinopsida > Cupressales > Taxaceae > Taxus > Taxus wallichiana. Next base: position 602,269,500 of record CM031238.1, read on the forward strand.
AAAAGTGTTACGTGAATTCCATGATGCACCATACTCTGGTCATCCCGAAATAACCAAAATGGCAAAAGAACGTAAAACAACAATATTTCTAGTAAGGAATGAAAAAGAGCATCACATCTTATGTTTCTATTTGTTTAGAATGTCAAAGGGTTAAGGCGAGCACACATACCATGTTGGTTTGTTATATCCACATAGTATTCCACACCACAAATGGCAAGTCATTAGTATGGATTTCGTCCAAGGGTTGCCCATGACCAAAAACTGTCATGATATGATTTTGGTTGTAATGGACAAGTTAACCAAGGTAGCTCACTTTATACTTGGGAACCTTACTGATGATTCCCCAGTGCTTGCTAAAAGGTTTGTGCATGAGATCTTTCAATTGCACGGTGTTCCAGAAACAATCATTTCTAGACCAAGATCTAAGGATGACATCTCGATTTTGGAAAACATTAAATTCAAGTTTGGGTACTAAATTAAATTTTAGTTCAGCTTATCATCTCGGAAACAAATGGTCAAACTGAGCGTGTGAACCAAGTGTTAGAAGACATGCTTCACATGTACTGCATGGATCAGCAGTATAGGTGGGAAGAATACCTACCTTTAGTTGAGTTTGCATACAATAACTCATATCACTCTTCGCTGAAAATGGCACCATTTGAGGCTTTATACAGAAGAAAGTGTCGTACCCCTATAAGTTGGGACAACATAGAAGATAGAGAGGTGGTTGGGTCAGAAATGCTAATGGAAATGGCAAGACAAGTTAAGAAAATCCGAGAACACTTGAAAGAAGCAATAGATTGTCAAAAGAGTTATGTAGATTTATAGGAAGGAAAGATTGTTTGAGAAAGGAGACAAATTTTTCTTTGTGTTAAGCCTAAAAAGAGTTCAATAACATTTGGGAATTTTGCCAAGCTTTTCCCACTCTATGTTAGACCATTCAAAGTGTTAAAAGTCCTTAGTTTGGTTGCATACCGACTAGCATTGCCTCCTTCATTGTCAAAGTTACATGATGTTTTTCATGTTTCATTATTAAAAAGTATGTAGCAGATTTGTCACATGTACTTAACTAGGACTCACTGCAAGTTCTGGAACCCAAAATCGTCTCCATACAACCCATTATAGTGTTGGAAACATGTAAGTTGCTATTGAGAAATAGATAAATTGGCCAATGCAAGGTCCAATGGGACCAATATTCTAAGGACAATGCAACTTGGGAGAATCTGGAAGAATTTAAAACTATTTTTCCACATTTATTCACTTAGAAATTTGTGATGAAACTATTTAATTTACGAAATATTAGTTATCTATTTTGTGAGTTGAATAAACTTGTTTTATCAGCATGGAGACTATTTTATAGTAGTATTAGACCGGGACTAAATAGTACCCAAAGTGTGTGATTTACTAACTAGAAGTTCACAAAGAAGACAAATGTTTGTCTTGTCCAAAGGGCAATCATTAAGTCCATGTTTGTCTCTACATCTTGGCAATAGATGAACAAAGGCTCTGTATTCCTATCCTTCTCTCTATCTATAGTTGTATTGAGTTAGACTAAAAGGTTTGTCCTCAAATTTGCAATCTCTTCCCTCAATTTTGATAGATCCCTACTGGCCATTTTGCTTTTTTAACTTCAAAATTTGGGGCAAGTTTGGGAGTATTCCTACAGAGGTCAATGATTTTTGTAAATTCTAGTTTGTTTATGTCTCCCTTCCCCATAATATTGAAGGTTTCTGTGTGTCCTCGTCCAACCCCTTAAGGAATAGAGTTTTAAGCAAATTAATATCCAAACCAATACCACACCTCCTATGAAGGAAGAGGAACCGATCCAGATAATCCTCTACACTTTCATCTTCCTTTTGTTGAATTCTAAAAAGTTCTTCTTTCCTATCCCTGACTCTACAGTAATCTTGATACTTGTCTAAGAAAATTTTTTCCATCTCTTCCCAATTATGGATGGAGTTAGGGGTTAAACCCATAAACCATCTCATAGTTGTATCTTTTAAAGTGGAGGGAAATAATTTAAGATTATGGGAATCGAAGTGTAGTCATATGTTTGGCATAAAACCTTGAATTCAAAAAGGAATTGGTTAGGGTCTTCTGAAACTAATCCCCAAAAGGTTGGTAAGATGGAGGGGGATATATTTTTCATAGGATCCTGATCGTTAGGATCCAATTGTATGGGGTAGGTAAACGTTCTACCAACTGGAGGGTTTATGTTGTCTACACTATTGGGATTTTCTACTTCATTAGCCATCCTTATTTGGTCAACAAGTTGTTCCACAAGTTGGTTTTGAGGGGGTTTTGAAAATTTATCCTAATGAATCTACCTCTATGGTCTCTAGGTCTAAACATAAAATCCTATCATATTGAGGTCAATTCCCTAGCTATCAATATTGAACTTGATTGTTTGTGTTCCACATACTCCAAGCACAGAGGATTCTTGATATCACTACAAGATCTTCTGACTTCACAAAGGAAGAGTTATGGAAATGAAATTTCTAAATGGAAACTTACCAAATAACCAGGCAATATCTTTAGCTAGCACCTTAACCTTTGATAACACCTTAAGCTCCCAAAGAATGGTGCCAAAAAGTGATGAGCTTCATTGATACTCGCACTTTAATCATATCATTTTTTCAGTCCAAGGTGGTGTCCATGGCTATTCGCAATGAAGGAAACAATAGGAATTGTTCTTGGCACATACTTATTTAGTAAGACTAAATGAATAATGGACTAGTTGCAATTAGGAAATAAAATGCATTGAAAGAAAAATAATATCAAAGACATAATTTAAAGATATTTAACACAATTTAATGTTGAAATGGTAAATGCATTCAAAATGAAAGAAAGGAAATAACAAGTAAATATCCCTTCTCGTTGGGTAGGAGTGGCCCTTGCTCCTTCCCTTCGATCAAGTTTAATACTGAAATTCACACAACAAAGTTTTCCCCTGAATCTGTAATTTTATTCAATTGAAAGAGTATGCTTTTACAATGAATCAAATAACTGAACCAAACTGATAAATCTAAATACATTAGCTCTTTTATACTAGATAAATCCTAGTCCCTCTGGGAGAGAACTAGTTTATTCATAATAACTAACATCTACTTAATTGAATGTTGACTAAAACAATGACTATATATTTTAAGGAGTATAGTTATGGAAGGAGTAGTCTTTGAAGTGTTTGGATTTGAATTAATCTTGCTAACTACAGAGGAGGTCCATGATTGAATCCTTTGAAAGATTCAATCAGTACTAGAAGATTCTTCAGATCTTAGATTGATTGTAGAGAATCGCGGTGATAATATATTTTTAGGTGTTGGTCACATCACGTCTCCCAGTAACTGAAGTGACTAAACCTCAAAATCTACATGAATGTAGGTTGAGGTAGTGGCATGCATTTCATGCTCATGTTGTTGTGTTACCAGTTGTATCACTAGTAGTCGAGCTATCTATCTTCTTGTGTAAATCCCTTATTTTAAGGAATTCAAATTTGATGACTGGATGAGCTCGGTGTTATACTTTAAGTCCTACACTAATACAAAGGTGAGTCCTACACCATAAGGTGAGTCCCGCACCGATGCACTAATCGAATCCTACGCCTTAAGGTGTAACCTATGTCGGTGCACCAATTGAGTCCTGCACTAGTGTAATTTACTCATGTGATAACTCAACATATGTTTTTCCAAATGTATTGTTAATGCTCATAAAAATATCAATTTAAGCCATTTTTGAAGAAGCAATAACAAGATAAAAATAACAAGCATATGCACAATAATTCCTTCAAAAACATAGTAAAGTATTAATTATAAACAATCAACATTATACATCATGTAATATGATATCAAAATAATACGGGGTTTCACATGGGTTTAAACATAACAAAATGGGGATTCATCACCTTCCATTCATCCTATGGAGTTCGATTTTGTCATATTTATGTTCTAGATTCAAATTAGGGACATTTTCTCTAATGTGTTGGACTTTAGAGGAGGCTTTTCTACCAAGCGATTCAACATTGGACTACCCCTAACAAACCCCAAATTGCTACAACCCTTTTAAGCCTAATTCTTCTTTAACATGCGTTCATCGATCGACAACTTTTTTCCTTTGTAAAATTTTGTAAATTTCATCACAGATTTCCCTTTCTTACAACCTTGTTGGGCCTTAGGATCCCCTCGCATTCTTCATACATGGGTATGCTAATTGGATTTTGGACATTCTTTGGAGTTTTTCCTATCATTTTGCAACCATTACAAACCAAAGGGACTATCTCGTACTCGATGTTTTTATTTCATATACCATATTTGGATTTTAATTGGATAACAAATGATAGGGTGAGTCCCCTCAAGACACTTACACATGATCTAACAAAGACCAATACGTTGCTTGTTTTAGTAGTCAAGACAATCATAAGGAGAGTGACCTAAAGATTTTACAATTCTTACAAACACCAATTCATCCCATAATTTAAGGGAAAACCAGGAGTCTAATCTAAACATGGAATTCATTAGTGATTTTGCTCAAAGTGTTAAACCCGGTTTTCACTCGAGATAGGGAAAGAATGGCCTTTTTGGAAACCAAGGGTCACCGGTCAAAGCATTTAAACAATCCTCCTTGTAAATAAAGGAGAAAATTAAGTATCTATTTATCATAGGCATCATCCATCTAGTCATTGGCATCTATTTTATATCCACCCACCCTATGACTAAGTCAATATTTGATCTTTGGTTAGAAAAGTTACCAACCAAGGTGTTTTCCAAATGAATATGTGCTAGATCAACCTTGTTTATCTAGGATTGCCAACACCTCATCATCCAATGTGAGAAACAAAAATAAAAACTTCTCATGATTGCTTCGTGAGAAGGAATCAAATACTTTGTTTGCCCAAGAGTGGTCATCAAACACACCTATTTATCCTTCTAAAAGGGGAACCATCTTTTATGACCCCTGATTTACTTGACATGCCCCCATTCGATGTGGTTTTGTTAAAATCCACCATGTTCAAAATTTTCCCCACCATATTCAAACTTTTCTCCTTTATTCCCGCTCAATCCAAATTCAAAATTCGTCTTCTCCAAACAGGTCCTCCATTATTATTTTTCCATCCATGCTCCAATAACCTTTATTTATTCATAAATTCATTCTAAATCTTAGTTTACTTGGTCTAATCTCCAAGGTGGATTAGATCGGGTTCTCAAATGGCTCAACAGAGCCATGCTATCAACTCAATATTTTTTTGAATTTGACAACACTTTTTCCTTGCCTGTGGAAGTGATGTCATATTTCATCCTTTCGGACCATTTCCCTATCCGATTTTGTATCACTTGGCAAGATAGGTGACCCTTTTGTCATAAAGGATAGTTTTTCTCAATACTACCTTGATGGAACATGGGCCCACACTTAATCATATCAAGTGTGTGTGGAATTTAACACCAATACCTACACACTGAAATATTATCATCCACCTCTTAATTCCAGTTGGACCCAGTGGTGGGAGGACGTGATGACTAGGATGACCAGATTCCACATAATCTTCAATCGACAAGTGGCCAAAATTCGGTGCGAGATCATACTATATTACCTCCTTCACTCTTAGTTGGGTATTGATGACACTTGAAGGAAACCTTTTTCTAAAATTTTGCAACTCTAGGTGGCAAAGCACTACCAAAAGATTCAAATTGTAGATAATTTTAATGTTTGGGGTGCTCAAATCTATGCCCGTCTACATTGGCTTAAAGTGGAGGATCAGGTTTTGAAGTATTTTTTTCTTTCCCGAAATCCAAGTGTTCCTTTCAAGAAATACGAGCCATCAATGATGGCAATACTCAAACTCACGGATCCCCGGTGTATGTTGCAAGCCTTTGTCAACCATTACAAGCTAGTTTTTCAGGCTCAATCACCTTTGGATGAGTGACATGTTGCTTTGGAAGAATGTTTAGTTGATGTGCCCCGCAAACTATCTCGGGGCATAAAACTACCTATGATCACATGCTCACCCTTGATGACCTTCATGAAGCAGTCATCTAAATGGCTAATAACAAGGCTCTTGGTTGTGATAGATTTCCCTACGAGTTCTATAAATTGATTTGGGATATAGTTGGTCGAGACCTTTTTCAAGTTTATCTTGAAAGTTTCCAAAATTAGTTATTTGGCGCTCACATTAACAAAGGGAATATTGTAGATATAAAATCATGCATCTTAGACATATTTAGCCCAGTCTTATACTACTATTTAGAAGTTTCTCAAGTGCACAAAGTACCAATTAATTCTCCCCCTTTTTCCATCTTTTTTTTTACATTTTCTTTCATCTTTCTACCATATTTACTATTACCTATTTGCCCATCCCTTAACTTCCCAAAATTCCAACCCTAATTTTGGGCACCCCACTGCATCTTGGGCACCCTGGTCCCCCCTCGTTGCTCGATCTAGGTTTAACCTCTTTCGCTCCTTTTGGGTCACTTCTAGCCATTGGTCTTCTTTATCTTTTTCTCAGTCGGCATTGTCAAGATTAATTGCGAAAGTATACTTGAGATCCCTATAAATATAAAGCTTATAAGACCATATTGAGGGTCCTAGGTCTTTGCATTCTATCACTATTATCACTCCATCTAGGGTTGCATCTATTGCACCATCTTCATCCACATAGTTCCATACATTCTAGCTAGCAAATTCTGCATCACATCCATTCACATATGAGGGAGGGATTCTATCTATTATATTATATATGTTATTCTACATCTTCTATAGCTATCATAGCTCGCTACTACACAAAGTGTGACTAGCACGAGAGCACCTAGGGCACCATTCACACACACTCACTAGAACTACATCAGGGTCTGTAATGTAGTGCAATGCTCAGTGATAAGTCCACCGGTTTTGTGGTGAGGTCAGTTTGACCCATTCTTCTTCTTCTTGTGTAGGGTGTCATTCAGCTCATCCAACAAATCCAATCCGACAGATAGACAAAGTTTTAGACCTAGTTACGACACTGCGGAACATGGTTTTGAGCTTTACATAGTTCACAGCACCCAGAATCCAAACCAAGGCACTTAGGGTCCCCAAGTACCCTCCTAATCACCTTTGTCATCTTAGGTAGTCTAGATCTACCCTTTCATTGGGTTCCTGAGTGGTCGTCTACATAGTCGGTTTCTAGTTTCAGACCTACGACAAACTTCTATAACCAAGTACATCATTCTTTACCTTCCTCTTGTCATTTATGGTTTTATTACATTTAGATTAATTCACTTGCATCATTATTTACTTTCTTTAGATCATTTATTACATTTACATAGCATTTTATGTCCTCCTATTTAGATTAACTATTGGATATACTTCCCCTTAGTTTTCCTATTTTAGTTAATCATTTTGGTGAACCCAATGTGAACTCGACATCTTTTCTAATACCTTCTAAGACCTCTTCATTCTACCACCATGAATATCTCCATCACCGAATACCTACTTACCCACCCTGATTTTCATCGTGTTCAAACCCTCTTTGCTACTACTGATGTTTTTGTCAACATGCATCTAGATTCCCTATATGATACATTTGTTGAGGCCTTTTCTCAACATATAGCATTCTTAGGGCAATCCTCCCACTGAAATTCACCCCTTTGACAATGACCCACCACTTTACATCATGTCTCACATCTATAATGTTGTTATCAAGCGTACCCTTATCGACAATGGCTGAGCTTAATCGATGTCCCATGTCCTTTATCCAATTCTTAGGTTTGTCTGCTCATGACATTATCCCTTCTTCCATTTCACTTTGTGCTTATGATGGTTCTATTCATCCATGTCTATATCATGTTACATTGCCTTTAACTATCGGTCCTAAGACCCTACCTACCATCTTCTTCGTCATTGATTTCCCTGTCTCATACAATTGCTTGTTAGGTAGACCATGGCTTCACGCCATGAAAGTTGTTGCTTCCACTGTCTACCATTGCATCAAATTCTAACATGAGTATGTTGAGTATATTTTTTTCCACGATCATGATCCCTTCCAATATTGTGTTTATGACCCTCATACTAGTATTCCTATCCCTCGCATCGATACTACCGATGAACCTCAACCCTTAGATGATCAACCACATTTACCACCACTTGAAGGAGTTATATGTTTGGTAGATGCTCTTCCCCCTCCGTCACCTCTTTCTACCACTTTTACTCCACATCAACCTCTTATTAGCCACCTAGATAGTCTGATCCCATATCCACTATTGTCATCCACACAACCACCCTTCACATGTACACTTTTCATTCATGGCTCCTTTTAGGAACATGTTCCATTCGAGCCCACTCATGATGAAACCATATGTTCCTTTATCATCCTAGCTCATCTTGGTTTCACTTATGATGACCTTCAACCTTCAAACCATGTTCCTCATTTATATCATGGCTTTTTTCATATCACCGCCGCTTAAAACTTGCGTGTTTTCCATATGCTTGTCTATTTACCTCGCTTCTCTTGTTCTTCTCCCCTTACATTAAGAGATTATTGGGTTACTTACATTGGTGGCACCTTAGATCCTAGTCACACTGACATCTCATTTCCCATGCCATTTGGATATGTATTCATTTGCAATAGTTCCTTCCTTGGTTACTCACCTCACTATACCCGATGGTATGCCCATGGCTGCCCACATCCTTCCTTTACAAACAAAGAGTATGATATGGGCATGTACAATTTACGCCTTAATGGCTCATTGTACAATCAACTAAAGTCCATTACTTACCAAGTTGACAACACCGACCCCTTCGACTTTGACCCTGAGGAAGATGATCTTCTTGATGACCTCACCGACCCTTGGCCATTTTTCACTTGGGGACATCACACATACACACCTCCCCCTCTTCGCACCTTAACATTTGATTAATTTTCTTTCCTATCACACTAGTTTAGCTATAGCCACATTCTTTGCTTTAAGATTTTATACCCCACCACACGATGATGCACCCTAGTGCTTCGGTTCACACTAGATTGTTGAGGGATTACCATTACACTAAACCCCACACACTGCACTCTAGGTTCTCCATGTTTCCCTTCTCTCACATACACCACACATTATGCCTCATCATACGTAGCCTACCTCTTACATTATCTCATACATCCCTCATCCATTAGGCATTTCTACATCATTCATCCTATACATACTACACTAGTCGTCATTTTATATGACTCTAGTTTTACATTTTGTACATACATCTACTCTTTATGCTAGGTCTCATTATATAGGGGTCTAGTTTCCTACGTCATCACCACATCTTCTACCTACATCTATCATCATATACATCTTACATCTCTACATTGCATTCCCACATCTTATCTATTCTACACGCTACACTAGCTTCCATTACCTAGGAGTCTAGTTCTATTTGTCATCTCATTATTCCATTTCTATACATTATTACTATTACATTTCATACATCTTGCATATTCTACCCACTACCTATATTTCCTTATACTTGGGTCTAGTTTTCTACCTTATCATTACATATTATATTTCTATCTACACATTTATTACCTCACATTCCATACCCCCTATACATTCTACATTGCATTGCCTACACGTCATAGTCACTTACCTCAGTCTACGTGTTGCACTCATCACCCAATGACACACCCTAGTGCTTCAATTCACACTGGACTATTGAGGGATTACCGTTACACTAAACCCCACACACTACACTACATGACCCATACATTTACATTCTAGCATCTTGTCATCCTATCTTCATTGCACCCACTACACTATTCATCCTTGTATATGAGCCTACTTTTGCCTTCAATCTGCTCATCCTCCACCTTCGCTAGGTCACATTATGAGTCTAGCTTCTCCCATCACCTCTATCTATCTACGTCTATCATCATATTTCCCAACACCCCATGTACATCCTACATATTACATTCATACATCTCACCTATTTTATACATTACACTAGATTTCCTTGTACTCGGGTCTAGTTTTATCATCACTATATATTCTATCTACACATATCATCACACTTCCTATATTCTATGCATCTACACACCCTATTCACCATTTCGTCACCTATACAAATTGTTCTATGCGTTACACTCACCACTCTATGACACAGTCTAGTTCTTCGATTCATACTCAATTGCTTTGAGGGTTTACCAATCAAATGGACCTTACCTATATGTGACATGTCATCATACCACATTCCTCATACTAGTGACCAATGCTCTAGGCTATATCATTGCCCGCACCCATCATCACGTAGTGGTATACACCTTAGGTTAAATCACCACTCCTTTCATCACTTCTACATCATCCTACCGCATTCTCTCATCTACTATCATATCATCCTATACTTTTCTCAAATCCATAATTACTCTATTACATTGTCATGCCTTCAATCATCACATATTGGTATACACCTTAGGTTAAATCACCACTCCTTTCATCCATTCTACATTATCCTCTTACACCCTATCATCACATACACTATTATCTTATTCTAAATCATTCTAGTACCTCATCATTTATCCTTCTCCACACCTAGTGGTATACGCTTTTAGGCTAAATCACCACCCTCACCTTAATCATCATGTAGTGGTATATGCTTTAGGCTCAATCACCACCCTCATCTTAATCATCTCGTAGTGACATACGTTATAGGCTCAATGTCACCCTCTTCTTCCATCATGTAGTGATATATGTTTAGGGATAAATCATCACTCATCTAATCAACAAGTCATGGTATACAATTAGGCTATAGGGTCCACATAAACCTTTCCATGCATCTTATCCTCCTCCACTCATTCCATAGTGATATACGCTTATGGAAAATAATCAATCATCTATTCAAAAAGTTGTGGTACATTCTTTCATTATAAGGTCCACACACATCATCTCCCCATGTCACATTTCATCACCATTACATATACACACACTCATCCCAACGTGTTAGACACAACCAACACTACTTGACCATTTCCCGATGACACACTCTCGTTTATGGTTCATTATTGACTACTAGGGGCAAACAAAATGAGCCTTCCTGCATACATTTTCATACACTCGGGGGGCATGTTGATCCTATCATTCCATTTACATTCCATTCCATCCATCCATAACATATTGCATTGTCTTGGTAGCATTTACTTTTTCTTACTAGTGTTTTACATGCTCATTCTATTACACATGTTAGCTTGCTTTCCTATATGTCATTATCATACACACATGTGCATTCACGCCTTTGTTTAGTGTGATCGCAGATACATGACATTTACACGTGGCATGGATGCTCACCTTCTACCCTTACTATATTGGTCGTTGGGGGCATCCACATTCGTCTCATACAGGTGTTATTGTTTCATTTTGTACTTAGCATCTTTTACTTTTTTACACGCTTTGACATATTGGTTTTCACTCTAACATGTTAATGGGTGTTCCATGTGTAACACTTGTTTTTGTAGGATTACATGTTTCCATGACTCCTTATTTGTTTCTACTTTGTTCGCTCTATTTTCTATTATTTGTGGGATTTTCCTTTGCTTGTGTTCACACTATTCATTGTTTGTGGCCATGATGGCCTTACGTACGTGTTCTGACATCATGAGTGATGTCCCTTATTTGTAACCCGCTTTGTGCGTTCTTTTTGTTATTTTTTACATTTTTACACTACTGTGTTTGGTAGTTTTTCTACATTATTTGTGTTTTTCATCCGATTACATGCATATGTTTGTGAGACTAACACTTGTTTTGGCTATCCATCCCCTTTTGTTCATGTCTTGGTATCTACTAAGCGCTTTCCCTTTCCCCCTGTAGGGCTGAGTTGGTTACAAGGTCAGAGTGTGGTGGGTCCTCTTTTGGGGCCACATTCTCCTTCCAGGGTCATCGCATGCACCCCCAAAGAGGGGGCATCATTGAGGGTTTCTACTAACACAATGTATCTACACTAGTTTAGACACAACAAGTGAGTTCAAATCAAACTAAACTCCATACACAAAGTGGCCTTAACAAGACATGGTGTCCTTCGGTAATTCTACAGAGTGGTTATAGGCTTAGGGGTTATAGTGGGTGGCCTCTCTACACTTCTCCGTCTAGTGGCATAGGATCACCCAAAAACTAGTACAGAGATCTCTTCTAGCATTATGACAGAAGCGATTAAAGGTTAGAGGACACAACCGAATTCCTCCCTATACTTCTTCAGATAGGGTGGCGTGAGATATCTGAAAAACTCGCGATAATATAGGATATCCTTCTACACCCTTTCTCTTGACATGGATTAGGTGCACATGTTCCATTTTTCCATTTACATTCTATTTCAGTGTATTTTACATTTTTCTATATACATGCATATTTTACACAACATTTTTACATACATACATATTTGACTACTTGAGTGTTTTCTCTTTGCAGTCCGTCGTATGAGAAACAAACCAAATCGGGGCAACAATAACAACAACAATGGTGATGACGATGACAACAATAATAACAATAGTGACAATGACAATGAAAACACATTGCTACAGGAACTTGCCTTTACACTGCAAAGAATAGACACACGCGCGTTCGCCCTAGGTCAAATCTCATCACTTCTTTTTACATTTTTATCTTCATAATCCACACACTCTCTACGTTGAGTCTAGTCCATCAACATGCTTTCTTCTACACTTTGCACATATGGATTTTAGGTGAACTTATCGACTACTTTATGTTACCGAGTTGTTCGCTCACCAACATAAAGTGGGGAAAAATGTAGACATAAAATCATGCATTTTAGACATATTTAGCTCGAGTCTTATACTACTATTTAGAAGGTTCTCAAGTGCACAAAGTACCAATTAATTCCCCCTTTTTGCCATCTTTGTTTTACATTTTATTTCATATTTCTTACATATTTACTATTACCTATTTTCCGATCACGCACCTTCCCCGAAATTCCAACCCCTAATTCGGGTGCCCCTACTATCTTGGGCACCCCTAGGTGCCCCTGGTCCCACCCAGGCACCTGATCTAGGTTTAACCTCTTTCACTCCTTTTTGGGTCACTTCTAGTCGTTAGTCTTCTTTATCTTTTTCTTAGTTGACATTGTCGGGATTAATTGGAAAGTATACTTGAGAGCCCTATAAATATAAAGCTTATAAGACCATATTGAGGGTCCTAGGTCTTTGCATTTTATCACTACTATCACTCCATCTAGGGCTGCATCTATTGCACCATCTTCATCCACATAGTTCCATACATTCTAGCTAGCAAAGTCTTGCATCACATCCATTCACATAAGAGGGAGGGATTTTATCTATTCTATTCTACATATTATTCTACATCTTCTATAGCTACCATAGCTCACTACTACACAAAGTGCGACTGACACGAGAGCACCTAGGGCACCATTCACACACACTCACTAGAACTACATCAGGGTCCATAATGTAGTGTAGTGCTCAACGATAACTCCATTGGTTTGGCAATGAGGTCGGCCTCGACCCATTCTTCTTCTTCTTGTGTAGGGCATCATTTAGCTCATCTAACAAATCTAGTACGATAGATAGACAGAGTTTCAAACCTAGTTGTGACACTCGTGGAACACGGTTTTGAGCTTCTACACAGTTCACAACACCTAAAATCCAGACCAGGGGTGCCCTGGGTGCCTCGAGTACCCTCCTAGGCACCCGTGTCATCTCAAGTAGTCCAGATCTACCCTTTGCAGGGTTCTGAGTGGTCATTTACACGTTCGTTTCTAATTTCAAACTGCGAAAAGACTTCGTAACTAACTAAGTCATTCTTTACCTTCCTCTTGTCATTTAGGGTTTTATTACATTTAGATTAATTTACTTACATCATTATTTACTATCTTTAGATCATTTATTGCATTTACATAGTGTTTTATGTCCTCCTATTTAGATTAACTATTGGATATACTTTCCCTTAGTTTTCCTATTTTAGTTAATCAAATATCAAGTTCATACCCAAGCCTAGGGACCCCGAGATGATCACCAATTAACGTTGGATTTTCTTGCTCAAATTTTCCTACAAGATTATTGCCAAATCCCTTTCCATTCGACTATGACACATTTTGTCAACCATTATTCAAGGAGCAAAATGGCTTTATTTAGCGGTGATACATTCTGAAACGATAATATCATAGTCATCACGGGAAGGTATGGAATGGGCCCATAAATCCAATTAACAAGCCCTATTCATTAAGATTTATTTTGAGAAGGCCTGTGATAAAATAGAATGACCTTTTATCTTGGCCATGCTCCAGGCATTGGGCTTTGGTCCTATTTTCATTCAATTTATTAAGATGCTCTTCGTGGATGCCTCAACTCAAATCACCATTAATGGGCACAACTCATCTCTATTTGGCCTCTTTTGTTCCATACATCAAGGTTGCCCTATGGCGTTAGTTCTTCATGTTCTTGCGGTAGAAGGGTTTGGCTACCTACCTGTCAAAGCCAAAGCTCAAAGGTTGGTTAGGGGATTGCCTTGCCTTCTTCCGATAATGCCCAACTACTCAATGGCCACTTTGTTGATGGTTCTTTTCTTAAACTAATTGAGGATGAAAATAACATTCACAATCCTATGCAATACCTCAATACTTTCTTCTTAGGTTCTAGTTTATCCATCAAGTGGTAGAAAATGCAATGTTGTAGGTAATCTTTCCTTCCCACACCCTTTAGAGATGGCTTCGTAGGATTGGAAGATGATTGACCATCATGATATGTTCAAATTTCTTAACATCTCCTTTGCTTTTCAAGCATCACTTTCGATCTTTGGTAATATTTTTTTCAATGGGTTGTTAAAAATTGGAGTATTGGATAACCAAACCGTTGTCTTTAGCGGGTAAATTCCATATTTGCTCATGTTGTCACATGGATCGCACTTTTAGTGCAAAATCGTTAAATGATCCTCAGTAACATGGGAACATCCCTAAGGTGTGGGACCTTGGATCCTTAGGATGAACCTCTGGAGAAGGCCGATTTCCTACTAAACTACATACATCTAATTGAAGATCAAGGTGTAAAACCACAAAACTTAATAATAAATCACTCTACTTGATTCCCGGGAAAAGGTATAACAGGGGTAACTAGAAATATGTAAAAGTGAGGTGATGCACTAATAGTTTAAAGGACTATAGATCAACTTATTAAACATAGAACACTTTTTGAGAAAATATATCCTATACACAACTTCTTTAAATCTTCTTAACAAGAAATTTTATGATTATGAAATTATGCAAGAACAACGAGGTTTTATTAATCTAGAACTAAAATAAATGAACTTTGATATCCACAAATTATAAGCTCATATAAGAAAATCGATTAATATGAAGATAAGATAGATCATCACATACAAGGAACAAAGCATTCATAAGTATCAAATGAACTACTGAATCCTATAACACATAGATATAGATGAAGGTAAACTATTGTTCTATATTTAGTACCGAGGCTAAAGCATGCATATGAGAGCTCAAAAAATTGAAGATACTCCTTACACAAAGATCCAAAAGTGTTTAATACATAATGCATTCTTGTATTTATATATTAGGAGGGTTGAGTAATTGTAGTTACTCCTCTTAATCATTACATGCTAAAAATAGAACACAATTACACCCAAAAAAATCTCCCATTGATTAACTAAAAATGAAAATATGGATCACTATAGTTAATATAAACTATGCACAATGTAAATAAAGTAAATGTATGTTGTAAAAAAATGTAAAGATGGCCCAAACAACTATGAAAAAGGAAACGTTAACCCTAGTGTGCAAGAGAGAAGAGGAAAGAACTCAGCTAAATAGAAGACGCTTGGGGATTGTGTCACGAGTTGACTGGAAAATTTGGAAGTAAGAACAACTATGTAGGGACTCCAAAAAGGATGGATCGGAGTATCGGTCTAGACTGGACTGGAGTGCTGGAGAGGGACTGAATCACCCACATGTGCTCTAGTCTCGTAAATCGAGCACCCTAGTATGTGAAAAAGCTCGAAATTGATCTTCATAGATTCAAAAATGGTCTCGAAACCCTCATTATCTGTCACATTAGCTTCATTTTATTGTCCCAAATGTCGTTGATATTCTAAGATGATGAAAAGACATGCAAAAGACCAAGGAACATCAAAACCCTAAAAAAAGAATGCAAATGAATGGTTCGAACTGACCTCAACTGCCACAATAGTGGGCTTACTAACTGAGTGCTGCAATAAATTTTGGACCCAAATGTAGTTCTGGTGAGTGTGTGCATAATATGCCTTAGGTGCTCTTGTGCCAATCACACTTTGTGAAGTAGCGAGTAATAACTAGATGTAGAAAATGTAATAGAATGTGTGCATGGAATATAATAGAATCCTCCCCCTATGTTGTGTGTGATGCAGATGACCTAGCCTTGTGCCTTGTGATGGAGCTATGTGGATGTAAGTGATCTCAATGCAATAGATGGATACAACTCTAGGTGGATGATAGTAGTGACTAGTGCTTGGTCCCTCATTATGGTCTCATAACTTTATATTTATAGGGTTATCTTGATCTAATTTCATAATTAACCCGAAATGGTCGACCACCAAAAAGATAAAGACCTCAAATGGCTAGAAAGAGCCCAAAAAGTGGCAAAGAAAGTTTAAGAAGGATAAGGGCATCCATGGGCGCCCAAGATGGACTGGGCACCCCAATCGAGGCTAAAATAATGGCAAATAATTGAAAGAGATTGGGCATATGGATGTAAAAGGTTGGAAATGATGAAATAAAATTAAAAATATGGCCAAAAGACAGGGGTTAATTAGTACTTTCTTCACTCAAGAACCTTCTAAATAGTAGTATGAAACTAGGATAAATAATATCTAAAGTGCATGATTTTGTGACTACATTTGCCCCACTTTATGTTGGTGAGTGGAAAGCTCGGTAACATAAAGTAGATAGAGATGTGTACCTAATGTCGATGTAGAGTGATGAAGAAGGCGTGTTGAAGGACTAGACAATGCATGGAGTGATAAAAGATGATGGAATGTGGAAACTAAAGATGAAAATGCACAAAAAAGTGATGAGAGTGAACCTAGGGTGGAAATGTGTGTGTAGCTGTTGATGTGTGTAGTGTACTTGTATGGTTAATAAAGTGTGTGTTATCACAAAGTGTTTGTTGTTGATGTTGTTGTTGTTCATGTTGTCCCCATTCGATTCGCTTCTTTCTCATATAACGACTGCAAGGAGAAAACATGTGAAATACATCTTGTTTCTGTTGTTGTAGTCAAATATGTATGTATGTATGTGTAAAAATGCAATGTGAAATATGCATGTAAAATAATTTAAATGTAAAATACACAAATGAAAAAGTGTAAATGGAACATGTGCACCTGATCCATGTCGAGAGTAAGAGTGTAGAAGGATATCTTATCGCTTTGGGATTTTGGGTGATTCGATGCCATAAAGAAGAATTATAGGGAGGAAATATTTATGTCCTCCAACCTTTAATCGCTTCCCCGAAGTATGTATGAAGTGATCTCAATGTCATCTTGGTTTTTGGGTGATCACGCCCGGTAGTAGAAGAAGTATGGGAGGAATTTCGTTGTATCCTCCAACCTTTAATTGCTCCTTGAATGCCTTTAACTACTCCTCTAAATGCTAAGGACATTGTTTCTGTAAAATTCATTGTGTATAGAGTTCGTAGACTAGTCTGAGCTCACTCACTATATGTAAACCCAAAATACCAAGGTCAAAAAGTGCACTAAAATGAACCAAAGTGTAAACGCGTTGTGTAGATTGTAAAACCCCAAATGATTCCCCCTCTTTGGGGGTGCATGTAACGTCGTCGCTAATAGGAGAATGCGGCCCCAAAAGAGGACCAACCACATGAACTTTGAAACTCTACCCTACAGGGGGAAGGGAATGTGCTTGGTAGAAACCAAGGTGCACACAAACAAGGATGGCTAGCCAAAGACAAGTGTTAGTATGAACAAACATGTATATAGAAAACAATGTATAAGCTAAGTAAACAATGTATAAGCTACCAAGCAAAGTAGTGTAAACACTCAAGAAGACAGGGAAACCACACAAAGTGGGTGGAAAACATGGGACATCACTCACAATTTTGCAAGACACGAAAGGTCATCATGGTTGTAAACAACAAACATGTGTGTACACAAAACAAAGGGCAAGGCCCGCATACAAGAGAAAACAATGTAATAAATAAGTATAGAAGCAAATATCATTTCATAATAAATGTTGCACATGAATCACTCGTTAGTATGTTAGAAAGATAATTAGTATATAAAAAGCATGTATAACCAAGGAATATAAAGTGCTAAGTACAAAATGAAACAATAGCGCCTATGAGAGACGAATGTGCATGCCCCTAAGACCGAGTGTAGGAAGGGTAGAAGGTGAGCATCTGTGCTACATGTAAGAGACCTGTATCTATGATCACAAATAGAAAAATACATGAACATGCATGTGTGGATGATATAGATAAATGACATACAAGCAAGCTATCCGACATGTGTAATAAAGTGACCATGAACAAGCAAAAGTAAGAAAAAGTAAGAGCAACCATAATATGCAGTATGTTGTGGATGGATGGAATGGAATGCAAGATGGAGTGATAAGAGTCACGTGTCCCCAAGTGAATGAAAATGTATGCAATGAGGTTCATTTAGTTTGTCCCCCCTCAACAGTCAAGAATGAACCATAAATAAGAGTGCGTCATCGGGAAATGGTCAAAGTGTGTGTTGTTTTTAACACGTTGTGATGAGTGTGTATGTGTATTGATGAGATGCGACCTAGAAATGATGTGTGCATGAACCTTGTAACCAAAGTGTATATCACCACCGGATGGAATGTATAAGTGATGATAGCCCTAAGCGTATATCACTATAAGATGAGAAAGAGTGGTGATATAACCTAAGGTGTTTACCACTACAAAATGATAGAATATGCGACAATTTAGCCTAAAGCATATCTCACTAGCGTAGGAATGTTGCATGATAAAAGGTTGAATAGTAAATGTGTGATGAGTGTAAGGTACATTTGATTTGTAAACCCTGGTAGTCGAGTATGGTGAGGAACTAAACGCATCATAGGGTAGTGAGTGCAACACGTAGAAGACAATGTAGTATGCATAATGATGAAAGATGACCATGTGATGAATAACATCAAGTGGGTAGAATGCAATGCAAGATGTGTGAAATGTGTAAAATGTAATGTAATGTAACATGTGTAGAGATACTAGTAAAGTAGTATGTAGGATAATGTAATGCTAGACTCATATATGTAGAATATGTGGGACATAGAGATGCACAACGTATGATGTAAGGCATATGTCACGAGATGTAGTGTAGAGATGCTAAATGGAATATGTGTAGATAACCTAATAGTATGAAGTGTGTGATATGTATAATGGACAGTATGATGAATAATATGCAACGCTAGACAATAGAAGTATGATATATGCACAATGATGACTAATATGATGTATGATGTACCGATTCAGGAGGATTTTTGGGTGTTGAAAGTTTCCTAAACCTCCCTAAAGTATAAGCATGTTGTAGAGCGTTTTGAGGCCTTTCGGAAAGTATGCAGAACTCTAGAAATGGAGTCCGGATGTAGAAGATATCACGTGTCAAAGATTAGGTTTGAAAACGGTTCAAAATGGTCAACAAAAAATTCATGCATTGACACGTGGTAGTTTGGCAAAAAGATGAAAAGGTTGAAAGTTCATGTTTGAGTACCTCCGGTCTTCGACACACAAAAAATTTGGTATGCCTGTTATTTGTTGGTCAAGAGCCCTTAGCTAGGTTCGACACACTCTTTTGTAGGAGGGGTGCCTTTACCACCTTTTTCATGTTATCAATATCATATTTTTGATTTTATATATATATATATATATATATATATATATATATATATATATATATATTTTATATATATATATATATATATATCATATACCTTTCTAGCTCCTCCAATGTGGGATATTTATTTGGAGACTTGAATTATTACCTTGTAGGATCGTTGCATTGCGAGATATAGCTCGGTGAGCTATTATTTAGATCAGTGGGGTGATCAACTCACCACCAAGTTAATCACATTATATTCCAAGTTGTTTGAGCGATTTAAACCATATGGTGGAACCGATATACATATTTGCAGTATAACGTACAAAATCGGTGGAGTATCCATATTGCCTTGGTCGACATTACAACTTTCTTGGGATTTGTCAACAAGCCTACCTTATCACCCACTCGAAGGCATATATCTTGATGAGCCCAATGCATTGGGTGAATGATGATTGGGAGGCTGGAAAACTTGGCGGGTAAATCAATATACAACTCGCCACAATGAACACACAGTTCAACGTTCTAGCTCAATGATCAATGTACATAACAGGTCATAGTTTACATGACCCACGACTCAACCAAACAAAATGGAGGAAGGCATGACCAAAGTCACACAATGTATGGGCTAACACACCCAATATAAACAATAAAACCATCATTCCCACAATGCATGTGGGATTTTTCCCAAGTATAGCTAAAACAACTTAGTGCTAAAGGAGATAGGTAGGTCTCGAACCCCGTGACCTCGGCGGTAGAAGATTTTTCCCAAGTATAGCTAAAATAACCTAGTGCTAAAGGGGATAGGCCGATCTTGAACCCACAACCTCGGTGATAGATGACCGATTTGCCAACCAACTCACCCAAGTTGCTCACTAGGCTAAACAATAGGCTCGCAGAGTTTTTATAAACACAATGGCAAGACTGCAGCAGAGACTAATAGGGCATACTTCATTCACCTTGGATTTGAGGCCCTTAGAGGCCGAATTTCATCATGGTGTAAAAATGAAAGTTGTTTAGAATTTCGAGAGGATTCCAAATATGTCCTTAGTTTTCCATGAAGTGTTACATATTTTCTAGTGTAGGTGATTTTCGATCACATTTGCACAAAAACGAAACTTCAAAGAGCTTCAGAGCCACGGGTGAAGTTATGGATGAAGTCTGACAGAATAAGAGTTCTACAAACCTATTTTGAAGCTCTAAACACAGGTATAAAGGTCTATTGTCATTATTGAAGGTGATAAATTATACTTCATTGGACTTAATAGATTGATTCACTTTTTGTGAATCCGGAGACGTAGCCTTCGGGTGAACTCCGTTATCAATTTTGTTTTGTGGATGATTTATTTCTGTTTTTGATGAAGCTTTTGATTAGATAAAATCAATAATGGGTTTTTATTAATTTGGTTAAGCAATTCATCAATTAAAACAGGAAATTGGATTGAAGATTTCATTTCAGTATCCATAATCCACAAAGTTAAAAATGAATGCACATTTCAAAGTGTTATGATTAGAAATCGACCGAGGTGCATCTAAAATCGAATTAATCGGGTTTTGGAGTAATTGAACCATAAAATTCATGTTGAATTCCAAGATCCATAAAGAAAATTAAAAGTGAAAATTTACCTCACTCGTTTTAAATCAAGCTTGGTATAGAGTTGGTTTTAGCTCGATATTTTGCTTCCGTGTTAATCGATTAATAGTGATTGCTTGATTAGTGCGAGTTAGTTCGGTGTGAAAAGGTATAGGTGCACTATGGGCGGTTAATTTTTTTTGCAGATGTGTTGAAAACCAATCTCGCATGTTGCTTTGGCGAGACATGGTAAACTTGATTCCTCACCTCGGAAGTAGGACAACAAGAGGAATTTTTACACTCATCATCAGTTGAGTGGGCATCGGGTTGATAACTATTAGAAACTTTGTCCAACAAACCATCTAGTGTATGGTAAGACAAGTTGGAGTCAAGGTAAAGGAAGTTTTTGAACCACAATTTTTAAATCAACCTTTAAGCTATCCATTGTGAAACCATTGATGAGTCTGTTATGTTTTGATATGGAGAATGTAGGCTCATGTGAGTTGGATAGATTTGTTTTGCATGCTTTCAAAAATACAAAATTTTAGAGTAATTTGTGGGTTTCTGGTGTATGTTGAAAGGAAAGATACACATGTTTTAATTGCTTTGAAATTTGGAAAATGTGGTCACCTATAAGAGGATTTGGGAGATAAGTTAAAAATACTCAGATTTAACTTCTTATGTGTTAAAGGATGACAATATACCATTTTTTATTTTTAGAAAGCAAGTATGCAAATTCAATTGGCATGTGGTGAATAATGTCTAATTTTGGAAATGCAATTTATAGTTACTATTGTTAAATGTCATTGTGCAAGTTTGTGACACCATTTTGATTTTATAGGTAATATATAAATCTATTGTGTCTTCACAGGGTAATTGCACATTCATGACTACCCTTATTTTTAGGGTGTGTATTTATAACTACCCTATGTGGTTATAATTGATGTGTACATTATTTACACTAACAAACTGGTGTGCAGGTATGCCTGGTGATCATTTGCAACAGATGATAGTTCACCATTTTGGATAAGCATAAAATTTGTTTTCTATCCTTTTACAGTTCAACATGTATGGATAGAATTGGTAGATTCACGTTGATTCATATTTGACTATAGCTATTTTTGGCGTTGATGGTCTAATTATTCTAGATATTGAATATTTATAGTTGTAATCGGTCATATCACCAAGTGTCAGTTGAACACTAGCTTTCGTAATATAATGGGTGTTATTATCTGACCGTTGTTTGTGATGGCATTACAGTGGATTGGAAGATTCATGTGATTTAGTCTTGACTATAGCTATTTTTGCATGGATGGTCTAAACATTATGGATCATGATATTTGCAGTTTTATAGTTTCAGATGGATAGTGGGCACTAGCCTAATTGTGGGAAATTTAGATGTTTTGAATACTGATCTATTTTTATGGAATTGTAATTTAAGTAATCGGCCTAATCACGAGTATCAGTTGAACACTATATTTTTGTTGTTGAATGGGTGTTATTATTTGATCAATTGTTTGTGATGGCATTATAGTGGGATTTGATAGTTCACACGGTTGTTGCGAGAGTTGGAGGTTATAGAGTATCAATTTGACAATAAGCTTGAATGGGTGTTATTATCTGATCTATTTTTTATGACTAACTAATAAAATATTTGTGTTAAATTAACCTATAATGCTATTTTTGGTTCTTGTATGTGATTGTGCGATGTAAGATAAGATAACACGTTTTGTGGGTGGATAAATAACTTTGTGGATAAAAAGTGTTCCCAGTTGGGAGGAGTGATCCAAAGGATTTTTCAGGTGTTGAAAATTTCATAAACCTCCCTAAACCATGACCATGTTGTAGATCATTCTAAGACCTTTCTGATGGTATGCGAACTCTAGAAATGGAGTCCAGATGCAAAAGATATCGTAGGTCAAAGTTTTGGTTTGAAAAAGTTCAAAATGGTCAACAAGTGAATCACGTGTTGACACATGGTAGTTTGAAAAAAGGTGAAAAGGTTGAAAGTTCGTGTTTGAGTATCTCCAGTGTTTAACACGTGAAAAATTTGGTGGGCCCTACTATTTGTTGGTCGAGGGCCCTCAGCCAAGTTCAACACACTCTTTTATAGGAGAGGTGCCTTTGTTGCCTTTTTCATCTTATCGATATCATTTTTTCAATTATATATGCCATATATATTTCTAACTCCTCTAATGTGGGATATTTGTTTGGAGAGTTGAATTATTACCTTGCAGGATTGTTTCATTGTAGGTATAGCTCGAGCGAGCTATTATTTAGCTCAGTGGGGTGATCAAATCCCCACCGAGTTGATCACATTATATTCCAAGTTGTTTGAGTAGTTTAAACCATACGGTGGAACCGATATACATATCCAGAGTATAATCTACAAAATCAACGGAGTATCCATATTACCATGGCCGACATTACAACTTTGTCGAGATTTGTCCACAAGCTTACCTTATCATGCACTCGGAGGCATATATCTCAAATGAGCTCAACGCATTAGGCGAATCACGGTTGGGAGGCGTAACAACTCGGTGGGTAAACTAATATACAACTGCAACAACGAACACATAGTTAAATGCTCTAGCTCGATGATCAATGCACGTAGTGGGTCACAATTTACATAGCCCATGACTCGGTTAAACAAAACAGAGGAAGGCGTGGTGAATTCATGCAATGTATGGGCTAACACGCCCAATATAAACAATGAAAGCTGTCATTCTCTGCTATGCATGTGGGATTTTTACAATGTATAGCTAAAACAACCTGGCGCTAAAGGAGATAGGCCGGTCTTAAACCCGTAACCTCGACGGTAGAGAAGATCGATCCGCTAACCAACTCACCCAAATGGCTCATGGGTTAAACAGTGAGCTCGTAGAGTTTTGTATAGACATAATGGCATGACTATGTTCATTCAACCTTGGATTTGAGGCCCTTAGAGGTTGAATTTCATCATGGTGTAAATGAAAGTTGTTTAGAATTTCGAGAGGATTCCAAATATGTCCTAAATTTTCCATGAAGTGTTACATATTTTTTGGTGTAGGTGATTTTCGATTGCATTTGCATAAAAAGGGCACTTCGGAGAGCCTGTAGAGCCACAGGTGAAGTTGTGGATGAAGTCTGATAGGAAATCAGAGTCTACAAACTTGTTTCAAAGCTTTGAACATAGGTATAAAGGTCTATTATCATTATTGAAGGTGATAAATTGTACTTCATTAGACTTAATAGATCAATTCACTTTCTCGTGAATCGAGACGTAACCTTTGGGTGAACTTTGTTATCAATTTCATTTTGTGGATGTTTTATTTCTATTTTTGATGAAGATTTTGATTAGATAAAATCAGTAATGATTTTTTTAATTAATTTCATTAAACAATTCATCAATTAAAATGAGAAATTAGATTGAAGATTTCATTTCAGTATCATAATCCACAAAGTTTAAAACGAATGCACATTTCAGTGTTATGATTAGAAATCATACTGAGGTGCATCTAAAATCAGGAATTAATCAGTTTTGGAGTAATTGAACCATAAAATTGATGTTGAATTCCAAGATCCATGAAGACAGTTAAAAAGTGAAAATTTACCTCACCCATTTTGGATCAAGTTTGGTATCAGATCTAGTTTTATCTTGATATTTTGCTTCCAGTTTAATCTAATTATTAGTGATTGAATCAATTGGTGTAGTTAATTCAGTGTGAACAAGTACAAGTGCACTATGGGTAGTTACAAATTTTACAGATGAGATGAAAACCACTCTCGTAGCTACTTTGGTGAGACATGGTAAACTTGATTCCTCACCTCAAAAGCAAGACAACAAGAGGAATTTTTGCACTCATCATCAGTTGAGTGGGCCTTTGGGTTTATAACTATTGGAAACTTCATCCAACAAACCATCCAGTGTATAGTAAGACAAGTTGGAGTCAAGGTAAAGGAATTTTTTGAACCACAGTTTTTAAATCAACCTTTAAGTTATTTGTTATGAAACCATTGATGATTCTGTTCTATTTTGATACGAAGAATGTAGGCTCATGTGAGTTGGATAGATTTGTTTTACATGATTTCAACGATGTAAATTTTTTAGAGTAATTTGTGGATTTCTAGTGTAAGGAAAGATTCACATGTATGTTGAATGTCACGTGCAACAAAGACCGTCAAATGAAAGACACGTAAGCCATAAGTGATTTCAACGATGTAAATTTTTAGAGTAATTTGTGGATTTGTGTAAGGAAAGATTCACATGTATGTTGAATGTCACATGCAACAAAGACCGTCAAATGAAAGACACGTAAGCCATAAGTTGTCGTAATGTGAAAATAGCCATGATAGAGATGTGGTGAATAAAGAGGTGGTAAAATGTCATTGAGCATCATGCCAAACCTAGCCAAATTTTCACGTGTACAAATAGTTTCTAAGCACGTGGAATCGATGGGGATGTGTTGCCAAAAGGTTCTATTGATAAATAATGTACATGTAAAAGGAGGTAGTGGAGCTACAACCTGTGGAGGAGAAGATGAAATAGCATCAACATTACTTATAGAACCTCGATATAAGACCATAACATTAGTAAAAGGAGGGTCTTGAACCTATATTCACTGGACCATCGACCACAAAGGTTTCTTCAAATAAGAATCATCTATGCCAAGAGGAGTAAAATCAAGTTGTCTCAATGATTCATCCGTAAGTTCGATAGTGTCAAATTCATCATCAGAATCCTTAGAATCATCGGTGTGAACATCATCATGTTGTATAACACTATCAAGGATGTTGGTAGGTGGCACCGTAGGTGGAGTAGTAGAGGGTGTCGTGACTGGTGAAGAAGGAACACTAGGAGGAATGGATATTGTAGGTGAAATAATAGTGGTGGTGTAAGTAGAAATGGTTGGAGCACTGACAGTGGTAGAAGAAGATTGTGAGGCGCTAGACTGACCAATGTCATATGTATCAAGACTATTGTATGGGATACATTGTGAAGGTGGTATGGGAATAATAGTAATAAGGTCTATACGACAATATTTGAATGGCTTTAGATCTGCGGTGATAGTATGTTCATAACCATCATGCAAAAACTTGACACATTGGTGAATAATAGATGGAACTACTTGCATTGTGTGAATCCAAGGCCTACCTAACAAGAGATTGAATTGAAAATAGGTATCGATGACATAAAACTCAAGTGAGAAATGATATTAGGCCCAATCTAAATGTGTAAGGGAGATAGTCCTCAAACATGTGCGAGCGGTAGAATCATAATTGCAGATGAGAGTGGAATTTTAAGAAATGAGAGTATCGTTAATACCCAATTGCTCTAAGAGAGAATGAGCACACAGATTAATAACTAATCCATTATCAATGAGGATGCGTTTGATGTAAGTAGTACTAACAACGACCAAAGCCATCGCAAAATTATTGCTTTTAACATGAATGGTCCGAAGGGCAGCTTCTAGCATGTTACGACAATCTGACACATTATGTAATAAGTCATAAAGAGAGATCTTAACGAGCATATTTTTAAGTTGTTCAATGATATCATAGCCCTTAGAAGTGGTGGGAGGAGTTGTTGAAGTAATGGGTGGAGGAATAGATGCGGGTGGAGCTGTAGGTGGATTAGGATGAGCATGACGAGTAGTAACTACATTAATATATGGATCATCCCTAGGTGTGATAAAGCGAGGAGGATGTTGGGTACACATGTGCATGAAATCAAGCGACAATAGTAACTATTCCTAAGACCTTAGTTGGTGCAAAGGTAGGATAAGAAGATTGGGCCATAACTTGATAAGGAGACAACATGGTCAAAAGGAAGTGTTGAAACATCGGGTTCACCAAAATGATTAACTAAAAATGTAAATATGGATCATTATAGTTAATCTAAGCTATGCAAAGTAGTAAATAAATTAAATGGATGCTATAAATAAATGTAAAGATAGCCCAATCAACTATGAAAAGGAAATGCTAATCCTAACGTGCAAGAGAGAAAAGGAAAGAACTCAGTTGAATAGAAGATACTCATGTGATCGTGTCACTGAGGTGACTAGAAAATTTGGAAGTAGAAGCGAATGTGTAAGAACACTAAAAAGGATGGATCTCAAGTATTTATCTAGACTAGAGTGCCGGAGAGGGACTAGGGCACCCATAAGTGCTATGTTCTACAAACTAGGCATCTTGGTCCGTGTAAAATCTCGAAATTGATCTTCATAGATTCGGCAAATGGTCCGAAACCATCGTTTCCTCTCGCATTAGCTTCCCTGTCTTGTCTAGATGTTGTTGATATTCCAAAATGTTGAAAATGCCTACAAAATACCAAGGAGTATCAAAACCCTAAAAAATAAGAATGCAAATGAATGGGTCAGGCTTACCTCAGCTGCCACAACAAGGGGCTTACTAACTGAGTGTTGCACTACATTTCAAACCCAAACGTAGTTCTAGTGAATGTGTGCATAATGTGCCCTAGTTTTTCTTGTGTCAGTCACACTTTGTGAAGTAGTGAACAATAACTAGATGTAGAAAATGTAATATAGGCGTGTGCATGGAATAATATATAATCCTTATGTGTGATGCAAATGACATAGCCTTATGCCTTGTGATGGAGCTATGCAGATGCAAGTGATCTCCAATGTAATATATGTATGGAACTCGAGGTGGATGATAATAGTGACTAATGCTTGGTCCCTCATTATGGTCTTATAACTTTACATTTATAGGGCTCTCTTGATCTAATTTCGTAATTAACCCTGAAATGGCCAACCACCAAAAAGATAAAGACCTCAAATGACTAGAAAGAGCCCAAAAAATGGTAGGAAACTTAAAAAAGGCTTGGCGTGCCCATAATGGGACTAGGCGTCCATAGGCGGCCCACCAAGGCTAAAATAATGGAAAATGACTGAGACAAACCTGGGCATATAGATGTAAAAGGTTGGGAATGACGAAATAAAATAAAAATAGATGACCAAAAGATGGGGGTTAATTAGTACTCTCTTCACTCAAAAATCTTTTAAATAGTAGTATGAAACCGAGATAAATAATAGCTAAAGTGCATGATTTAGTAACTACACCCATTAAAAATAGTTAAGTGGTTGTGCAGGTTTGAATGGGTCAAACCCGTAACTCATAATGGTGTCATTAGGCTCGGAGACCGTGTAAAAATGACCGACATGTTCAACTAGGGTTGACACCACCCTTTCTTTCGTCCGATTCTTCTTCTTTTTCTTGAACGACTACCCTTGTGCCGTAGTCAAGGAATTGTTTGATGATTCCTGAACTTCCTCGTCATCCGGTCCACACACGTAGCGATTCATGACCTCGGCCGATTCAACTTCCTTAACCAATTTCCCCAAGTAACCTTTTGATCGATTTATAATTCTCTTGATCGACTCAAAAAAATTGGTATAACACCAACTTGTGGATAAAATCTAGACCAAAGTACTTAGTTACCTCGTTGTCTTCATTCACTAGGGTCTTGAACTAGGTAATAATCTACTCAACTAGAAGTGCATCAACACTCTCATTTAGAAACTTACAATTGATTCTATCAAATTCATCTGCAATATCATTTAGGCCATCAACCGCCTCGATCCTCTTTTCATCCAACTAAGACATGACTTATTACAACATATGGATGTGAAACTCCATGGCTTCATTATAATCAAACAATTTTGAGGTATCCTTAATGATCACTTATTTGAAGTAGATTTGATTGCATTATCTATACCTCCTTCCAGGTTTTGAGAGTGAGTTCCAAATTGTCACTTTCTTCGGTGAGAAATTCATTCATCTTGGAGACAGTATCTTTTTGAGTACAATTCATTATAAAGGTCAACAACATCCTTAATCACCTACTCCTTCCTGAATTAAACTTTCAATCCATGCTCCTACCTTGCTCGACCTTGTTATCTAATCTTTTCTACTATGGAGAAGGAGGTATCATCACATCTTGGAGGTATGGTAAGGGCGATAGTGTGAGCGGGTTGTGTGATCTTAGTTAAAATAACCATCCATTGTTCAACCTTGTTTTTGAGTTCATCCTTGGTTACCTTATCTTTGTCAAATTTATCCAAAAGATTACCCGAGGCAACCTAAACATCCTGCTTGGCTCCTTCGTGAATAGCCTTCCCTGGGAAGAACCTAGAGATATGGTAATCTACTATGGTGATAGTTTTATTGGTTTTACCAGAACTGGGGTTCTTTATTTTGATGAAACTCTCCTAGTTTGATCAATTGATAGGTTGGAAATAACCCTTGATCTCTTTGCTTGTCTTTGGGGAGTCAAATCTAGGACAATGAAATCAACAACATCAATAATTGAAACCTTCTTCTTTTGCTTAGGAGTTTGCATGTTTAATCATGTTGGAATATAAGAAAAAGATTGGAAGATAATATAGGCATTGTTTCGTGGCAATATGTTGGCTTGGTGTTATTGAGGCACTTGTTGTAGTCACTGTGAGGGGCAACGATGTGGTGACAATGGACATTGGAATGGAGAGGATGACCACCGACATCAAAGAAATGGGAAGAGTGGTGGAAGTTGACAAAGAGAGGGTTTGTTGGGGAAAAGGAGTCCGAGAGGGGATCCTATAACTCCGGACAAGAGAGGTGGGAGAGAGGAAAGGATCTAAGCCATGGAAGGGGATGGAGTGAGAAGTGAATGTGAAATGGAAGATGTGGCCAAAGGAAAAGTGGAAGGTGGAGGGGAAGCAGGAGCCAAAAACGGTGAGGTAGGAAGAGAGGGAGAAAGAGGTGACTGCAACACTCATGAAGTTATAGGAGAAATACTTAGGTCAATGACCTTTGTAGATGGCATACATTGGGAGGGGTAACTTCCGTTTGAGGAGACTCGGAGGAAGATCTTGAACCTTTATAAATGAAAGAGACCTTTAGATGTCTAAGAGTAGGTTTGGGGGTAGATCTCCTTCCTTTTAAAGGGGTGGAATGGCCCACCGACGATTATAATTGAATGGTCTCCATAACGAGTTGTTCTGACAATTTTGGCATGATTCCCAATGATATCAACCACTGGTAGGTCCGATTGAGAATAGGACCCACTCTTTCTTTTATATTGTTGTATTCTTCAAGTGACCAATCAATCCATGGCAATGGTTGATTTTTAACATTATTTTTCTCGTAAAAGGGGTCCAAAACTTATCCATCATCTTGGAGACCTTCAGGGACATTTGCAATTTTATACTAGGCTACCTCCTAGAGAGTTAACCTTTCAAAGTCCCTTTCCCTTATTGTGATCTCATCCTTGCAGTTGAACCAGATATCCTCCAATTGCAAAGCATGTGAATGCCGACCGACTCGTGTCTACCAAATTTATCCCAATAATCAAACAAATGCATGGGTGAAAGGTCTTTAGAGTCATTTGTTGCATTTACCCTTTGACATTTTTTGCTTTATATGTGGAGGCACATATATATCTTCCCAAGGTTATAGGGAACCAGAGCTCCTATCTTATGTTTGTCATGTTGGATCTTGTGGTAATGCAATAAATGTCAAACCAACTCCATTAATACCCACTTATTTGTGGGGCACACAGGTAATTTATAAGGAGCACACGAGAAACCAGACACTCGATATATGTAGATGTTGGGAATTATAGATAGATACCTCCCCATTCTTTGACTTCTTTCCAAGCATCATCATAAATTCTTTGGTTATACAAGTTCTTATTAAATAAGTATAAAATAACAATTAAGGAAGCATCGTTAACACTTCAAAATGTTTAGCCCCTTTCTTCAACGTGAGTTGAGGAAAAATTCATAAATTTGAGAGGCACTTCTTGATCCCATAGGTGACAATCCTGGATAATTTCTCATTCCTGCAACCGCATATACAAGATAGGAAGTCATGAAGAAATTCCCAGAGGTTAGGAAGTCGATAACTGGAAGAAAATGGCATTACTGATGTGTTTTGCCCATTGGATAAGATTGGCATTCTTTCAGATAGTGGCAATGTATAAATACATCCACTCTTGGAAATCCTGGAAGAAGGTAGTCCTGTAACTATGCTGAGCAATGTGATTATGTCATTTACTTCTTGAATAAAATCTAATCGTGGAATAGTCTTAGGGAACCTAAACCATGAAACTTAGGAATTTATCAAGTAACTCTTATTGACAACCTTTGTACAAGTTTCGGTCTCTGCATCCCGGTGCTCAAGATTGGATTCTCGCGAAATCTTGGCATATCCCTAAACATCGGGAAGCTTCAACAGGTCTTGAAGTAATTAGTGTCTAATTTAATAATGATCATCCCATCCTCATTTTTTTTGCTCGGAGTCCTTGTTGAAGTGTGTGGTAGTAATGAGCACAAACTATGGATATCGCATGATCGGGAAAAGTGGTAGCCAAAGCAAGTCCACTATCGAAGATATGGCTTTTTGTTTGGAGCTCTTATCCTTTCTCAAAATTCAGGGAGGTCAATATGTCCTAAGTCTATGTTCCCAATGTTGTCTATGTTTTAATTGATGCTCGAAGGGGGAACTACCCCTTGAAAACTATACTTCATCTTTTATTTCCCCTTTGCAGAGGATCCAAACATCTGTCCAAGGGTAATTCTTCGAAAAACCTTCCTAAAATGAAAATTAGAGGTTGGAGTCGAGGTACAACCCTATAAACTGACCTATGTTTGATCGTGTAATTCGACCTAAAGTTTAGCTAAGCAAAGATGGGACTTGAAACGTAGCTCGAAGTCCCGAAATGCAATTCGACCCAAATTCGACCTACAATGTGCTTTTCAACCTCGATTCCGACAACGGTAGTCGAGCCCCTGTTTACAACTTTTAACCTCCAAAACGGTCATTTTGTGCTAACTTGTCCTTCACCTTTTCGAAAAGTGCAAACCCGAAGCCTAGGCTTCAACAATACAAGAGACCATGAAGGTGAAAAAGCTATAGAACAAGTGGATTTACAACCCAAAAATAAAAACCTCAAAAAGTGACACAAAAGGGAAAATGCAAAGGGTGCCCATGAAAGATATAAAAATCAACAAGAAAACCCTAAAAAGAGACCAAAAGAACTTGCATACTTACCCAAATATCAGATGAGAAAAAACATGAAAAATGCCTTAAAATTCACCCAAGGAGTATGATCAGAGTTCAAAGGAGTGTCGACATGTCAGCGTACCAAATTTTTAGGTGAAAATGACAAGTAAAACTCACCCTTAAATAGAAAAGTAAAAATTAATTCTTTGCATGGGGGTAGGTACATGTGGGTAGTTGGCATTTAATCGACTTGCCATCGAAGTAGGAAGTCGGAAGTTGGTTTACATGAAAACTGCATATTGGATTATGAGTTTCGAAAATGCCTCTGAAATAGTCGGGGTGGAAGTTGGAAGTCCACATGCAGTTTGCATGTAGATTGCATAGCGAACTTTGATTTCTAAAAATATCGTGCGGAATTGAACTTTAGAACTTGGCACACAGTTTGCATGCAAAGTGCACCTTGAGTTTTGATTTTCGACTTCCAAAAAATATTATGGGGGTGGGTTTGGGACTTTGAACTCAACGTGCGGTTTGCGTGTAAACCGCATGTTGACTTCTCAAATCGAAATCCAATGAGATTTCAACACTTAGGAAATTTTTTGACAAATTTATTGGAAAAATAAGAAATGGGTATTTGGCGAAAGTTACAAGATTTTTCTTTAAAATGCTTTTTGGCATGGGAAACTTGTAAAGTTAACACCTCTAAAGTGCTTAAAGCTACTCATGTATATTATTCCTCATGTTGGGTCCCATCTAAAAAATCTATGCAAAAGTTGGAAAGGCTCCTCAAAGATTTTCTCTAGTCCAATGCTATTCTTGGAAAAGGATTTCAAAGAGTTCATGGGAGATCCGCCACCTTCCCGAGAGAATTTGAAGGAATGGGCCTCATTGATATCTTGTGTTAAGGGCAAACGCTTTGTGCAAATGGATAATTCACAACATTGAAGGTCAAGAAGCTTGGAAAGTGCTTCTACGCCATGACATAGAGGAGGGTTCCCCTTATGGCCGGTCAATTTGGAAGGGTTTAGGTTTCATCAATCTTCTCATTGCCCTGTTCCTATCAAAGTGGTTGACACCTTTGTTCTCAAAAGTATCTGGAAAGCATGGGAACAGATCAAACCATGACTTCAATGGAAGGGTGACGACTTTTGTAATGGCCTATCTGTTAACCATCACTCCTTGTGGTGGTCACATGTCATCCAATTCCAGGATCGGTGTCTTGCAGAGGTCCTCGGGATCCCTACACTCAAGCTTTTCAAGCGTGGAATTTATACTATCCAGGACCTCTTTGTAAGCGTATTCAAGCTTGGTGTCCTTGGAATGAGCTCAGAGCCAAGTTCAACCTTGCCTCATAGGATCAGGCCAACATTACTGACATTATTGCCCTTGTTCCAGATCATATGAGCCATAAAATTACTGTGGTCTCCTCCCATCCATGATAGATAGACTAAAAAGGTTCGTGGATGCTCCCTTTAAGAACTAATCAGCAAGAAAGGCTATTTTTGGTTGTCTCCCCATCTGCCCATGGTTGATAAACTCAACAATCAATGGGGGCTTCATTCTTCCCCTTCCATTTGGAGAAGGAGATTCGACACTGTTTGGTCTACTTGTGTGGAACCTAAAATTACTCATTTTTATGTGGTGTATTCTCCACCAAGGCTTGCCAATAGGTGCCCGTCTTATTTAGATTAGTGTTTCGGCTCCCAAATGTCCCTTTTGTGGGTACTGGAAACCCTATCCCACCTTTTTGGTTTTGTAGTAAAGCCCAAAAGGCTTGGAATTGGATTCATTCTTTCTTTCTCCCTTTCAGACTAGAATGTTTCACCTGACAACATATTATGCTAGGCGATAATCCCAGGATGCCTCACATGTTTGGCCAAATTTGGCATGCTTTCAGAGGGGAAATTCTTTTTTGGCTTTGGAAAGAAAGGAACTCTTGTTTATTTTCTCATGCGTTGAAGTTGATCAACAATTTTCTATTTATAATAAGTTGATGATTATCTCCAATGTGCTAATGCAGATACAATTGCAGGTGAATAAGGTGGCCCTCGAAGCAAAGCACCTCAAGAATCTCCTCCGTAACTAGGGCAACGCTCCTTGTAATGTGGTTTGAGAGCCACCCTCTCCTTCTCAGAGCTCTCTCGCCCACGACAATTGTCCCCGAGGTGGTTGTTGAGCCGCTCTTTAGCTGAGCTCGCCGATCCCCACGCAATCACCCGTGACAAAGCTTCTCTCCCCGCCACTAGCTCGTCACAAGGGTTGGGGATCCCTGCCAACTTGCCGGCTCGGTTGGGGTTCGTTGACTCCCCTCGAGTCGCTCACTCATGATGGATGAAGTCTTCGTCCCCTCCGGATAAATTTCCACACATGGCCTTAGCCATCTTGCCCATTCGCAACATTGCTAAAGACAACGAAGAAGAGGGTTGTGTTGGCTCTAAGTGAGAGATGCCGATAGTGGCCAATACCTTCTGGATTTGGCCGGGTTCGATGACTATGATCCGCTCGCAATCGGTCAACTTTTTGCGGACGACTTAGTTTTGCACTTGACTTTGTCTTAGTTGTTTTATCTTAAGCTTACCCTAGTTTGTTCGTGGCTTTGGGTTATGCTCTCATGCCGCCCTCTTTTTGTTGAATTATCTTGTATCATTTTACTTATTAATATAATATAAGATCTTATTCATAAAAATAAATTACACCTATATATATCAACATATAACAAAGACAATAAACCAAAATAGACATTTCCGTTGTTTTTCTTTAAATATTATAGCAATTCTTACTTCCATGCAAAATATGTATTAAATTATTGTGAAACCAAAAACAATTAAAAAAACACTACCTTCACACATCCCCATATGTAAATCACAACATTCTTATATATTAAAAAACACTTCTAGACTTTCATCAAAACACTTTTAGCACCTAACTTTGGGGCACACAAATATATAGTAGCGTAAAAAAATTCTATCATTGTGTAGCATATGATTCATATTGACATTTTCCGCGTGTTAATTTGGAGGGAAAAGTAGTTTTGAATTGATTTAATATGAAGAAAATCAATATAAAGCATTTGAAAGAGGGACCAATGACCGAGCGCCCTATGTGTCACATTCTCATTAACTCTTAAAAATGTAATTAACCAAAAAGTGAACAACTATTGGTGCTTTTGTCAACAACCCATGGTGAAAAAGATGTACATGTTTTGGTACCGGCTCGGTTATAGGGTCCTTCCCTAGTAAATAGCCAAAGCACCCACCATAAACGAAGGTGAGAAAGTTTGAACAATATAGAGAGGCGAGAGGGATTGAACGATAATAGCGAAAAACGGAAGTAGTAGACAAGAATGGGGGCTGGTGTGAAGTATCTGGAGGAGCAGAGGGCTTTACAGCCGGAGCTGGGAGAATGGTATGCTGCCATGGCGGATCTATACGAGCGCAAGCTCTGGCATCAACTCACCCTCAAGCTGGATCAGTTCCTCTCTCTTGCGCTTCTTCAGGTACCTTTAAACGCCTAACCCTAAACCTCATTTTTATTTTCAAACACAGCCGAGTTATCCATTTGTTTTAAATCTCCATCTAAAAGAGGTAGTATGGAGATCCTCTTGTTCTGTGTTTTGCCGATTTTTCTGATGCAAGGTGCACTGCAAGTGCATTAGAAACTTTTGATCACAACTCGTCCTGTTTGAGATT
This sequence comes from Taxus wallichiana var. yunnanensis, assembly GCA_018340775.1. NCBI lineage: Eukaryota > Viridiplantae > Streptophyta > Pinopsida > Cupressales > Taxaceae > Taxus > Taxus wallichiana. The sequence goes on from CM031238.1 coordinate 602,305,556, forward strand.
GCAAGTTGTGATTTTCTTGGCCCATGTGAGCCCTCTGGTTCTGTGTGTGCTGAAATATTGTGTAACAACTCCTCAGATAGGAATATATGGTGAAAATGTTGCTAGTGGGGAAGCAAAACCCACAAGGCGTTGTAGTTGTGCTGCTGCATCTAAACTCGGACAGCCTCAAGTGGTCTTGTGACTTGTCAGACAACTTCCTATTGATTAGCTTGAAAATGAAGTACGACATCAATTCATATTGGATTGTGAGGGGTGGAGATATATGTTGTTGGAGTTAAGGGAATCTTACATAAATGCGTTGAGTGGGCATTTTATCTCTAGTGTTTATCTAATAAATCTTATAGATGAGGTGTTCAAACCTTTAACAAAAAAGATGCCTTTTATTGTGCTGGCGAAGGTGAATTGATCGGGTTGGAGATATGTTGGTTGCATTTGGTGAAAGAGTTTGAATGCCTTGTGATAATACCCACATCTTTCGAAGGCTACATACTAGATTTGAGCAATGTGATGGCTGCAAGAGACATTTAGAGTCAGTGTATACAACACTTTTCCGTGCCAATTTGGTTGCTGCAGCTTCTTGGGGGCAGCATCCACTTGCTTTTTGTGAGTATTTGGAAAGTGCAATCATCCCTGCAGTGCAGATATGTTGGCTGGACACACATGTTTATGATTCTAGCACATGCATCGTATTGGCTGGACTTGGCACGAATAATTAAGTCTTTACCAGCTATGACAGATAATGGTGCAGTCCATTTATTTCTTACCTTGATATTTGTTTTTGCAATGTGCATATTTTCTTTGTAATGGCTTTATTCATATTAATGCAAAAGTGTGATATTATCTCAGCTTGAAGTTAATACTTGTGACAACATAGTGTGCCCAATTCAGTCTCTTTTTGCACAAAGAATACATGGATATATAGTGGGTGAAGTGCTGGTTTATATTTATGTTTGGAGTGAATAAGCCATATATGTATTATGGGATACTATTCATGGAGCAGGGAGGAGGATCTTTGAGGAAGAAAAAGGGTTATCTAATCACTCCATTTCCATGGCATGCTAGGAAAACACGATAAGGCGAGATAATGACAATCTGTTTGCCCAATCTTAGTGATGCAAATCTTATTTGAAGAAAGAGGGATAATGATTGATTTCCCCAATCGAGATGTATAAAGGAGTGATACAATACAAAGTGGTTTTAGACTTTACTCATAAGAGAGTAAAAGTGAGTGACTAACTTTAGGAGACAAAATGACACTCTCAACCATTGCTACATCTTTCTAAGAAACACCTAACAACGACTCGGAGCCTAGGTAACAAAATAGGGTAATCATAGGAGGGTATTTGCGAGGAGGAAGGTCTAATTGAATCCCAAAGGTCTAACGATGCAACCGACAAGTTGGGGGCCTAGAGGTGTACTATAAGAGGTGAAATCCAAGAGGCATGTAAAATTCAAGAGGTGGTAAAGATAAACGCCAAGAGGCAAGATAAGAGATAAAGGCCAAGAGGGTTAAGAAATCCAATAATTGTAATTGAAGAGGTTGAAGCTAAGAGGTGTAAGAAACCAAGAGTTGTAATTGAAAAGGTAGAAGCCAAGAGGTGTAAAAACCAAGAGATATTATTGAAAAGGTAGAAGCTAAGAAGCTTAAGAAACCACGAGATGTAAGTGAAATACATTACAAGTGTAGAGAGTACATATTAAGCATAATGCTTTTTAAAGAATAGAGCTTGACAATTCCTTGAAAACGTGTACTTCATTAGTTTGTAGATGGCAAGTGCTTAGTTTTAGGATCTCGTTGACAATAGGTATGGACCCCACCATTTTTGGGCGTATTTACCTTCTTTGTCATAGGTGTCGTCCCAATTTGAGGACTAGATCAACAATATCAAATTCTTGAATTTTGATGCATTTGGTATGTTGTTTGGAGATGCGATTTTCGAATGGCGATTGTGCTAGAGTGTGCTTAAGCATTTCTCAACAAGCAAATCGAGGGCATGGAGGCAAGCTCCTAAGAGCTCATCATTGGGGATAATTTTATGAAGAGAGATGCAGAGGGAGGCTAACTCCACCTCTAGTGGTAGAACGACTTCAAAGTCATAAACTAGAGAAGATAGAGTTGCTCTAATGGCGATGTGAATACTAGTATGGTATCCTCATAAAGCAGGTTCTATTTGAAATGCCAAATTGGTACGTGAGTCCCTGAATGGTCTTTTGGGGGATGCTTATGGAGGATCTTGTTGGTGCCCTTTGCTTGGCCATTACCTTTATGCATGATTTTGAATTTAGTGCATTATTGCTTCATTTTCTTATTCTTGAAATTACCACCATTGTAAGAGATGATGGTATGGGGAATTCCAAATCGGCAAATGATTTGACAAAGAATGAATTTTGCAACAATGGCTTGACAACGTTGGTGAGGGGCATAGCCGCAACCCATTTAGTAAAACATTTTGTAGTTATAATAAAGGTATGTCTATCTTAGGAACAAGGCCACTATGCAAACGAGATCTAGTTCCCACATAGAAAATGGCCATGGGGGTGGATTAGGCCGTCATGTAGATGGAAAATATTGCACTTTTTGGCAAATGTGATAACATCCTTCTCTAGCATAGGCCAATAATACTCCATACATAGGTTTTGTTGGCTATAACATGTCTACTACAATGGCCTCTGCAAATGCCCCCATGCACTTGTTCGAGGAGAGGAGTTACCTTGCCTTGGATGACACATCAAACTAGCATACCTTTGAAGTTATTGTATGGAAAATGATATTTTTACAAAGTAGAGGATAAGATGCTTTTAAAGAGTTTCTAATTTGCTTGCTTGCATATTCTAGTATTTTCTCGATGATCGGTGTTAGGAGGATATGTTTGGTTTTGATATCGAATAAATTTCTTTATACCAAAGGTTTTGTGCCTTTGTGACATCTTTGATGTGACAAATGTGAGAGTCGTCCTTAGGAGTTGAGGTATACATAATTTTTTTAAATTTGCACCACGAGTTGGTTGTCATGGAGTGCTTTATGTGGGTGAAAGAGATATGCCAAGTCTCTCTTTGATGTGACAAATGAAGGATTTGTCCTTAGGAATCAAGGTATACAAAGATTTTTTTAAAATTTGCACCACGAGTTGGTTGTCATGGAGTGCTTTATGCGGGTGAAATAGATATGCCAAATAAGCTTAGTAATGGCGTTATGTTCTTGGGGATCGTCTTGATTGTAAACAATGCAAACTCTTGGTGAAATTAATAGCAACTTTGTGATATGCCTTGAAGATGCCCCTCTTGCACTAGTATTCACCACTTGATGACAAACAAGGTGTGGATTGCCTAACGTGTGCAAGCAATGTTACAATCGATGGCCACTCTCATGTCGAGGAAAGTGAGGGTAACTTCAAAATAAGGTCGGAAAGTGAGGGTAATGATTTCCCCAAAGGATTAGAGAGCACACTTGCCCCGAATTCTTTCAAGCACTTGGCTCCATTGAAGTGGAGGTTCCAAGCAACCTCCCGTAATCTAATTCTAACTTCTTGTTGTGGTTCATTTGGTTTAGTGTGTTTTATTGGTTTTGGGTTTGATTTCATTTTCATCGAGGGCTTGAACATCAAGATGAACCGTGAAATTATGAAAAGCAATCTTTTGAGTGAGATGGCTTGATCGACGCCTTCGATGAAGAGTCCATCTTCACAGGCAAGCTATCATAGATGGGTCTTTCGATAAAAATCAAAGCAGAGGCAAGTTGATTAGCGGTCACTAGTTCCTTGATCAAATTTTAAGTGGTAATTTTTAGATCAAATCAAACTCCATTAGGAATGCCATCCATTTATCAATGTGATCACTAAGTAACAAAGCTTTGGAAAAGAAATGACGAAGAGGGCATGTGTGAACAATGACATAAGTTGTTTGATATAACATGTAATGTTGAAGCTTATAAACATCATAGTAGATATCTAAGCATTCTTGTTCTACTTTGGTATAATGTGTCTCATAATCGATCAATGCTTCGATCGATATGGTAGATAAGATATTCTTTGTTGGACTCCTTTTGAGCCAACATTACCAATGGAAATCGGGGTAGATGTGTAAAAGATGAGTGGTTGATGTCGTAATGGTGGACATAACACAAGTGGTTTTAGTAAGCCTTTCTTCATAGATCAACCGCTTGTTGACAATTGTTGTTTCTTTCAAGCTTGACACCGTTCTTAGCAAGAGAGTTGATGGAATGACATGCAACTTCAAGGATAAACCACCAAATTTCTCTAAGCTTTTTAAAGAAAATGAGGAGGGGAAGTTGGATGATGGCTTTAATTTTGGAAGGATCGACATTAATCCCTTGCCTATAAATTGCAAATCCTAGAAGTTTTCGGATGTGACTTTGAAGGCACATTTGTTAGGGTAAAAGTAGAGTTTGTAGTTTCAAAGGCCCCGAAAGATGATTCTTAATTCATGAAGGTGATACTTACAAAGTGTAGATTTTGGAAGGTGATCGTTCTCATGACTCGACAATCTTATGTATGAGATCATCGAAGATGTGGGTTATTGCATTTTAGTAAGTTTCTCCAACATTTTAAAGGCTGAAATGTATCTTGACATAGCAATACATGCTCCATTCAGTTTTAAAAGTTGTCTTATGTTGATCTTCAGACGATTTGGATTTGATTGTATCCATAGAATCCATCCATGAGAGATATTGTGAAAATCATGCAAATGTGAATGATCATGCCGACTTTCTTGTGAACGATTCAATGTTTGAGACCCATTCGAGTAGTTAACTAGTTTGATGAATTTAGCATAAAAAAGATTAGTTATTTCCTTTATGACATAGCTTGAAAACTTCCTTGGGAACTTATGTTGCTTTTGATGAACCGAGCCGCATTGGGGCAAGTGATGATGTTATGGACACCTATATTTTGTATCAACGTCGAACATGTTGGAACCTTGTCATGTAAAGATATCTTTAAATTCAATCAATAGGGTTTGGTAATTATCTCACTCTTTGAGTGTGAGAAGTTTTGATCATTTGTCCTTGAATTGGCATCAATAATATCTTCAACAGGCATGGAGTTGCCATTTTCAAATTAATAGGGAGCTAGACGTAGTTTAATGGCTTCATCGCTTGTTGACTCACAATTAGTGATAATATTGTGAGATTGGTGTATTTGTAGAATGGCCAAGCTTGTGATGTTGGCAAGGGATTTGATCTTCTCATGCATGAAGGGGTTTCGAAAATGGCCTCATCGGTTGCGAAGGTAGGCATTGGACCATTATATTGAATGCCAACTTTGAGATCCCCATAGTTTTGATCATTACGAGAGATTTTCATTTCTTTATGAATATGCTTGACATTTGTTACTTTAGCATCAAGAGTAATGTGCGATGATTCAAGAACAAGATCAAAACTTTGTTGAATTTCATTGGCTTTATCAATGAAGTTTGTTTCAGGATCATTTTTACTTAATTAGATTGGGTGATGAAGTTGGTGGGGTCTAATTTGTTGAGACGTCATCGACTTGGCCGATGATGTTGGATTTGTTTGTTTTTATCTTAACATCATTGGTTTGTTTGTTAACGTAAAATTTTATCGTGTTTATCCGAGTGTCATCGGCATGGGTGATGACGTTAGTTTTGATTGATGTTTGGGATTTGTTATTTGTGGTGAAATTTGATATTTGCGAAGTAACTAGTTGGTGTTTTCTAAGGGAGGATTAGTTGGAAGACAATAGGATAAAGATTCATCATCGTTGCGAGAGTTGAATCGAGAAATGACAGGATTGTAGGAGATCTACAACATATTAGCTTCAAGGTTGAAAGCATGCATTTGGCCTAGAGTCGATTGATAATGGATTACATCTAAATGTTTAGCTTGTGGTTGAGAGATGATGTGATTTTCATCATAAGAGGGTTGAATTGTGCATGCATGCTTGTCCGTGGCCTAGATAATGTGTATCGTGATATTTATCTTTGGTGGTAATGCCTATGTGACCGAATGCTCTTGTAGAGAGTAAGAGAAGATCTTGGAAAACTTCTAGATTCCATTATTATCACACCGATATGGACCTTCTTTATAAGAGTATTCATTAAAATTACAAGGAGGATCTTCCTCACTCTCGTTGTCAAATATAGTGGGATACCGATCCCTTGTTGATAGGGATGGGGAATACGGTCTATGATATAATCATTATGTTCATCATCGTTAGAATTGACAATGGTATACTAGAAATAGTATTGATAAGCGGGGATGCAAAATTCCTTTAGAGGATTTGCAAGGTGGATAGTCCATTGGTTGGTGTCAACCTCATGCTTGTATTAGACGTTGTTATAGAAGAAATTAATGCATGGGCTATTAGAGGAAGTGATTGCTTTCATTTGATGTGTTCAAGGTCGCCCTAATTGTAAACTTTAAGTGAGTTGAAGATCTAGTACCATGACCTTGATGTGTATGGTTTGGGCCTTACTAAGATAAGAAGCCAAATGTAGCTAAGGGGTTCTTGGTTGTTCTTATGAGTCGTGCCTTTTGAGGTCGTCTTGAGAATATCTTAAAGTTTTGATAACCATAAGGATGTAACATTGATTTTGGATCCCTCATCCACGAAGACCTTTGGAACTTGGACGTCTTTAATCATGACAATGATAAAGAGGGGAGTGTCGTTTGCTTGGTAAAGGATTTTAGCGTTGATCATGTCATTTGCGGGAATTTGATGTAGAGTTTATTGTTAGATTGACAATGATTGTGTAAGAACCCCACTGTACCTTCCCTGAAAAATGTGCATTTGTAACTCTTAATTTTTCGACACATCATCAAGGGTTTTAACACCGGAAAACAAAGGCCATTCGGTTCATGGCCTCTTGGGTCCTATGAAATGAATTGGAAATTAGACATACATAGAGGAGTATTTTAATAACCGAAAATGTGGAAATGTCTGATTTATGTTATCGAAATTACTGAATTTAATACCACATTTTATTAGAAACTAACTCTAAGATGCACACTTGTAAATATAATGAAGGTACAATTAACTTATAAATCACATTAGATGAATGAGTAAAGCATGCATCTCCATAGATCGTAACTTAAAGTACAATCACATATCATATTGCATTCATTATATCAATTTGTGGGGAACAAGAGCCTACCCCACTTGCTTAGTACAAGCACCACATTGGTGTCGATCTAAAATATAGTCGAGGAAGCTAAAAAGATGTAATACAAGTGCGATAAATGTAAGTACAACAATTGGTGTTAACCTTTAAGTACGTGTATCTAGATTCGCAACTATGGAACAAAGAGGGAAAGTTGTAAATGTTTAGAGCTGTAACACATGAAACACTTAGTTATAGTATTCGTCATAATATTGCTTACATATAGGCATTAAACACTAACAAATTAGGAGTCAAGCCGTATCACAATTAACCATACAATCCCTACTTTATATAGACAAGTTGTTCTCACAACTCATTAATCATTTGCGCACCCAAACTAAATAATATGTCCTGAACTAATAATTTCTAACATTCACCCCTTAGTTGGCCTGATGGTGAAGAACTTGTGCTCTGGAAAGAGAGGTCACAAGTTCGATTCCTGCTGGAGGTAGTGTAAGTACACCTCTTATTTGGAGCACAGTTGGGTGCCTCTTGCATGCTAGGAGTATGAGGTAGTCCCATATGCTATAAGCCACTTGCAGACCCAAAAATTGGCCACTTGACATCGCGGACTATAAAATCAATTATATATATATATATATATATATATAATATAGTGCAGACATAGACAAAGGAACCACACGCACTGGAAAAAAAACATGTAGGTTAACATATACATGTGTATATGTTCATAAAAAGACCAAATATGCCCTCTCCATCAAGTGACAACCTTTATACATAAACACAATTGTTTATGCTTTCACTTCCACTGAGTGTTGGGCTTCTCAGCAAGATATCACGTTCATCTCTACTTCTAGTGATCAACTACATATGCAGACATAACTGTTCTTTCTTTCACTTCCAATGAATGTTGGGCTTCTCGCCGGGAAAATTAAATAAGAAGCACTTTTGCAGCAGAGGATACATACTTTTGTTTACAATTAGGGTGGGTTACTCATTGAATTTTGTATTTGTAGCCTCTACCCCTGATCGTTGCCACCTGATCTCAATCTATGTAGGCGGTAGGCACTAGACTATTACTGGGTTTGTCCAATAACATGTCCACTACAAGGAGAAGTTCTGAATTTGATGATTGATGCACCCATGCTTTATTCTTAGTTTGGACTATCACTTGACTAGACACCTTGACTAGCCTACACACATAACTTACCAAACTAAAAACCTAAAATATAGAAATTTTAACTTTAATTTCTAGTATAGCTAAAAGCTATTCGTTAGAAATTAAACTGATAAGTTTAGTGAACACCTAATTAAGCCTAAACCCACTATTAAAACAAATAAACATGCAAAAGAACTAATAATAAAAGCAAAACTATGACCTAACATTTATAGTAAATGACACTTTGACTTTTGACTTAATAACTACATAAATCTAAATGAAATAATAACAAATTTATCTCTAATTTTTTTATACTTCAAACTATATAAAAAGCGTTAAAAAACTAAGCCTAAAAACATGGAGCCCATTTGACAAACTGGACATGCATGATGGACTGACATATGCATATTTTGGTGAGAGAAACATGTGCTTGGCAGTGGATGACGTGACCCATGCATGTAAGAGATTGACTATTTTAAGCTCTAGACATTGCCAGCACACGTGAATGGAAAGGGGAGGCACAACAAGGTCTGAGCGGCATTGAGGGAGACATAGAGCACAGTAGTCAGGTCTTGAATGGTGGCAAGAGTGATTGGAGAAAGCCAAGATACATCCGGCAATGGGCTAAACAATAGAGTCAAAAGTGTACAAATCGTCACAGAGGTGTAACACTATTATGATCAGAACACGGTCAAATTTCTGCATACTGATTAGAACATTTCTATGCAATTCTTGGAGCACCACCCTTCCTTCCTTTTCTTTCTTCCATTTGTATCTTGATGTATGAATAGAGACCAACACCAGGAATAGTAATTGATGTTCCAATAGCAGTCTTGAATCGTGAAATGCATAGTGATGGAAGCCCGCAAGGGACGGCTTATGATCAAACAGAGTCTGCAGAAATTGACCAGGTGCACATAGGACATGTGTGACATAGGCAAAAACTGCGTTGAGTAGAACATTTCTATGCAAATTTTGGAGCACTCGCCTACGTTTTCCCCTTATTCCATGCATATCCTGATGTATGAATAGAGACCAACACCAGCAATAGCGATTGATGTTCCAAATAGTTGCATACTCGTATTCGGCAGACCCAAAAACATTTGACTCGGCAGGGCTTGGCGAATATTCAGTAACTTAAAAATGCACAAACTTAAAAAAACATAAATTTTATGCAAAATATAGCCTACAAAATGTATCAAATGAGTCTGTAAAATGTTGGGGAAGTGTTTTCTATTAGATCTGAATATTTTAGATCTTCAACATTGTGGTGTGGCATATGGCAATTCCATGTCTGGTCGCAGGGGACCCAAGTTTTTACCATTTTTTCAGCGTTTTTCTGCAGAGCTGAGTTGCGAGTTTTCCTGGCGATTATTCACCGGTGCAGGATTTCGGCAAGTACTCACTGAATAGGCATTTTATGGTTCCAATAGCAGTCTGAGTTGTGGAATGCATGGTGATAAAAGCACATGAGGGACAGCTTACATTCAAACATAGAGTCTGCAGAGATTGACCAAGTGCACGTAGATCAGGTGTGACGTAGGCAAAAAACTGTATTGAAGTAGATGGCAACAATCAATGACGTGTAAAAACCTTAATATACCCCAAACTATGTTAATTGTCACCAAAAATATCTCACAATTAACTATATTTTTCTAAAACAATTTAATAAAATATGCAGGCTAATTTTGCTGATTAAACAAAGATAGCCATTAATTCAGGCAACAAGGAAATTGGGACTGCCCTTTTTACAAATTAAAAACACATATTGCATAGAAATCCTCAAGGATGCCTACTTTGATAAGAAATGATGTAAATGGTCAGAACTTTAACACATGGAACACTTAGTTGTATTATTCATCATAACATTGTTTACATATAGGCATTGAACACCTCCAAATTAGGAGTCAAGTCATAACACAAATAACCATCCAATCCCCATTTTAAAAGGATGACTTATTATCACAACTCATCAATCATTTGCACAACCAAACTAATTAATAAGTCCCGTACTAATAATTCCTAACAAGAGCATCATCTAGGTGTTTTACCTCCAACCACAGACCAATGGAACCCCTGCACACCTCCTGAACTAGGAGTGGCCCTACTCTTTAATGAGTGTGTTAGATAAGGGAATACAATTCCAATCAAAACCATTTGAGAACTACGAGCAACATCCATACAACAACTGTCACATACTGTCAAGTCATGTAGAACTAGGCGACTCCACTATCTACTGACTCAATCTAAAACAATCATGTGAACTTAAACGGACAAAAATGATCACACAAACCGTTGCTTTAGCCAAAGACACACACGCACACATATTGGGGGTAACATAATTGCTGCCTAAACTGGGTCCGTACTGTCCACCGCACAACTATCTTATACACCATACTCAGATCCAAACTAGCACTAGATTAACATCAACAAATATAAGTTTAGTGGGTAGGATATGAAAATGTTGGGGAAATCAATTGTGTCAGGGTCCCTATTGACTTCACTAACATGTTCATAGCCTACTCACTAATACTATGTCAAAAAGTATTCCTTACTTTCTCATACACCATACTCATATCCAAACTAGCACTAGATTAACATCAAAAATGTAAGTTTAGTGGGTAGGATATGAAAATGTTGGGGAAATCAATTGGGTCAGGGTCCCTATTGACTTCACTAACATGTTCATAGCCTACTCACTAATACTATGTCAAAAGTATTCCTTACTTTCTCATACACCATACTCATATCCAAACTAGCACTAGATTAACATCAAAAATGTAAGTTTAGTGGGTAGGATATGAAAATGTTGGGGAAATCAATTGGGTCTGGGTGTCTATTGACTTCACCAACATGTTCATAGCCTACTCACTAATACTATGTCAAAAAGTATTCCTTACTTTCAAATAAGCATGTGAGAGTAATATTACTTATGAAGATACACTAACCTGTTCATAATTGAAAAAAACATATACAAAGATCAACATACATTAGATGGTCCAGTTCAGGCCAGCAAGCAGGTTAAACCAAAAATTAATTTATAAATTCAGTCAACTAGCAGTGAACTCAAATTCTGTCCCTACTTACATGTCTGGGCCTCTTTATCAATTTTACCTCAATAAAGGAAGTGTTTATGCATATGCTGTTTAAGCAAGCTCTGGAAGGTGTGAAGGGGATGCTTGCCAGCAATTTTACATCAGCTTAACCAAACATTCATTAATACTCCTACTGATCAGTTTTAAGAGAGATCTCAACACATAAAATACCTCTCAAAGGGACTGTTGTAATACAACTTAATTCTTTAGAGACATAGAAGTCTGAAAAACAAGGTCAGATCTGATTCAAGGGTTTCACTGGTCAGACAACCCACCAAGATAATACCATCAAAACAGACTCTTACACAGCCAAAAAGTGTCATACACATGTAGAGAAAAAAATTAGACTTTTGCTTATCAAGCTACCCATTCACATGGAACCAGGCATGCCTAGCTAGCCTTGCATCCCAAAATTTTCTGTACAGAATTATGTATATATTGGGATGGTCCCAGGAATAGTAGTCTTTGCAACTTCTCAAAAAGGTTAATACTTCCTAAGCCTCCCGCTCAACCCAAGACTTTGGTTCAACCATGTAAAATATTCTCAAGATGGAGGCAAAGGCAGTTATAGGTATCCTCAGATTTCCAGCACAGAATAGATGATGAGATCATCGACCATTAGTTGTAAAACATTCACTAAAACTAAACAGTTCAGTTTGGACCTTATCCAGATTTTTGCAATAACTTCCAGTCAGAAGATTTCATTTCTAATATAGACAACAGTGGTAGAAAGCTGGACTTAAAAACAAACGAAACATGCCTGTAAAAAGGAGACTTGCGATAAAGGAGATCCTCTCAATGATATTCTTCCACAAGTGAGAGCTTGATCTTCTGCATCTTGAGATGCCCCAAATGATAATTAATCCAACAAAGCAATGCAATCTTCTGTCTCCAACAAAACTCACCTGAGTAAAGCACTTTTTCCAGTGCTACAAAATTTTTGCCCTTTCTCATGCCCTGTTTCACTTTTATTTCTGTTCGTAGACAAAGACCAGGCCTCCAGGCTGGCCATTACGGCTTTCAAATTAATGCTACAGATCTCGTAATCTGTCAGGCTCGGTTTGCTGATCATCAATAATATCAAAAATAAAACAAAAATGTGGACAGGAAAACATCAAGCTCCTAACATTTATAAAAAAAAGATCAAGGTATATGCAAGGCTCTGTCGATAGGATCAATCGTGAGGGACCTATAGACCACATGATGCAACATGTTCATCTCTGACGATATTGGCAACAGGAACGTACAGTGCTACATTCATAGTGTTCACATAGAAACTGTCAATTTCAAACTCAGAGCCATACTTGGGTGTCAGTTACTACTGAAACTGTACCTGTTATATATTTTGAAGGCCTTGTTTTCTCCGTTTTTTAATACATTGTTCTTCAAAACCACTTCAGGAGGCTCTAAAAAATAACATTTCCGATAGACTCGGAATGGGCAAAAACCTACAAAATGGGTGGTCACATAGTTACCTTAATGCAAAATGTCAAAATGATAAAAATAGCCTAGGCATAGGCTAAATGCATTGAAATGACAGGCCTTAAATTTTAGTATTGCACTTTGTGAGAATGGACCGCCTGACTTTTAGATGAGCACCGACTTAGAATTTGACCTTTGAGTTTTAATGATTTCACAACCAGCTTTGATCAGCTCAACTACAGTTCTACTTCATGTTATTTGGCAGCAACTATTGTTAAAGCAAAGCTTTATTTAGCCTTCGATAATTAGAAATCATATGGCAATAAAAATTCACCTGCCAGTTTAAATAACGAAAAAGGCAGTCATGACAATGAAATCACCAGCAATTTGAAGCAGTAATACTGGGACCCATGCCTCAATAAAGAGTATTGCAGGCTGCAGCAGCCAGATTTAAAATGCACCTCATACACACGCTTGCACCTCAATATTCACGCCCTTTGAGAGTTTTTAACACCATTATCAGCTTTATTGTGCTTTGCAGAATATTTTCTTGCTTCTGGTAGGTTATCAGGGTTTTCTAATGTTTAGACAAGTGCTCAGCAAATTCCATGCAGCATTCACACCCACCACTCTGTTAGTCACGTCCCAGGGATGTCCACTCCACAAATAATGGATTTGCACGTTTCCAAATGCTTCATCTTTCACATCCCAGGAACATTCAGTAATAAAAACTCACGCTATTCTGCAAAATTAGTCATACTTTTTCAGCAAACATTAACTGCCCAGCGATTAACAAAAATGTTTCCTATCCTGGTAAGCATCACATAACATGATGCTTAATACTTCACCAAATAAGATGTCCCAACAACAAATATTCATGCTTTTGGAACTTAAGGCTTTCTTTTGGCACTTCAGGGATAGTTTTTCATGCTTTTCCAATGCTCAGGCAGAAATAAATTCTCTTGTTTGACATCTCTCACACCGTCGTTACAACTCTCATGCCTCTTTTAGCAATATATAAATCTTCTAAGGAAGAAAACAAATTTAAACAAATGCCTTAAGCAAATTCCACTAAGCAGTCAAAACTCACGCCATCCCAGCACTATGCTTCATGCAAAAGAAAATCTTCTCGGGATAATAAAAAGCTTCTGAGGCAAATAAACTACATCACTCCATCTTCAAATTTATTCACTTCTCTTCATGATTTTTGCATGGCTCTGGTTTCATCTTCAACCTCCTTTCCTTTCTCACGCTCCTCACTGGCCAGACATCCACAGGCTGATACCACCCTTCAGAATTTCACACACAGGTTGGTTAATGATCAAAACAAAGCTTACATGATAGGAATGCTGGGTTACATCATTGTTTTCAATACTTGCTAAAAGCAAGTTTATATGACAAAGCCCATTTGCATGGGACTCAACTACACACAACTACCCGCATAACTAAGATACTAACAAAGCATATATATTTTAATACACTAAAAAGGGGTGTGCCACTATAGGAGATGCATGCCTCGTATTAACACTAACAAATAACATGAGATCATGTAAAACTAACTCTTGGATCACTAGACCCAACATATATTGGCATGCAGATAGGATTCCATAGTTTTGGTGTGTGGTAGATGTCCTAAGAAACTTCAAGATTGGAGAACATCATGCATCGGATATTCATGAGATTGACACAACCATACCCTTGTTTATCCTTGACAATATATTGTTGTTTAGTCTTGGAATTATAATCAATTAGTTATATTGAGATTGGTTGCCTCAATATGATATGGTATGTTGTTGAGATTAGCTACCTCAACTAAGAGATGATGAACCTAGTATTCAAGAAAGGTCAACATCTATAACACGTGGAGATCACAACACCGCCGATATTAAGCATCACTTCCTATGCATCTGATTTAGTCATTAAGGGGGAGTGTTCTATATACTAAATATTATACAATATTCTTAGAATATCATTAGTATATCGTTAGCTTAGTATTAGCTAGTTGTTAGTTTGTTACAACTAGGCTATTTTAGGATTTGGGTTGAGCTTGTGATCTTATATACAACCATTGACATAATCTAATATTTTAAAGGACGAGGAATCTTAAATTGTCTCATGCATAGTTGGAATACTCGCATTCGGCAAATACTTGGCAGACCCCAAAAAAAAAAACTCGGCAAAAACTCGGCAATATTCGGCCAATACTTGGGAATACTCGACAACTTAAAAAATACTCAAATTTTTTTAAAAAAACATAAATTTGCAGCCAAAATCGTGTATTTGCAGCATTTTCTTTCATTGCTATTAATGCTTTCTTTTTGTTGGTACCTTTATGATAGCCTTTAGTCTTGTGTCTGAGGAATCGCAAATTGGAGTGTAAACACAAAAAAACTCTTAAAATAGCAAAAAAAAACCTACGCATCTGTTGATATGTGAAGTCAACATTTGAATAAGCAGGTTGCGACCAAGCTGGCAGGTGGGACGATTAGTCCGAGCACGGGAGAATACTCGCCGAGTTTTGGAAAGCTATCCAGTATTTTTAATTACTAATCTACAAAGCGATCGAGCTCATGATTCTTTCGAGAAAATTGCAAGAAGTTGCTTGGTCCAAAAAGGTGCAAAAATGGATTTTATGAAAATAAGAAAAATATTGCCATCAATGCGTAGAGCTCGAGAAAATATACACTTTTAGAGAAAATGACACTTGAAATGGAGCCACATAATGAAAGTTATGGCACATGCAAGTTTTTGTTGCTACATCTTCTCGGACCCTTTCCAAAAATGGCAAATTTTATTCTATGCTTGTGTTTTCTTCACCAAAAATCCAAAAAAGGAAAGAAATGCTGTCTTTGGCGAGTTTTTGGCGATTTACTCGTTTGCATGAAAGTTTGGCGATTACTTGAGGACTCGGCGAGTAACCTGCGAGTTTTCCAACTATGGTCTCATGAGACGATCTTGTCTTTTTGCTTGTTTGAAAGCTTCTAGTGTCTTAGGAGTGAAGGATCTCGACTTTGTCTTTCAATTAGGGATTTAAGGCAGTTGTGAATAATCGAAGAAACTTTCTTCATTCATGTTATGGTCGGCCTTGTGATAAAAACCTTCATTTCTTGATAAAGTCCAACAAATTTGTGGTCAAAATGCTTTGTGCTGATGAAGTTCTCCTCAAGTATGTCATGGTATTGAAATTCTTGTATAGGGGCATGGACTAAGCCTTCTAATTCGACTTTGGAGCGAGGCTTGAGTTGATTGTACCATTCTAAGGTATTTTCAGTTAGGGTTTTGATAATATCTTGGTAGTTGTGTAGGTGTTTGTCTCAGAGTTAATCTTTGTAAAGATTGCCAAAAGCTTTGAGATGTAAGGTGGGGTTAGTTGACCCATCATATGAGCAATTTTTAGTGTCTCCTCCAATATCCGTACTTACAATGTAAGGAGCTAAGGGCTCATTTTGCAAGGTTTGAAACATATTGTTTTGAATAGGAAGTTTTGGGATGGGTTTCCCATTATTGCTTGTAGGGGGAGATCGTGGGACGTTGATTAGGTGATCCCCATTACACTTGTTGAGGTCGGGATGTTGTTTGCGTGATCCGAGTTTGCATTTGCATCATTTAGTTATTGGTTATAGTTTGCATTTGTGCCATCAATCTAAGACTTGCATAAACATTTGGGTATGATCTACTCGGGATTTTGATTTGAATTGACTTGAGCATTGGTGTTGCTAGAAACAAGGTGCTAATTATAGCATTCGCATGTGATGAGAAATTGCATGGGTTGTGGATGAAGAAAATATAGAAGAAGTCACGTTTTTAGCATGACTTGATATGCCTCCAAGCTTGAGAAAAAAATATTTGCCCCATTGGTGTGAGGTGTTGCTCAAAGAATTCGAGAGTAGTTGGATTTCTCTACGAGATTTTCCCACAGTGAGGGTTTTTACTAGGAATTGTTACATTTCAGGAGTAAGATAAATGTTGTCCATTTGTTCTCCTTCTTGGTCCCCATCCTCATGGGGGAGAGATTCACTTTTGGATTTTGGAAGACCCAATGTTGGCCTTTGGAGAAATTATGGCCTTCTTGGTATTGGTAGAAGTTATGTTGCAATTCATATTGGGGTATAATAGTGCTTGGAGAAGTCGAATGGACCATGAGTGCCTTATTTTTGGTTTGCTTGGAAAATTTTCATTTGTAGAAAAATTCTATTTGTAGAAATGGGAGAATATTGTTTAGAAATGGATGAATATGCTATAAGGGAGGGTGGCGGGTGAGATTTGGACAGCAAGAAATGTTTGATAAGTTAATGTTGAAAAAGGAAAATGTGAAAATAACCCAATTAAAGGTGAGATAAGGTTCACATAGGGTTCACTAAAATGTATTGAGCTAAATTGGGCCTCTACACGTGACAAAACTCCAAATAGGTGTAAGGTAGAAGACCATTCTAGATCTAGACATAAGAATGCCGGTCCTTAAAGTGTTTCAGAGCTATAGAACAAGGTCTTTTGCAAAGGAGGTTGGAATGGATCCAAAAGGGAACTTGCACATACAATTTTGATTTAAAGGGAAGGGTTGAGCACCTTACTATATCTGGCGTGTCATTATGTAGTAAAGCAAAAGTTATAGTAATAATGTCAAAGATCGTGGTAAAGGCAAGGGCCATAATAACAATGATATAAAGGTAGCAATAAAGTAAATGACAATATGCATGTACTATACTATCAAATAAACAAAACATACACTATTCTCAAATCAACAAAAATACAAAAAATAGGGCAGGGTTAGAGATACCTACGTTGAGTTGACTTGTAGGCACATTAATCTCCTCTCGGCTCAAAGTGCTCAAAAATTGCCTTCTTACATCACTTGGTCTATATTACATGCTTATTGTCAATTACTTTGTGTTCATTCAAAATTACTGCTTCAATCCCCTAGCTTATGTTGTCCACCAGCTCCTTAGTTTATTGTTGAAACTTGGGTCTAAAGTCTACATCATTGTGAAGGGGACTACGACCTGTTTTTCATCATTATCTAACTTCAATGAAATAGGCCGGTGATCAGAAACTGTAGTGAGCAGACTATCAAAATTGTCTTATTGGAATTGGGTACATTTATCACTTAGGAGAAGGCTATCAAGTTTTTTTGTAATGAATCACATCACAAAGTTCAGTTAGTCTATTCACTATTTCTTCTTTAAGCTTTGCATCTATCAGACCTAGATGGTCACAAAATGAGTCAAAGTTTGTCATAACTTGAGTATTTTATAGTTTGCCACCTCCTTTTAAGGCCTTCAGTATTGCGTTAAAATCATCCCCACAATCCATTGAGTATTTACAGGTCTACTTCTGAACATTGACAGTGCTCCTCAACATTGTTTCTTCCTTCTATATTAGTGGGACCATGCACTTTTGAGAGAATGAACATGTTACCTTGTGAGACATTGAAAAAATATTTTCAAGAATGTTTGGGATTCCTCCATTTTACCCCTTAAAAGGATCTGGTATTCCACATGATTGTTAGCCTTCGTGCAAACACTTTAACTCTTATTGCATGTGTAATGTCCCCTTTTCCATGCTAGTCACTATGAAAGGCCATATGCCCATTCATCCTCCCGCGGGCATCAAGGAGCAAAGGAGGGAACTTGCCATGGTTGTAAGTGATGTACCTTCATAATTAATTATTCTATTATGCCGAGAGGCGTTTCTACAATGGCAGGGAAGGCTGTAATGGAGTGCGTTGTTCAATTTTATTCTTGATATTAAATTTGACATTCATTTAACCATCATGTGATAGCTCATTCATAAATTTTACTTCTATTAGACTGTCACTTAAATAATTTTGTTTTTTTTTTTGGAGAAGTCAATAAAAAAATAATATCTATCATAATTAGATAGGTGCCTCGAGATTGATATCTCTCGGCGTATTTTAGATAGATGTATTTAAGATATCTATACCAGTTTACTAATCATGACATTGGAATGGTTCGACTAGGGGAAAGAAGACTTAGCAAAGAGAATTTCTATTTCTTCATTATGAGGTTGGTCTTCTTAAGTGTAGATTAAAAAGTGCATTAGGAGGTCACCCATGAGGTTGTATTTAAAGAAGTTCGAATGGAGAGGAGTATCATCATCCATCATCTATTTTGACATCTACTTGGAGTGGAGTTAGTATAGCTTTTCTTCTTGCCATTGAAGGACGAAAACCCTTCATTGGTCACCTATTGAGGACGAAACCCTTCAATAGGATCACACTAGGGGATGAAAACCCTCTTGTGTGTAAGGGTGATCTCATATGTGCTAGCATATGCAAAAAAGAAGAAAAAAATTCGAGAGAAGGCAAACTGCACTACATTGAATGATTCAGCAGGTCCAATTTATCATAGGAGTAGTTATAATTGCTTACATTTGTTTGGTGGTTACAACCGCTTCAAATGCCTAGAACCGTACTGTTCATTATATATTCAACACCCCCTCTTAGTGACTAAATTGGAAACAATACTAAGTTTGCCCGAAATTTTACAAATGTCCTAAAACCCATATGTCATTAGATTTATAGATCGTGCCATAGTTTGTACTTCAAAATCAGCAGTCCATGATTGTGTTGCAGTTGTCGAATGGAGAAGAACCGCAAAACAAAAATCTGGTCGCATGAACAAAGGACATGGCAAGTGGCCCACCGGTTCTTTGTTACGTGATTCATTGACCAATGATGAATCACCAATGACTGAGAGTGTCAGCCCCATCTTTAGAGTGCTGAAATCAGAACCTCGGAGAGGTCGAAGAGGTGGATTGAAAAATCTGTTCCATGCTTGTGTAGCTTGTTGGAGTCTGTATAGAGACTTAGTTATCCTGCAATCAAACTCACCTCGATCATGTCCTTCCAACACCATGTAGTACTCATCCAACTTTCTCAATAAGAGAAATGGACCATCTATGCAGTAGGAGTTAGAACCAACTCCACAATAGTAGGAGAAATAACCATCTTTGTCTCATCCGTCTTAGCCGTGGGAAAAATAACCATCTCGCAGTTGTAGGAGTGAGAACCAACTCCTCATCTATTTGCTCATCTATCCCCCTCTTTTGGGAAAGATTGTTCACAACACAATGAACAAACTGTTGATGCTCTATTGTCCTTCGAGCAAGTACCTCTGAGTGAGTGGTTAGGCATGCCATCTCACCATGCATTGTCGGTGTTAGGAAATAAGGGATAAAATATGCGGAATAATCCCTCATAGAATCATGAACAGTAGAAACTAATATGCAGAAATTATTACAGATCTCAAATAAAATTGCAGAATAAAATAACACAACACAAAGAGACAATATTTAACGTGGTTCACCCAATTTGGGCTACGTCCACCAAGAATCACTTGCTCAGATTTTATTACAAGCCACCGCTCTCTCAATACAATACCCAGATCCGTTTGGAGCTATGCTCAACAAACTCTATAGAATTCACAGCCGAATTCAAAACACATCTGCAATATATTTGCTTGTACATCTATCATATGCATAAGACCATATAAATAGACAACTGCTTAAGCAATTTTACAAAACCATGGGTATCAAAACCATGGGCAAAATCCGTCCCATAAACCTATGGGTCAAAAACTCGCCCATATGAGAAAAGCATGTTTCGACATGTCGGGTGCATTTTTGAGGCCAAAAATTTTACGCCTAAATTTTTTTTTTTTTTGGTGTCGCCCCGAACCCCTGGGGTCGTGCCCCGAACCCTGCCTGGGGCTGCACCCCAAACCCTCTACTACTCGGGGCTGCCACCCCCAAACCCCCTCGAGGCTCGACTCCGCCCGAAACCCCGATGAGGATACTTGAAAAGTGTACAATACTCTTAGTGTACAATCTTCAACACTTTCACGCATGAAAACAGGTCCACAACCTAACAATCTCCCACTTGGAGACTAGTTTTCCTCTCGAGCAAGCTTCTTAACCCTTAACCAATTTACGTGAAGACCAACTAAAGTTGAACACAACTTTAGTTTTTCCCTTGTGACCACCTTGGTCATCATGTCTGCAAGATTCGAGTGCGTATGAATCTTCTCCAACTTCAACTTCTTTCCTCCAAAGTCATTATGATGAAATGGTACCTTAACCGTATATGCTTTGTCCTCGAGTGGAAAGCAGAGTTCTTAGCTAGGTGTATAGCACTCTAACTATCACTATGCAGCCTTACATTCCTCCCGCTTATGCCCTATCTCCTCAAGCAATTGTTGTAACCAAATCATCTCTCTTTGCTTGCCTCTGTGGCAAGAGACATATACTCGGCCTCCATGGTTGACAAAGCCACCAACTTTGTAGTCGTGAAATCCAACTCACCGCTGTCCCACCTACAAAGTGTAAATATAACCTCGCCGTGTTCCTCGTGGCTGTCTACATCTCCAAGCCATGTCGAATCTACATAACCACGTAAAGTGGTGTCTAATCCACTATAGCACAAAACTGTCCCCATGGTCCCTCTCAAATACCGAAGGATCCACTTTCTATGCTTGCACAATGCTCTTTACGGATCACTCATAAATCTACTCACAGCTCCCACCGCATGGGCAATATCGAGCCTAGTGCACACCATAGCATACATCAAGCGCCAACCGCCGATGAGTAAGGTATATTGGACATTTGGTTCCTCTCCTGCTGTCTTGGGACATTGCTCCTTTGATAACTTGAAATGGCCTGCCAAAGGAGTCCCAACCGGTTTAGCATCCTGCATATTAAACCTCTCCAAGACCTTCTTAATGTACTCTTCCGAAATAAAGTCACTTCGTTCCTTCTATCCCGAGATATCCTCATACCAAGGATTTGTTTGGTTGCACCCAAATCCTTCATAAAGAAAGGATTCACTTAGCCGCTTCTTGAATAATTTTATTTCCTGCATGTTTTTACTCGCAACCAACATGTCATCAACATACAAACACATGATAATATAACTTCCATCCTCAAATTTCTTTGTATACACACAATGGTTAGAATGACATCTGATATAACCTTGCTCCATCATGAAGCTATCAAACTTCTTATACCATTGACGTGGAGCTTGTTTGTGCCATACAAGCTCTTCTTCAATTTGCACACCATCTCCTCTTTACCTTTGACTTCATATCCTTCCAGGTGCATTGCATATATAGCTCCTCCAAATCGCCATGGAGAAATGCGGTCTTTACATCTAACTGTTCTAAGTGCAAGTCTTCTCGCTGCCACTATTTCCAAGAACAGCCTGATAGAAGTCATTTTTACTACGGGAGAAAAATCTCATCAAAATCTATACCTTTTTTCTATGCAAACCCCTTGACCACCAACCGGGCCTTGTATCTTTTCTTGCCTCCTTCCTCTTTGACTCTAAACACCCACTTATTCTGTAATGCTCTTTTTCCTTTGGGTAGCTTTACCAAATCCCATGTCCGGTTCTCACGAGAGCCTCGATGCTCCTCATCCATGGCTTGCTCCCACTTCTTCCTGGCATCTACCTGCATTGCTTCATCAAAGCTCTCTGGCTCTCCACTATTAGTGAGTAATAAATAATAAAGAGAAGGAGAAAAACGTTCAGGTTCTCTTCTTACCCTAGAAGACCTCAATATAGGAGTTTGGGGTTCTTGTTGAGGGGGTTCCTGAACTGATTCATGTGTCACTTTCCCATCCGGAAGATCCTCTACCGCTGCATATTCTTTCTTGGATTCTTCTGTTTTCCCGCAATCTCGCTTTGCTTATACATGACTTTCTCATTAAAGACCACATCCCTAGATCGAATGATTTTCTTGTCCTTAATACTCCAACATTTATATCCAAAGTCATCACCACCATAACCAATGAAAGTACATTTTTCTGATTTAGCCTCTAGCTTAGTCCTATCATCCTTGTCTATGTGAACAAACACCTCACATCCAAAGACTCTAAGAAATGAATAATCAACTTTCTTACCATACCAAGCCTCCTCAGGTATGCCTCCATCCAAGGCACTTGAGGGTCCTCTGTTTATCAAGTACATAGCTGTGCTCACCGCTTCTGCCCAAAAAAAAGAGGCAGTCCTGCATGTAACCTCATGCTCCTAACACGTTCCATTATTGTTCTGTTCATCCTTTCTGATACCCCATTCTGCTGCGGAGTTCCTGGAACCGTCTTTTGCCTACGGATTCCATTCTTAGAACAATAATCATCAAATTCATTGCTGCAATACTCCCCTCCATTATCTGACCTGAGACATTTTAGCTTAAGACTTGTTTCATTCTCTACCAAGGCTTTCCATTTAACAAAAGTGTCAAATACATCAAATTTGTTTCTAATACAATAAACCCAAACTTTCCTTGTTGCATCATCAATAAAAGTAACATAATAACTTGAACCCCCAAGAGATGATACTTGAGCTGGCCCCCACACATCAGAATGCACCAGCTCTAACTTACTCTCTTTCTTTGTAGTTACATGAAAAGTGTACAGTACTCTTAGTGTACAGTCTTCAACACTTTCACACATGAAAACAAGCTCCACAACCTAACAGTCAGTGCATTTGGATAGTAGAGTGTCCATCCACAACAAATTGTTCTTTAGAATGAGGAAATCCATCCTCTCAAGGCATGTTCGCCTCCTATGCATTTGGTATAGTGTATGTAGGTTGATTATATCCAAGTCAACAGATCTGTGAGGAATGACTTCTTCCCAAGGCATTGCAGCCTCTTGCATATCCTGTATGGTGGAGTTGTCCTCCACACGTGCATTCATGTTGATCGTAGTAGGATCAACAAGCCGATATTGACCACCTTCCCCAATACCAAGGGCAATTATCCGTCTCTATTTCACATTAGAGACAACACACTTCTTCCCACATAAATCCACATAAATATTGGGATTTTTCAGTTAATTGACGAATAGATAGAAGATTCTTTTGTAAAGAAGGTACATATCTAACATTCGTACCAACAGTTTATGAGCATTATTCAATACAATGCATATATCTTCCATCCCTTCTACTGCAAGTGATTCTCCATCAACTAGTACTATTGATTCAAAACATATATTTGCGAAAGAAATGAAACATACCAATCCCTGTGACATGAAAAGTGTGCGGATGCATCGAGTCAATGATCTAACAACTAGTACCATTGTCATGCGAGCATGATGTCGTAAGACAATAAAGAGCATGCTCGTCATCCGAATCCCGTTCTTTTGCAACTGTTGCCACATGTTCCTCATCACATGGCTTTTTGTTCTATTGCGAAAGATCATACTTCCACTTCCAACAATCCTTCTTAAGGTGCCCAACCTTGTGACAATAATAACATGTGACCTGATAACGAGTGGAAGAGTCACCAGATTGACGTCTCCACTTTCCCTTTAACTGAGTGACAAGAACACTCTTTGATTGTCCAAAACTAGACTCTTGAGCCTGTGTCTGTCTTCGTTCCTTTTGCAATAGATAGGAACTCACCTTGTCAAACGTGAGTGTTTAACTTTCAACCATTAAATGTAGTGCCTCCACAAATGACTCATATGAAGAAGGTAAGCTGTTCAGAACCATAGCCACCATATCATCTTTGTCCACCTTTTGGTTGATGGAAGATAAGCGGCCTCTAAGGTCTTTCATCCGAATTAGGTGCTCGAGATAGCGATCCGCCTTGTAACTTTATAGAAAAAAACATATTCTTCAGCTATAAAACCCGACTCTTTTCTAATGTCCGATATTTATCCTTCATATTGGCCCACAACGTGCTTGCCACATTGGCATTCTACACTTGCAATATCATATCATCCGATATTGATAGCTTTAGGAGCAATAACGCTTCCTTATGATGTTTGTCATAATCCGCGAAGTTCGTCGTTGGTCAACTTTCACTATCCGTGATTATTTTATCACAATCACGAAACTCCGCAAGCGTTAAAATCTTATGGCTCCAAACATTGAAATTAGTGCCCGCTAATTTTTGTGTGTCCGGGAGAGTCTAGTGTGAAATATTTGCCATTTTATTATTCCATAAGTAATGGAAATAATAAAACAATATTTTGCCCACACCAATATATTCCAGCAAATAGTGTGAAATTAAATATGCAAATATAAGGTGAAGATCTTTGTTGAAAAATTATTATTTCAGTGTATTAATTCACCGACCTTTCAAAAGGGAAGAACAGGAAACGACTCTGCCTCTTCCATCTTTGCTGCGACCAAGTAGGATTGTTTTCGGCCCACACGACTATTCCACATGGTTTGAATCTGCAACTGGGTATATCTGAGGATTTACGACTTGTTATTTCGAATCACGACTTTTCCAAAATTTGATTGTTTGCCCTCGTTTTGCCGTCGTTGAACTATGGATTTGCTTTGCCTTCACATGACTTTGTGCCCTCGGTTTTCCTTCTCCATGACTTTACCGCCGTCGACTATGCCTTCGAACCATGATTTTGCTCAAAGACGAATTCACAGTATTTACCCTTGTCTTCACACGACTGTTAAAATGCTTTGCTGCCCATACGTAAAGGCACAAAACCTTGACTTGTTTGATTGCCCACAAACGTTGCCCTCGTTTCTCTCCTCGCGTCGGTATTTTTCTCCAAATACCTTCACGTTTTACCAAATTCGTGCCCTGTTAGGGCTTCCTCAAATTTCCAGTTCATGCCTTTTGGAGGCTTCCTTGAACTGCAACCTTGGACGCTCTGATACCAATGTTAGCATATGCAAAGAGAAGAAAGAATTCAGAGAAGGCAAACTGCACTGCATCGAATGATTCAGGCAGATCCAATTGATTACGAGGAGTAGTTATAATTGGTTACATTTGGTTGTTGGTTACAACCTCTTCAACCGCCTAGAACAATATCGGTTCATTATATATTCAACAATACGGAGGTCACATTGGTACTTCAAAGTGATTTTATACAGTTGATCTACATTTCCAGCCCTAGGCGACTTGCTTGAGGGTTTAGTTTGGTTCCTTCTAGGCACATTTTAGTACTTTTGAACCTGGTATTCTTGTTCCTCATAATTTGTAAGGCCGAAATCCGCATTTTGGTGATTTTTGGAGGAGTTTATCGATTTTTTCCAGCCCTCGGTTTGGCTGTATGGTTGCTGTAATAAAAATTAATTACAGCTTGTGATTTATCATTCGTTTCTCCATATTTTTGATGTATTTGAGATTGATAAATATTGCCATGGTTGGATAAATTATTTTGGTGGCATTTCAGTTCTATTTGCATGGTTAAATGTTGATGTGAACCTCATATGCAATTCGCGCTCCCTAGAGGATTGATTTATATTGTGTGTTGATTGGCTGAAGAGCATTCTCAACTATTTTAGTTTGATGTGTGTTTGAAGGTGCAATTTCAGACTTGGGTTTAAGGTCAAACCCTTATTTCCAAATTTAGCCCTAGAAAGGGACATTATAGTGGTATTGGAGCTTTGGTCTTCCTAGTTTGAGGGTTTTCTTGCAAGAAGATAAATGATGGATACATTTTTTGGTGATGTAGGATTTGAAAGGCTTGCCTAGGGAAAGAGAAATTGGCCAATAAAATGGCTCAGTTGATCCTTACCATTCAAGATCCAAATGGTGGAAGGAGCTCTTAAAGGGTGTCAATAATACTCATCCATCAAAATTGGATAACATTGCTACATGGTATGAGGAGTACATGGTTCTTTCAAAGAAGATTCGTGATGCCATGTCATTTGCCGAATTCATGGGAGTAAGCAAGGGTAGATCAAGGCCCAAGTCTAGATCACAAGCTACTCAAGAGGAAAAATTAAGGCTGCAAGTGATGGAGGAATCCATCATGCAAGTGAAGAGGAAGAAATCATGAAGCTTGAGCTAAAGAAGGAAGAAGAACAACCGAAATTGTTGGGCATCGAAAGGGAACAACCCATGGGAGCCCTAGAACCCCCGCCACCATTGCCAAAGTTGAGCTCTTGATTGATTTTCGGAAGAGCAACGTGAAGACATAAAAATTTGATGAGTGTTTGAAGGATGAGCGTAGAAAGGAAAGGGAAATCATGGCAAGGTAAATGTTCTTTAATATTTAATGATATTTTATTGGTTTCTAAAGTGTGCTTGTGGCTAAATGTTGAAAAGAAATCAGATTTGCATAAGGGTAAAGAGGATGACATTACGGAAGGGTATGTCCATGAAGGAAGGACACTTTCAGTTCCTCATGATTATTTTCAGTTCGCTGGAAATTTCCAAACAACAATCAATGATGGGCAAATTGAGGGAGTTTACCACCTTGGGGTGAGTTCGAAGATGTTCCAAACAAGTACCAACAAAAAAATGGTTGGATCCTTGTTGGCAACCCAAGGTATACAGTTGATCTACATTTCCAGCCCTAGGCGACTTGCTTGAGGGTTGAGTTCGGTGCCTTCTAGGGCACATTTTGGTATTTTGAGTTGGTATTCTTGTTCCTCATAATTTATAAGGCCGGAATCTACATTTTGGTGATTTTAGGAGGAGTTTATCTATTTTTTCAGCCCTTGGTTTGGCTGTATGGTTGTGTAATAAAAATTAATTACAATTGTGATTTATCATTTGTTTCTCCATATTTTTGATGTATTTGAGATTGATAAATATTGTCGTGGTTGGATAAATTATTTTGGTGGCATTTCAACTCTATTTGCATGGTTAAATGTTGATGTGAACCTCATATGCAATTTGCTGCCCTAGAGGACTGATTTATATTGTGTGTTGATTGTTTGAAGAGCATTCTCAACTATTTCAGTTTGATGTGTGTGTGTTTGAAGGTGCAATTTCAGATTTGGGTTTAAGGTCAAACCCTTATTTCTAGATTTAGCCCTAGAAAGGGACATTACAACATGATATTCACATTGTCCCCAAAGCATCATAGCATTTGTGGTCATTTTTTCCTAGTCTATCTCAGCTTGCACTAGGATGATGCATGGAGTTTTTATTTCATAATCTATGTACAAGACAACCTTTCTTAGGGGGATTTAAATCCGTGTTATTTTGAATTAACACTAGAGTTTTTCTTTGTGGGGGTCTTTTCCCCTTGTCTATGAAGACATCTCTAATATTTCCTCTATTCATAATTGAGCTTTTTGCTGTTTTTGAGAGGAGCACTGCGTTCTTCCTAATTTGTTGACCGCTTGTGTATCTCATTAATGATTTTTCTATTGGAGTGAGGTTTATTCTTGAGTTAATAATCGAGATGCTTTTAAAACTAAATCATCTTTATTGAGTTTTAGAAGCATGTTATTAGTTCTTTCCTTTTAGATCTCTTAGCCTTCTTCTCTATCCTTGTGCTTTTAATTCGCTTGATTCGTGCATCCTGTTACTTCTATAATTATTTCATCCTATAGGCTTTGTCTCATGGCATTTATGGCATCTCGAAAGGTAGACCTTTATAATCCAAAGGCTGAATTTAGGTCGTCATGAAGTTTTGATTTTAATCGCCTTATGCATTTGTTTTGATAAGTGCATTTTGACACATAATCGGCATAGGTGGCGGATTGCTTTCCCTAGTGGCTTTTGCAACACGTATAACCACTCCAATTACCTCTATCATTTTTCTCATGCTATTTTCTATCCAATATTTGGTGGTAGTTAATAGATTCTAACTAAATAGGTATTTAAGATATCATTTTCTTTGGATTGAAATGTTGGGTGTGGGGTTTGCAATATAACCTAAAGTTTTTTAGGAACTAGGGCAGTTGTTAAATATCCCCACTTGTGTCCAAAGATTTGAAAACAACCAACATAGTTACTAGGTTCGGAGATTCAAATTCAAACCGAGGGGGAAAAAATATGGAATTCCAGAATCATTATAGAAAGTCATGTTCATATAATAAAGCATAGTTGGAATACTCGCCTATAACTTGCCGAGTTATTAAAAACTCGCCAAAAACCATGCAAAACGAGTAACTCGGCATAAAACTTGCCAAAAAGGTAAAAAAACTTGCTGAGTTTTGGCGATCTTGCGAGTATTCGCGAGTTTTAGCAAGTAAGTATTCGCTGAGTTTTATAGTATTCTGAGTATTTGAGTTTTGCGAGTATTCCCGAGTATTCGCCGAGTTTTGGCGAGTATTCCTGAGTACGAGCAAATTTATGTTTTTTAAAGAAATTTGAGTATTTTTTAAGTTGCCGAGTATTCCTGAGTATTGGCTGAATATTGGCGAGTTTTTGCCGAGTTTTTTTTTTTTTGGGGTCTGCCGAGTATTTGCCAAATGCGAGTATTCCAACTATGTAATAAAGTGTATATATTTTAATGTATGCATGTAAAAAATAGTGACATAAATAAATGCACAATTTTATTTACTAGGTTGGGCTGAGCAAGGTAATTGGGAGTTGAGATGTGGTTAGCAATAAAATGAAATTTTAATTTTGTAGAAAAGAAAAAAATTGCGTGAATCGGATTATACTCCCCGATAGGAATGAAAATTCAAGGTCCAACAAGATTTGGGCCAGATCTGACATGATTTGAGATTTTAAACTGGAGGGGGAAATATGGAATTCTAGAATCGTGATGGAAATTCCTGCTTAGATGAAAATTGTATATACTTTAATGTATGTATGTAAAAAATAATGACTTAAATAAATGCACAATTTTATTTATTAGGCTGAGTTGAGCAAGGTGACTAGGTATCGAAATGTGGTTAGCAAAGAAATGAAATTTTAAATTTGTAGAATAGAAAAAAATTGTGCGAATTAAATTCTACTGATTTGATATGAATGAAAATTTAGGCTCCAACAGGATTTTGGCCAGATCTGATAGTATTTAGTTACTATAATAAGCAAGAAAAATATCCTTGATTAAGAACCTCATTCTGGCTGTTCCTTAACCATGCACATATGGGAAATCCATTCAAAGAATGGCCACTATTGAGTGCCAAATATCTATAAATTTAGATATAATTGCATTTTAAATAAAAATTTGAGTGTTGGTAAACACCTTAATGGTCTAAAACAACTTGGAGGTATGCCTCCTGTTAGAATAACTGGAGCGCTTGCTAGGTTTTCTTCCTCGAGGGTCATTCCTGATCCTTTGCGAGCTGCATCTGTCTTGCTCCTTCCTACCATGCATTGGTATATGCTTCCCTGGCTTTGGGGTGCTCTTCTCCACCTAACTTCCCTTCTCATCTTTCCTTTTAGTGGCTGATCCTCCTCTTGTTGTTCTCTCCTTTGCTACTCCTATCTTCCCCACTTCCTTTCTCCTCCATTCTTGACTTTTGCTAAATTCTTCCATCCTCCCGCTTTCTTCCATCATTTCCAAAAAAAAATTAATCGGTTTAAAATATATAATTTTTTAATTTTTCTAGCATGTACCTTGTTTTGCGGGTGTAAAATAATATCTAATATATCAATACCCTATACACCACTTACAAGGAAACCACCAATGCAAAGAGGCGCCATTTGTCCAA
The DNA here is from genome assembly GCA_018340775.1 of Taxus wallichiana var. yunnanensis. Classification (NCBI taxonomy): domain Eukaryota; kingdom Viridiplantae; phylum Streptophyta; class Pinopsida; order Cupressales; family Taxaceae; genus Taxus; species Taxus wallichiana. The sequence goes on from CM031238.1 coordinate 602,335,668, forward strand.
CTTTGTATACATTAGAATATTAGGCTTTAGTTAATTTGTTATTAGTTACACGTTAACTAATATTCGGTTGTAACCATCAACCACATTGTAACATTTTTTTGCATAATAAAATGACGGACACAATCTCTAAAGTGTGCGATCCGTCGTCTCCTTTATTCTTTCTTGTTCGAGATATTCCAACATTGGTATCGAGCGAGACAAGCGAGGAGAGAGAGAAGGGAAGCAAGACATTTTCGTGACAATCTTGTTAGGGCACATTGAGGGAATCCAAATGTTTACAATTTCGTGAGGATATTCGAGTTTACATTTGGATTGTCGAATTCACATTTTTGTGAGGATTTTCGAAAATTCAGAGGGCACACATCGAGGTCAAAACAACAAAAAACCGACATGGTCAAAGCCAAATCACAGTCATGCAAGGAGAACATGAAGCCATTACAAGTAGTAAAGATAATTGATTTACCAAATTGCAAATCAAGAGCAAAACAAACGACGTGAATCAAGTGCATCATCACAAATGTGAATCTAGGGCTAAATATACCACGAATTTAGTCATAAATGGTTTGCAAAAACATTGGGTCATGGAGGAGTTCTTACAACCACAAATAGTCACATTTTTATAACCACAAAAAGTTGTGATTTCAGACGATTTTACAGTTGCAATTTACACTAATATAGTGCATTATTATAGTTGCAACAAAGGGCACGAAACAAGCCACACATCTCATTTCGGTATGCAAAACATGAATCTCAAAGAAGACTATAGCACCAAACTAGGGCATACGTGGAACTGGTATTTTATTCTTTGTTTACCCATTTCAAGTAATACACAATCATATTTATTTTATTTTATTGAATGGAAATTCTTGTAGAAAAATATTCTGGTCTAAATTTTCATACATGGAAAGTGAAAATACAAATGCAACTTCGAATAAAAATTTGTGGGGCATAGAAAATGGAAAAGAGAAAGCACCTACTGATCCATTTAAATTGTTAGATTGGCATAAAAGAGACAATAGAGCAAAAACTATTATTGGCCTTGCTCTCTTCGACTCTAAGCTCCAACATGTAGACCTACAAAAATCATCCAAGGAAATTCCGGATGATCTAAATAAATTATTGGAGCGAAAGTAGTTAATGATAAAATTTCCCTAAAACTTCGGTTATATAGGTTCAAATGGATGTAGTCTTTATGTCGAGCCGCATCAACAATCCGAGGTCCCTAATCAAACAACTAGTAGAAGTCAATGTTACGATAGAGGATGAGGATGCCAAAGCTATCCTATTAAACAATGTTTTCAAAATACAACAATGTAATTTTTACCCTTAGTCAAATTCATTCTCAATCTCTAGATAATATGATTGCAGCTCTTTTAGCTGAAGAAAACGGACAACTCCAAAAGATGTAGAAGGTGATCCTCAACAAGAAAGTGCGCTTTATTTCGAGACGAGAAACTTGTGTAGAAGGTCGGATAAAGATAAACAAGAGATAGAATGTCATTATTGCTAGAAAAGAGGTCACACAAACATGGGATTGTCATGTTCAAGCCAATGATGTACTCAAGGGTAAAGGCATATCAAATGCAGCCAATTTAGCCATGGTTGAAGACCCACTAAATGTTGAAGGTAGTGAGGATAGCGATGAATACGTATTATAAAGATGCTCTAAACTTTGAATAAGGAAAGGATATAGGGTAGATGAAGCTCAATATGGATGGTTGCTCAGATAGTTTGGGAGACCGTGGATCTTGGGAATTATACACTCATGAGAGTCATGAGACACCTTAATGGAGCTTGTGGATGGCTCAACATGGATGGTTGTTCAATAATTTGGGAGATCTGTGATTCGGGAGTTTGGGGAGGTGGAATTCGGGAACTTGAGAATTCAGCTTAGGAGCTACACCTTTATAAAGGTCATGATGCAGCTCGATGGAGCCCTACCTAGTCAAAGCGCTGCTTTCAAAGTGGAAGCCTCACAGAAGATTACGTAGTTTTGTTTGGTTCTAGTTTTGTTAGAATCTTTGTTTTTGCTTTCGATAGGGTAAGTCTTAAGAGGGGGTATTAGAATATAAGGCTTTAGTTAATTAGTTATTAGTTACATGTTAACTAATATTTCGGTGTAACCATCAACCGCATTGTAATGATCTTTTGCATAATAATATAACGGACACACAATCTCCAAAGTGTGCAATCCGCCTCCATCATATGCTCAATATACCATGCCCACCATACACCATTATTGAAATTGTATAGTGTCTTGAAATTGAATTTCACAAGTGCATATAGCAGATGCTAATTTCTTTGTTAAATATGTTAATGTCATCTGTATGATAAAGCTTCATTAAAAGTCAAGAAATAAGAGTGATAATCATGTTGAGTGTGTCAACAAGAACCATGCAACTTATTATACTTCTTACAAGCTTGGCAACAACTGATTTGATCAATTCAGCTCAAAAAACTTAACCAACATCACATGCCATAAATTCAATTGCTAATGTAAACAAGTGCCATAAATCAATCTGTGTTCCATCTTGGCAAGTCCCTTAGGTTGATCTAACTAGCAGGTTTACGTAGAAATAATCAAGGTTGTCTCTGGTGACTAGATGAAATAACAAAATAACCACAAATTTTAGGAACACAAAGTGGAGTAAAGTACTAGAAAAGGTGTTGTTTTGTCATTTGGGCACCAAGATATTTGTTGTAGATATATCTTTTATAGGGTTGCGACTTTTTGCACCATACAACTTGTATTTAAGGAAAAAGGATGTTACTTACCCTAAGATGAACAAGGTTCTTTACCAACCTTGATTTCATTGAATGGTAACTGTCAACCATCATAAATGTGTGCCCTTACTTGCTTCTGTTTTAATATCACACGAATGTAAATATTCATCTAGCAGTTCTGGTCAGCCCCAACTGTCTCTTTTAATCCTTGACACATGCAAATAGACAATCTGCAATTCCATGTATGCTATTACTTTTGATGTCTGGAGTTCACCTTAATGGTACAATGTGTGACTCCATTTTTGTAAATAACTTTTTGTTGTTATTTGTTCACAACAAAGTGAGGTAAAGTGGTGGGTATGTGTAATATCCCCTTCCCAATCGAAGACCTTTGACCTATTTTGTTAACCCGACAGCCAAAGGAAAAATATAAGGGTGACTTAAGTCACAATAAATTATTATAAAGTGCTATAAAAAATAAAATAAAATTATTTTGGCTTAATAGAAATAAATTATAATCTCTATGGTAAATACGATTTGCCTTGAGGGGGCAAATATCATTGTAAAGGGATTTATTATATTTTATTCTTCCTAGAAAGGATAATGGCGACTTGGGCCAAAGGGGAATAATGAAGTTTATGAAGGATAAAAATATATTTAGTTTATGTATTTCCCCTAGAAAAATGTGACTTGCAATGGGAGTGAAAAGTTGGGAAAAACATTAAATGTAAGCATAGGGAAAATCATTTTAAGCTGGTTGGTTAATTTGGAGGTTGTTTTGGGTCTCTTCTTCCTTTAAAAGGAGAAGTCGACTTGAGGGGAGACATTCTATCTAATACTCATTATATCAAATTCAGATTTATGTCTCAAGCCTTGAGCTTTTGCATAAAAATACTAAGGACAAAAACCCTTAGTTTATAGCTCTAGAGGACGAAAACCCTTTTAGAGAATGTGATAGATTTTCACACAGGGAATGTGCTTCACTGGTTTCTAGTTATTTCCAGCAGTGTTTGAAGAATAAATTGTTGCAGTGACTTCCAGATTTTTCTAGAGTTGGGCGACTCACTTTTTGGTCAGTTTATGCCATTTCAGAGCCATTCCAGGTCTGATTTTGTATGCTGTTTATTGTACTGCATTTTTGGAATCAAAAGCAATTAAAATCAGAATTTTTGGAAGGGTTTAAAGAGGTATTTCAGTCTGATTTTTATGCAGATTTCTGAACTGTTTACAATCACTTTTTACCTCTTAAAAATCAGATTTGATACATATTTTGGCTTCTAAAATTATTGTGATCAGTTTGTGATATTTTTGGAATTATTAGAGTGCTGTTTGTATTGGGTTTTCACTCAAACCCTAGTTGCACTTCTCCTAATAAATTCAGATCTGCCTTAGTTTTGATTGCCATAACCCTCATAAATCAGTTGTGTTTGTAATTGATCTAAAATTCGTTTGAGGGCAAAGAGACCCATTTGGGAATCTTACAGTATGTAATTAAAGGTGAAAAGAAAACATAATAAATTCATTTGGTATCAAAGCATAACATGAGGCTATAAATTCGAGTTGAGAAAAAATTGACCATTGGTTGCACTAGTCTTGGATTTAAATTTGCAAATGGAGGAAGAAATGAGCTGCAAGCACAAGCTTCTGAGTGATCTGCATTGAAATGACATATTCATGAGCACACAAATAAAGGAGAGGTGTAGTAAGACTGCGAGGGATGATGGCAGCGGTTTATAAAAATGTTACCACCTTGAACATGATTCATGACAAAAGGGCAGTTTATGAACAGAATGTGTATTGTATATTATTCTTGTATTGTTGAATGAAAAATTGCCTTAGCAATGCCTATGGGATGTCTTGGGGCTAAAATCCGTGCTTAAAAGAAATTGTTTATGTTGTATGTGTTAATGCACTGAAATGCCTGATCTAAAGGTCTAGCAGTTCAGGCAAAACATGGAATGTACTGGAAAGTGCTGAAAAAAGCTTCATCTTTTCTTATTTTCTCTTCATTCTGTCATTTCAAACTTGAAAAGCTCTTATCAATTTTTTAGGAATTAAAGATAAATATTAAGATAGGCTTTTAGCTTACAGAACTAAATATGGCTTTTAAAGCCTAAGAGAGCATTTTAAAAGAAAATAAGGATGAGAAATAATTCAACCTAGAAAATGATAGAACTATGGCAGGGGGAGGGGAGGCACATTTTTCTCAATATTTTGGCGGCTCTTAGGGGCTTCTTTGTGAGAAGACAAGAACTCAGTAGTTTATTTATCGGGCATGGGAATCACCTGTACCAAAAGATTCTGAAACCTCTTTCAAGGACTGGAAACATGCATGTATATGACTGGAAAGTGCTGAAAAAAGCTTCATCTTTTCTTATTTTCTCTTCATTCGTCATTTCAAACTTGAAAAGATCTTATCAATTTTTTAGGAACCATGCACGAACTGTACTGACGCAACAACTTAAAGCAAATGACTGAAAGAAAACAGAGACTCATGCAAAAGCGAATTGAAACTTCTGCAAGGTGATGCCAGCACTACTAAAACATCTTATTTGCTAAAATGAAACCGTACTAAGTTCTAACTGCTGGAAATGGAATCGAAGCTAGGAATCATGGAAAGGTGTCTTCCCATCATTGTTTTTGTGTAATGGTCTGAGCTGAAACTAAAACTGAACTTTGGAGTGTTTCCTTTCATGATTTAGGGCCATTTTTTCATATTATATGTCTATCATCAAGCTTAGTAAGAGATCAAACTGAAAATCTCTTATTTTCTCTTCATTGTGTTAAAAACATGTTTTATAACTCTTAAAATTCCTTTGCAAACCTTCATGGAAAGAAATCTTCCCATCATTTTTTTATAAAGGTCTGGGCTGAAACTCAAACTGAACTCTGGAGTGTTTCCTCTCATGAATTAGGTCCATTTTTTCATCTAATATGTCTGTCATCAAGATTAGTAAGAGATCAAACTGAAAACCTCTTATTTTCTCTTCAATCTGTCAACAAACAAGTTTTATAACTCTTAAATTTCCTTTGAAAAGCTTGCCATGAGACTTCAAAACTTTCAACTTCTTGGTTAAGAAGTAAAACATGCCAAGAAGTCCTTACAATCATATTCTGAAATTGTGAGCTGCACATCTCATTGTACTACTGCAATTGATGAAGTTCTTGATGATTTTGAGATGCATGAGTATCTCTTGGTACTATTCTGATCGATTATTTCCTTTACAAAGCTTGCCATGAGACTTCTCAACTTGTAACTTCTTGGGTAAGAAGTAAAACATACCGAGAAGTCCTTACAATCATATTCTTGAAATTGCGAGCTGCACATCTCATTGTACTGCTGCAACTGATGAAGTTCTTGATGATTTTGAGATGCATGAGTATCTCTAGGTACTATTCTGATCGATTATTGTGCAAATCAGTAGTTTGAAGACTTCTTTTAGCTTCTTTGGATGTTCTTTTGAATTCAATATGAGCCCAGGCACAAATTCTTTGTTGTCCTTTCTTACTGGAACAACTCTTTGAACATTGCAGCTCTTTTAATCCGTGAGTTTTTCTTTAGCTTCTTTGGCAATGAGAGGACCTGCAGAGTTAGAACAAATATTCCATCCAGGGATGGAAGCACAAGTATGTACAAACATCATGGACAAAACATGACAGAAATGCGAAAGAAAAGGGAAGGAGAAGGGGGTTATGTTACATATGTACAATTTCCCTCTTGAAAGATTATGAGAATCTCTTCAAGTACATCCCATTAACTAGGATGGGAACCAAATCTCCATCAAGTATGGCAAGGTCAAAAACATTTCTTTGCTTGCACTCAGTGATCTGGTATTGAACACTCCAAAGTGAGTTAAACCTAACATGTCTGATAGGCTTTACTCTGTCTTCATTCCTCTTTAGAACAAAATCTCCTTCCTTGAAATCCTGTGATATGGTCTTCTTATCAAACATTCTTTTGATGACTTGCTGATAGCTTTGGAACTTCTTTTTCCAAAATTTCCTTCCTTGTTTCTAGTGAATGGTCTTCTTATCAAACATTTTTTTGATGTCTTGCCAACTTCTTTTGAACTTATTTCTTGCTTTCTCTCCAGATTCATCAAGCTTGACTAACTCTGCCAATCTAGCTGTCATAGAATCATGATGCTCAAGTTCCGTTTGTCGCAACCTCCAAGGTTGGAAGCTCAATTGTAAGAGGTAGTCCAGCTTCTTTTCCGTAAACCAGCACGCAAGGAGGATTCCTAGTGCTTGTTTAGGAGTAATTCTTTCTACCCATAGAGCTCCCCTTACTTTGGTATGCCATTGCCTTTGGTTATCTTATATTGTTATTTTCACAATCTTGATCAAATTCTTATTTGTGGATCATGCATGCACATTCCATTGTGGGTAGCATTTGGAAGCAGTCTTCATATAAATGCCATAGTTAAGAGAAAAGCGTGACATCATTGTTCCTACAAAAGCTTTAGCATTATCAGAATAATTGTGTTACAAACACGAAACCTCTCGAAGCACCGAAACGTCCCCGAGGGTCCCGTATCCTATGTCACAGGGTTCGCGAATTTCATCCATGAAGTTTGAAATTCGCCGTTTTTCAAAGCTCTGAAAAAAGTTCGATAATGTTCGGTATGATTCGGCTAAAAATGCTGGGGAAAAATTACATTAGAATGGCGCTTAAACGAACAAGTCGAATATGTGTGGACATCTTGAGCATGAGCAGAAAAGTTAAGCTGTGAGGGAGCATGCCCTAGCTGTCGACTTTGGAAAACGTGAAGGATTCTTTAGAAATCCTTTTGCCCCCAATCTGAGATGCGATCATGATGCTATGCCTGGACGTATTTCCTGTAGCTCGTCGAAAAATCCACCATACGACAATCGTCATTGAAACCCTGGACATATTTGTCGAAAAATCCATTTGCGGCAGATTACCTAGCTGGAGTTCTTCGTGCCTTGTTTCATGTTCTATAAAGTTTAGGTTATATATTTTTAATTTATGTTTTGTTTATTTTAATTTATTTTTAAGTTTTACTTTTACATTTGTTTTAATATTTATTTGAATGTTAGCTGTTACGTTTCTATTCACTTTAACTTTAAACTTTAAAATTAACTTAAAGTTAAAGAACTTTAATTTTAGTTATATATATTTGAATATTTCTATGAACTTTAATATTTTTATAATGATGAACTTTAGTTATGTTAATATTTTTATTGTAATGAACTTTATAATTTATATCTAATATTTTTAGATTCATTTTTATGTTTAATGTTTTTTTATTATTAATTTACATTTTTATATTATTGATTTATTTTTATGTTTAATGTATTTTTATAATATTTTAATAATAATTTTTTTATTGGTCGAATATAATGGCGAATTTTTTCCGAACTTTATCTATTGGCGAACTTGAACTGAATTTTATCCTCGTCGAACTTGAACATGAACTCAAACCTTGTGACTTAGCCCGTATCCATGGGAAACGTTTTGAAATGCGAAAGCGTGCGGACGTTTCGAAACATTTCCACCGATTTTTTTAAGTTTTAAGCATCAAAACTTTAAAAAATAAAAAATAAAAGCATTTAATACACCTAACCCTAATCTACCTACCTAGACTTGCTAAAAACACTTCCTAAAAGCTATATAATGACCTCTTGGGTCCATTCTAAATCACACTCTCATTTTCTCTCTTGCTAAATTCAGTTTTCACTAAACTAACATTTAGCATTGTGAAGAGCAAAGAGACATCAAGGAGCAGCTTGAAGGAAGAGACAAAATATTTTGAGTGCTTTATCAATTATCTCTTATGGTCTACAAATTTACAATTATAAAATGAGTATTATGTATATATATATATATATATATATATATATATATATATATTTAATAATATATTGTACTTAACGTTTCGTAACGTTTCGTATCCAAGGTTTTTTGAAAATTGCCGTTTCCGCGTTTCATATTTGTTTCTGTTTCCGTTTCCGTGCAACATAGCGAAACCTTGTAATGATGCTCTCTAGGAAATCTACGATGACTCTTTTGATTGATTCCTTTAGAGGTACTACCTTGGTCCATTGCGTAAAGTAATATGTGGTTGTAAGAGTTCATTTGTGATCAATACTTGAGGCGGATTAAACATTCCAGTGAAGTATAAATCCCATTAAGCCAAAGGCTTGTCTGCTGAAATTGGTTGCAATGGAAGAGGGAATTTCTTCTTTCCACTTGAGGAAAACAAGCATTATTTGCATTTCTTGGCCCATGTGAATAAATTTGAGAACATGGTTAGCGAACAATAGCCAGCCCTCATGATTTTGGTAGCTATGGTCTGAGGTGTAAAGTACCCACCAGAAAGTGAAACTTATGCAAAATCTTCTCATCTCTTTTTGGCTCAATGCATCCGAGAAGAACACCATTAAAAGTCCTGAAGAGCAGCCCATTGACCAACTCATAGCATATTGCTTGAAGTCTGAAATGCCCTCTCTTAGTTCTGTCAAAGTCTGTGGGATATTGCCCTATTTCCAAGTAGTTAACCATTTGATTGATCCAATTCCCTTTTTCTTCTTCACATTCTGCTGCAATCTTATCATTTTTACACAATCCATCTCTTGAGAGCTATCCAAATCTTTTGATAGGTGTTGGCACAAAGCTTTTCCTCTTACTATCTTAGTGGATTTGATCTCGATGTAAAATATTATGATTTTGGTAATCCATCCAGCCCTCGTTTCATTGATTTCATCACCCATGATATTATCCTTCACACTTGAGTAACAGAATCTTCAATCTTGTTGCTAGAAAGATGTCTGAATTTCTTGAGAGCTTTAAGGAATGCAAAAGCTTGTTTTCATTAAAATTGTACTTAACCTCATAATACTTGAGAGTTTGGTTCACGAATGCAATAGGGTGCTCAAATTCTTGCTGATTTTTTTGTGTGAAAACAATAGTTGTGCTATTTTCTCCTCCAAAAGCATAGAGGATGAAATCTTCATCAAAATTGGGGTTGACTAGAACTGATGCTTGGCATTAGATTGCATGATTTGCTCAAAACTTTCCTTTCTTTCCAGAGTCAATCTAAACACATGATATTTCTTCAACATTAGATTGATTGGTCTTACTAAACCTGCAGTAATGATCTTTGTCACAAAGATCATTTTTCCAAGAAAAGATAGTAAATCCTAAACCTGCTTTGAAGCATTACCAATCCCTCGGGCAGCTTGTTGGTCTTTAACTGATTACTTTGATCTCAGTATGCATCATATAGTTTTGGCTGTATTTCTTTGGAAAACTCAGCCTCCTGTTGAATAAAAGTAGCAGTTTGACTATCATTCTAATTTTTTTGCCAATGACAATCATTATCCAGATCAACAGGTCTTACTGCGAGCTTAACCTGACTTTCATTCTGTAAAAGATCATCTCGTGGATCAAATTGAGCATCTACTACAGCCATCCTACCTGCTTCTTCATGTTGTCTCCTTGGGAGTGTCTGTAGTTTTAATTGCATCAAAAGACTAACAAATTCTACACCCTGTGGTTATAAGATTTCAGTAATGAATTTTAGGAAGACCACAAGGATCTCGCCTGTTTGATCACCAATTCAGTATCACAAAAGACTTGCAATAACTTCATCTATTTCCTTTCAATAATTTGTAACCCAAGAACTAGAGTCTCATACTCTGCAACATTGTTGGTACTATTGAACTGTAACCTGTGAGAGTGAATTTTCTCTCTGTTTGGGGAATGTACCTTCTTGCTTTTTTGACTCTTTCAAGACCCGAGGGTTGGCAAACCTTACTCTTGTATGCAGTAAACGTGTCTCCTTAAAGTTATCAAATGGATCAAGTTACCATTTTTCCTTGGCTTGTTGGTCGAGTTGCTCATTTGGAATGTCTTTGGGAGCCTATCAGTGTCAGAAATGCAGTCTTCTTTTTCGCCTTATCTTAAATAGCACATTTCATTTTTTCAGGCATTGAATCAAATTCTTTCACATGATATTGAGCTATTTGTTCAGCTCCAATTGTAACCTTGGTGCCACAACTTATCCTGAGAACAATGAGACCAATCCAAAGACAAATATCCTTCAACTCTAGTTGTGACATCTATAGATAAGCAAATTGCAAACATGGGAGGAAGATTGACAACTGAAATTTCATTAGAAACAACGATACTAGGACAAGCATGTAAGCTTAGAGGCAAATACTTGGTTACACCGAATGCTTTGATAGCTGTCCCATCCAGCTAAACCACTCCTTTGCTCACCGGACTGTAGCTTATACCCATTGCATCAGCAATCAGCTTGGGAATTACTGAACTACTGACTCCACTGTCTTTCATGCAATTGTGAACCAGGTGCTTTCGAATAATCAATGAGATGTAGAAAGGAGGAGCCTTGGGATGATTGCTCTTTACCTCTTGACCAGTAGGTCGAAACAGTATTGTGGAATCTGAAACTGCCTTTCTTTTGGACCTAGACGCATCAGCATACTGTTTCAATGCCTCCTATAATAGGTTCATTTATCCTGGAACAGCAAGAACATTCCACATAGTCATGCTGACACTGGTCTTCTTCATCTGTTCTGCAATATTCTGCTGTTCTGGTTGGACTCTTTGAGAGGCATAGGGAATCCATTTTTTTTTCTTTATCACAGGTTTTGAAGCCTTTGCTTGCCAAGGTCTTTGAGGTGCTTGCTGGCCCTCTGCAGTAGATACCTGATTTTGAACTTCTTTGGTTACTGGAAATTGTATATTTATTTTCTTTTTGTAACTTGATCCACAGCCATAGCATTCTTTGTAGCTGTGTTTTCACCCTCTAAAGCCCTCCTTTTAGTATGGTTTCAAGATACAAAAATTACTTTCTAGCCAACAAGGTAGATTACCTTCATGAGCTGCTACATTCTGATTTTGCTCCATTTCTTGCACTTGATAAACCATAGATTGTTGTATCATTAAAGCCTGTCTTGCTGATCCATATACACAACTTTAGAATCGTGTGGTACACCACATGGATAACCCAAAACTTTACTTCTTCTGCCTTGTTGTTCTGAACTGCAACTAGAGCTTTGTTCGGATTGGATACAGTGGAATACTGTTGTTGTAAAGGCTTTACTGGGGCAATCTGACCATTGTTCTGAGGCATATTTTGTTGATAATTAGGATTGTATGGGTAAAATGGCCTTGAGGTAGCTTGAGCTTGCTGCCTTTTGATGGCAATCAGTTCATTTGAAAAACTTCTAAGCAAGGACTGGGCTTCATCCATTTCATTTAAGGTACTAGAGTCTGTTTGGGCAGTTTTAGGTACGGGAATTGGATTAATTGCAGGGGTTTGGGCAGCAACAAGTACTTGGGTTGAATTAGGGACTGCCTTTGGAATCTCAAGGATTAGTGGCATAGGCCATAGTATTAAAACTCGTGATAAATCGCCCGATAATCGCGATTTATCGTTTACCCTAAGCAAAATGATTAAACTTTCAAAAATCGCGATTTTTTTAATGCCGATAAATCGCGATTTTTCCGGCGATAAATACCCTGATAAATCGTGGAAACTCGCCTGAAAATCATGGAAAATCGTTTGGGTAAGGGTTTAAATGCAAAAAGCGACCAAAATCACGCGGGTTAGGTATAACGACCAAAGCGAAAAAATCGTGCCCCTTTGGAAGCATTTTGTGGCTTTTTTCCATTCTGAAATAGACCAGGCTTACTCATAGTATCATTGCCAACTTGTTTAGTTTCCATTATCATTGGAAATAAAGTCGACCAGGGGCTCGCGAATGGGGAAAACGAGGTCGCAGGGATTCCACAGACCTCCAATTGCCAAGAGAAAAGCAAGAACCTGGGAGCCTGAATCGAATAAATAGCAACGATTTTCCAAATCCCGACCCTCTCGAATCGAAAATTTGTGCCCTCTCGAATCATAAATGTTTATTCACAGTCATTTGCAAATCTGTGCTCTTTTAACTTGTAACTTGTATTTAATTTTTTTAATGTATAACTAGAATTTAATTGTAACTTGTAATATTAACTTACAATGAATTTTCTAATATTAACTCTATGTATTTAATTTAGTTGTATAGTATTTAATAGATTAATATCTTGTAATATTAATTTAGTTGTAAGTATTTAATATTAAGTGACTCTATTAAATATTTAGTTGTTAAAGTATTTAATATTAAGTGACTCTATTAAATATTTAGTTGTTAAATTCTGACTTGTAATAGTGACTCTATGTATTTAATTGTAACTTGTAAGTATTTTTATAGATTAAAAAAATTCATAGAGTCACTTCTCGCATCATTTAACAATTTTTACATTTAATTTAAGTTTATTTTATGAATTTAAATGTTTTAAAAAGTAGTGATAAAGTTGCCAATTAATGTTGATAAATTGTCGATTCCCGATTTTCGAGTCAAAATTTGGCCTGCCGATTAATTGCCGATAATGATTTTTTGAACTATGGCATAGACAGTCTTGGAGTCAATTTGTCTGCTTGGATCATCATCAAATTATTCTCTGCAAGGATAGGGGTGTCATATGATTGGGGTAGTGTCGTCCCTCCCATGGATTGTATCATCACAAAAATAATAGAATTGTACCTCTGTGAGAATTCTATCCCAATTTTTTGGAACATGGGATTGGAGTTGGAAATATTCCTAGTTGGGGCTCTTTTAATAGTGATCAGCTGTTCCGTTAGTGACAAATTGTCACCTTTCTCTATGAACTGGTTATGCAACTTTTCTCCCAATTCATCCTAGGTGCTCTTTTGATAATTAATGATCAGCTGCTCCGTTAGTGACAAATTATCACCTCTCTCTTTGAATTGGTTACACAAATTTTCTCCCAATTCAACCTAATTGTGTATAAATCCAACAGGCAAAGACCGGAACCAATCTAAGGCTTTTTCTTTGAAGGAAGTGGCTAGGAGTCTGACAACATTGTGATTATTTGTGATATGGTGAAGTGCATACATTGGCTACATCCCTAATGTGCTCAATTGGGGTGATATAGTTTTTGGAGTGAAGTAAGGAAGTGTCTAGAGGGCTGAAATTGGGATGGGATTGTGTGCTAGCAGAGCAAGGGGACTTCTGTCTTTGAAAGAGACAAAGGGCTGATTTATCTAACGGGCCTTGTGAACTCCGAGATAAATTCTTAGTGATGAAGGGGCGATTTAGTAGTTGTAGGAGTGGATTTGGGTCTAGGAATAGGAGAAACTGATATTTCGACAGATCTACTTCTTCGTCATGTGGCAGATAACTGCATTAATTCAACAAACTCCTTCTCTTTAGCACTGGATCTTGTTTCCACTCTTTTCATAAGATGTAGGCCATTGGAATCCATTGAGCAGAGTTGCCAGGTGATAAAATTGTTTCAAAAGCTGAAAACACCAGGATTCTCACCAAAATCTTAGCTTTAAAACTTCAAACAGGCATATTTGTTAGTTTAAAATAATGCTTGTAAATCAAAATCAGAAAATATGGTCCCACTGGGCGTCCCAAATTGTTTAATGCACTGAAATGTTTGATCTAAAGCTACACACAGTTCAGGCATAACATGAAATGTACTAAAGTGGGGACACTTATCTCAAGTACAATCTCCGGATTAGGCTTGTTCCATCCTAGTGCTAATTTAAAACTTTATGGGAAAAGAGAAGAAACACAAAAGGTGTGATGTGTGTGTGTGTGTGTGTGTTTATTATCCTTTCATCTACTTGATCCCACTCTAAGAAAACTAAAACACGCAGAATTTGGTGTCTAATTGACACGATGAGATAATGGAACAAAAGGTAAGATCTGACTTGAGTGTGAAAATGGAACCAGAAAACATGAGAAGAAAGCTGAAGGAAATTCACTGTAACACCTTTTATCAATCACACTGAATACACAATTGCACTGGACATTGTTCTGCATGCATTTGAAACCTAAGCTATAGTACTGCTGAAATAAAAGTGAATTCAAGGAAAGATGATCTAGAATATGAAGATACTCCCTATATACTACAAATCTAGAAGAAGAAAAGAAGTGGAAGACGTGCACTGTACACCAGCTCTGAAATTCCATAACTATCCTTATATAATAAGTTCCATCCTCACTCTGAATAAAATATTCTTTTGATTATTCACTCAAGTTCCATCGAATATTTTAATATAAAAGTCAAAATAGCTTTTAAATCCACTAAAGTCTAATGAAGAAAATCTTTTAATTATTTTTTAACTGTTTTATCTTCACATGGATATTCCAAAATAAATCTTCTAAATCTTATGTTTCTTTAATTACTAAAGAGAAAAGCCTTATTATCTCCTTTTTTAATTCTCTCTGTGCATTCATCTGCGAGTTTTCTTTTTCTTCTGTTTTATATATTATGCATGACTTTAGTTAGTGGGTGAGCCTCTAAATGAAAATAAAATTTTATCATTAAGACTTGAAAATAAAGATTAACATAGGCTTTTAGCCTAGATAATTAAATATTTTGTTTTTACGCCTAAGAGAACATTTTCAAAAGAATGTAAGGATAAGAAATCATTCGACCGAAAAAATAATAGAATTATGCCAGGGTGAGCTTTTTCTCAACGACATATTGTTTGGAGTCTGGACCCAGTCTGAAAGTTGTATTCTGATTTAAGTGAACCTCCAAATAACTACTTTATTTATATACAACTGTCATTTTCCAAATCAGTTTGTAGACTACCTTTTTATTATTATTATTGTCTTTGAGAGGTGTTTGTTTCCTTTGAGAAATGAGCATCTGGAGACAGCCTAGCAGCTATTATGGGTATGCTGCAGGTAAAACTAATTATTTGATTGGGATATTGTCTTACAAAGTTGAGTAAATTTTGTAAACATGCACGTGAGATGCATTTTCTATTTCTTACCAAGATTTTTTTGGATATGCAGGCCGGTGACTCACTTATCCAGCTATATCACAATTTCATTACAGATTTTGAAACAAAGATCAATCTACTTAAGCTTGCACATTTTGCTGTCATTGTTTCACGTCAGTACACAGAAAAGGAGGCTGCTATTAGCTACTTGGAGGAGTAATTGAGAAGCTTCGTGCCACAAGGAGACAAGGATTGAGGAACCTATCATATATGTTAGAATGCAAATAGCTGCATTGAAACTCGAGCAAGGTGAACAGAAAGAATGTAAAAGGCTGCTAGATGATGGCAAAAGCTCACTGGATAGTATGAATGACATTGATCCTTCTGTTTACGCAAGCTACCATTGGGTCTCTTCTCAGTACCATAAATCAAGACAAGAATTTGCGGAGTTTTACAAAAGTGCGCTTCTCTATTTGGCCTATACTACTGTAGAGTCTCTTTCAGAACCATTTAAGCTGGTATGCCTTGATTCTCTGTGCAGGAAGTGTCCACTCTATGTACCTTTAATTTGTTGATCTCTTATTTTGTTTCTGAATGTTAAGATACTCGATTATTACTTGTAGTAATTAACATTAAATAAAAAATAGTTAGAAATTGTGCTTCAAAGAATTCTGCAGCAAAATTTCCATTTCTGTAAAACATGTGGATTTCTTATATTGTCAGGTTGGAGATTGTTTTATTATAGAATAACACTGTCTCTTGTTCCCCAGGCCAAGACTCCTCTGCCTGCCAAACCAAACCCAAAAGAAAATAAACTATAAGCATCTCTGTTCATTGAACAAAATTCTATCTATGAACAAGATGCATTTATTTGGTATTTGACAGCTATGGACCAAGTTGATTCCATTGTTGAGCCAACAGAGCTTTTATAGGATTAGTTGTACCTATTTGTTTGGGTGTTTAGGGACGGAAAGTGGAGGCACCTCCACAGCCATGATTGATTTAAACCTGCAAATCCAACTAATAAACACAGGAAGTCTCAAAGGGACGACTCTCTGCAATTATATAGATAAGAGCTTTCCCTCCATTGATACTAATAGTGAATACACAATATGGCATTTGCATAAATTATTGAACAAAATCAGGTGCAAATTGAGCTATACCTTGTAGTTGCAAACGGACTAAATTCATGCTATACCTGTTAAGGCTTGAATATTGCATTATCTGTTTCATTGTTTGGTATAATTTATGCTTGTGATTGAATCCTTTTCTTCTTGCAATATCTATCATGTTTTGCTGCAATATTCAAAATCCTGTTCTTGTTGGATGTCTGCATCTGACTTCGTAAATTATATTTCAAGCTATATACTAAAGAATACTTGGTAATTAAAGCAAACACAATATTCTGCATCATTATAAGTTGCACCATGATACAGAAACGGCTTAAAGTGCTACAGGAAGGCTTTGGGTTAAAATTGAAACAAACATCTGCCTATTAAATCACTCATATATGCAACTCCTCGTAGAAGTTTTATTTTTGGAAACTAATGTTGGTCACCTGGGAAGAAACAAGATATGATTTTTTTGGCCAATTCAGCGGGTTAAAGTAGTAGTTGATGATATATCAGAACAGCAATTACATCTCGAGCCATGCACTACATCTATTTGTATTTAATAAGTTTTTTTGGAAGATACATCTAAGATATGATAAGTTGAACTGGATTTAAGAGAGAGCTCAAAGTCCTTAGGTCTTCCGCTTGAACAATATTGATGCTGATTTACTTGAATGTACTGATTCTGTCGTATTTGATTTTGTCATCTATGATTGGTAGACATAATTATTGATTTCAAGATATGGTCTAGAATTAAGATGAGATTATTGGTTATTTTTTGATTTATGAGTATATTAATCTGTTCTCATCCTCCTACTCCAATTACTTGTTTATTGCAGGATTTAGCATTTGATTTATCTCTTTCTGCATTGCTTGGAGATAATATATACAATTTTGGAGAACTATTGGCCCATCCAATTGTAAGATATCATTTTTCCTTCAACTGTTACAATCCATCTTTTAAATTTGAATTCATGTTTTGAGGGTTGCTAATTTAAGCTCTTTAACATGCTTTGTGTAATGCTGTTGACTAGAGAATAGTGGGGTACATTAATTTGACTTTTGTTATGAGTGTCTAGAGTAAATTATGCTGCTTACCTCAACATTTCATACCATGCAAAATTGTTTATTGGAGTTAATTTTCTTGTATGAAATTATTCACTGTCATAGTCTCAGACATTTTTGTGGTGAGCACACTTTTTTGCCGTCCTTTCACCAGCCATTGACTTGCCTAGAGTTTTTAGTATTATCTATAATCTTTTGTCAAGTGTCTACAAGGGACATTAGTGAGCACTGCTAGCAGATTCAATGCTTTGAGAATTGTTGGGGAGGAGAGAGTCTATGGCATGACAACTTTGAATTTCATTATGAGGGGGCAGAGCATGGGGATGCGGCACTTAGCTCAGCATTGCTTACTAAGCAAACATGGTTTTTTCAATATAGTTTCAACCATGAAAATAATGACTGTCTAAGGTAGACGTCTCTTTATGAGAAATACCAGTATATGTGCCTGCTATTTGTTGTGCAGATTCAACTTTATTAATCCAATTAATGTTGCTGATATTACCTTTAAGTAGCCTGTATACTATGAAACTACATTACCAAAGAATATGAATCACAGAACAGTAAATCCATACCGCATTAGAAGAATCTGATAGTAATCAATGATTATCCATAGGTAGTGCTCAATATAGACTGTTTGGTACAGGAAAGACCTGGTACTCGGTGCATTTACCATGGTGCACATCATGCTATTTACTTGATTCTTCTACAACACCGTCTAACAAGGTCTGCATTTCTTACGAAAGGGTCAGTTGTCTAGCAATCTCTACCCATTTAGTTCTGAGTGGCATGGGATCCATTGGTTCCGGCTGAACACTCTATATTTCTCAGCATGAGCTTTGGCATTTGTTCCAATTCCGAATTCTACTTACACTTCAGGATGCACTTCTACTCTGAATTTCTTTTGACGAATTTTTAGATTTGGCATCTTGTCGAAGCCTTTTTCGTCGTGCTTGTTTTCTACCAGACAAGTTTCTTGGTCCACTCCATGATCATGTTGTCTCCTCCTGCCTTTGTTTGCGGTCAATGGCATTAACTATTTTTCATACGTCTCTTGTTGTCTTTCATGGTTACATTTGGTGCAAAAAATGTTATAAGATAGTGTAGTGCCTTTTTGACAATAACTATTGTCGACCAACATCCGCTTTGAATCAACATTAACTTGACTCTATGTTCTTCAAATGCCTGGTGCTAAAATGTTTGTTAGCTCTTTTTGACAATGAGTATTGTCGACCAATGTCTGCTTTGAACCAACATTAACTTGATCCTATGTTCTTAAAATGCCTGGTGCTAAAATGTTTACTATGAAACTACATTACCAATGAATATGAATCACAGTATAGTAAATGCACACCACAGTACAGCATAGA
The DNA here is from genome assembly GCA_018340775.1 of Taxus wallichiana var. yunnanensis. NCBI lineage: Eukaryota > Viridiplantae > Streptophyta > Pinopsida > Cupressales > Taxaceae > Taxus > Taxus wallichiana. The sequence goes on from CM031238.1 coordinate 602,354,733, forward strand.
AGAATACAATTGTAATCAATGCATTATTCATAGGTAGTGTTCAATACAGGCTGTTCGGTACAGGGAGGATCTAATATTCAGCACCCTTACCCTGACGTACATCATGCTATTCATACGAGAGTACGATCCAAGAGGTGTCTGGTAATCTCAAACATCAACAACCAAATATAACCACAAGAGTTGTTACAACACTACGTAATGCTGACAATACAATCATTAACAATATAATGATGGCTATAAAACATGCAATTAAGAATATGCCGATAACAATACAAAAGTAACATGATGTTCTGCATAGCCTACCTCAAAACATGCGTAATGAAATAAATTCCGACTGAAAATTTGGTCCGTCATTTATATCAGTAAAATTATGTGTCAAATATTTTTGCAATTAAGTTGTTTCATTAGTCACTATTTTTGTAATGTGGTAGTTCATTTCGAGTTTCCCTCTTGATAGTCAAACACTTGTATGATTGCCTTCTACAATTACTGTCTTTGATTTCATGCTGATTTGTATGAATGTTGATAGGTGAAGAGTCTTCTGGGTACAAGTGTAGAATGGCTTTACTACATTCTGCAAGCTTTTAATGCTGGTGATCTTGCCCGATATCAAGATCTTTGTCATATTCATAAGGCGGCCCTCAATGCGCAACCCGCCCTTGTAGATAACGAGAAGAAGTTGCTGGAAAAAATTAATATTTTGTGCTTGATGGAGATCATATTTAGGTAAGAATAAGATGTCCTATTGATGAAAATTTGTCTAATGAATTTAGGTAATAACTAAATTCGAAATGCAACATGATAAGCTATTCAGAGAATGGCACAAGTTGTTATTCTAATTTATGAAAATCAGGCTATGTTTGGTACTTTGACCCTTAATTTTATTTTGCAGCCGGCCTTCAGAAGATAGGACAATCCCATTGAGTGTCATTGCAGAACGCACCAAATTATTGGTAGAAGATGTTGAGTATCTACTCATGAAAAGCCTTTCTGTAAGTTGTGAAACCTGGTATTGCCAGTTTAGTTACTAATTACAGTAATTTGGACTTACAGCTTTTGGATGCTGGTTGTGTTAACAAGATTGATTTTTCTAGTTTTCTCATCGGTTTGATTGGACACTAGTGGTGGCAATATGTAGATATCTCTCCCTGATTCAAAGTTTGGATATCATTATTGATGGTTTTCATGTGATATAATGAATGCACTTTTCATGAGGTCATATATTGATAATCTTTATCTTTGTTACATTGTTGTCTTTGCATTTGTAATTTATTTTCTGTTATTTTCCATATTTCTGGTGATTTTTGTAATCTGGTTATAAGGTATTGCATGTTTTATTTTTGTAATGATACTGTTTATATTGTAAGCTATTAAATAATCGCTTTGTACGAAGATGGCAACTCAAATGATAAGATATCCTTGTTTGCTGGAACTGAGTTTCTCATTTGTAGTGAAATTATACCTGTATTCGAACAGCATAAACCTTGGAATATGTGGGTGCAGGTGCATTTGATTGAAGGAGTTATTGACCAAGTTGAAGGGACTGTACATGTATCTTGGGTGCAGCCCAGAGTGCTGGGAATTCCTCAGATTAAATCATTACGGGACAGGCTTGACAACTGGTTGCACAAAGTGCATACAACTGTTCTGGCCGTTGAGGCTGAAACTCCAGACTTAGTGGCATCATGAGTGTAAGGGTAAGATTTTTTTACGGAGTATTCAGTTAATCCTGTCTGTAAATTTTATAGTTTTATTATTACCCATTGCATAGGTTTTCTCAAACTTTTTCTCGATTTGAGTGTGAGCATACTTTTAATTTCCCTTGATTGCCTTAATAGGTAATTTTTTTAGAGTTTTGTGAGCGTAACATTACTGCCACCCTACAGACGCCAGCATCCGTGGCACATTTCCTGTATCTTCACATCCCTCTTTTCCATAGAGGTGGAAATTGCATTCCCAAGTCTTTGTGACACCCTCATTGGATAGATACTCTATATCCTAATATCCATGGTGATGGGATTGGATGAGAAAGTCTATAAATAACATGATATCCAGAGTGTTTTAAAATTTATATATGCAGACACTATTTTAATGCCTAGTTCACTCTTTTCCAGGCAAATGTTTTGATCCTAAATATTCATTATATCTGCATTTTATAGTAATTTGATTAGTAACTGATAACATCATTGTTGTTCTGTATATTATTTATATTTATTACATTTCATTTTACTATGGGGTATTGTATTCGAGCTCGTGTATTGTAGTCTAGCTCGTTTTTAATGATGCAACTCTTTGATGGATTTGGATAATGTTTTTAGCATATCCTAGAAGTTTTACTTTGATTTATACTTTTACAGGGGAGGCATGGATCAAAAGGTGTTCATTGAAATCGAGTTAAATGCCCCATACAGATGCTATAGTTGAATCCCATCATTTCAGCCCGTTTGTTTAGTATTATGTTCTTTCAAAGCACTATAACCTGTACAATTTTGAGATAGATAATCTTATGCAAATGTGCACGCTTCAAGGAGCATTGTTTGGGCACAGTTTAAAAAATCAATCATAAGTGTATTGGTTTTGGATAGTTGGAATATGGAATTTTGTTGACTCTAGTTTGTCTTTGAGACTGAAACTTGGGGTAATATTTGTCACATATTTCCTGTTTTTCATTCTTTCGAGTGGATTTTTTTATATAATGTTTCTCATTCCCAAGTAGTTCAATATTCAATTAAATTAGGGATTTTTTTGTTGTGTTTGACAATTTCAATTTTTTGTGAAAATAATCAAATCTAGAGAAATAGAAATGTTATAACATAACACTCTCACTAGCTTGTTATATGAGCAGAAACCTGATGTGTTCATAGCGAAGCTTGTCACAGGAAAATGAATAATGGAATAATCTCAATTCAAAGCCTGTTAAAGTCATCATTAGTTACTAAATGTGTTTATGGTGGATGGTTACAATGTATAACATGAAGATTTGGGATATTTTTTCTACACTTGCTTTCAATGACATAATTTGATGATGCTTGGTTGAAGTTATGTTCTTGATTGGTAGAATAAAATAAAATATGATCTTCAGTCATTTTTCTTTGTTGGTTGTGTGGAATCCACATGATTTCATTGTATCTACTCGTATTTGTAATCTACTCTTAAAGTTTGCAAAAAGACGATAATATAAGCTTGAATTGGAAAAATTTTGAAGGTTTAAAAAAAAGAAGCAAACCCTTCTAGAACTAAAAATAACTGTGTTAAATAGGGATTTGTCAACCAATATCGGAGTCGTCGTGGATGTTCGAAGGATGCAGTGTGGGATGGGGGATGGGGGAGGTGGTTTGAAGGGAGAAAACATCCTAAGAAGGGAAGGCTCCCATAATTTGGGGGATGTTTGAAGGTTGGGGATTGTGTGACACCTCTATGATGGTCGAGGGACATCTAGCCTCCTATACACTTAAGAACACACAAACAAGTATATTTTTAGTACAAGTGGAATCAAAGTTTTGGTTTTGGACATAATTATGTAGCACGTGATTAGTGTCTGTTTAGTTGGTGGTAAAAATTCAATTCTTTTGATCTAGAAGAAATTGATGTTTTTTGTTTGTGCAATATTTATTTAGTGTTTTTAAAGGAAAATGTTTTGGAACATTTTCATTAATACTCCATAAACATAGAAAGAAGGAGAAGCCTCTCATAATTTGGGGAATGTTTCTAGGATGCCATAACCTGTTTGTAGGGGCTAGGGATTGCATGACATCTCTCGTGATGGTTGAGGGGCACCTAGGTGGCTATACATTTAAGAACACAAAATTGTAATTTCATTAAAAGCGGAATTAGAGTTTTGGTTTGGGACAATTATGTGGCACATTGATTAGTGTTTGTTTAGTTGGTAGTCAAAAATACAATTCTTTTGATCTAGAAGAAACTTATGTTTTTGTCTACGGAATATTTATTTAGTGTTTTTTTTAGGAAAAAAAGTGGAAGATATTCACACCCTTGAGTAAGATTTGTCTCGGCAAGATGATCACTATGATATTATTGTGAACCCTAATGTTTGGGTTTTTTTGTTGATATTTTTGAGATTGATTACCTTTTGACAATATAGTAGTCATTGGATTTGTCACGATGAAACAATTAGAATAATATGAGTTTTTTACTAACCATAAGTTTGTCCCCTAGGCAACCTTGAAACTTAAACCCTAAACTCAAATCCCTCACAAGTCTGTGCATGGTAGGATGCCACACTAGAGGGTGAGTAAAAGGTCCCATTATTCAAGGCAAACTTCTAACAAAGAGGAGCTGAAAATGTGTTTGTGGATCTTTGAATGCGGTTTCTTCTTGAGTGTAAGTTGATTATATAATGATGCAAAGCATGTACTGCAGGAAATGGCCAACAACGAATGTGGATAACATCAAAAGGGATTTTGGACAAAAAGATCGATTGTAGGAGCTTGATAAAAGTGTGAGTAGATAGCAATTGTGGGAATGAAGTATGTAAAATCATCCATCGTTCATCCATTCCCCAACCAAGCCATTAACAATCCATTCATAATTATCATAATCCAAGACTACATACAACACAACCATCATCCTCAATTTGGCACACATTTGGAACCTCAAACCATTTTGTTGTAAGTTAAAATGTAGAAGTTTGATGGAAAGGATTTGCTTTAGATAGATCAAATGGCAATTTTCTTTGATTTACATAAGATACCTTTTGAATAGATGGTTGTAATGACATCTTTATATTTGTAACGAGAGAAATTTGTTTGGTATCAACGGTTGTGTGCTCGAAAGAAGAAGAGTCTTAGTGTCATGTCTTTAGTTTTAATTGACCAATTGCAAATGAATTGTGGCAATGGTGTGATGAACTTATTCAACCAATTACCTAAATTATTTCAAACAAGGCATTTTTAGGGATTATATTTAGCAATTTCAAATCTATCCTTGCGAGTGAAGAGAATCATGAATGACTTGATAACATCCAACTCGATAGATGCATGTTTAATCGACTTAAATCGATGGAAGGTGGAGGAAAGGATTGGTCAACAAATTGAGGCTTTAATGGTGAGAACAAAATCCATGATAGGCTTTTATTACCATATTGAATCCTCAAAAAATTGAAGAAAAACATGTAAAAGGGATATGTTTTAATTGTGATAGAAATAATGTTTAGGACATAAATGTGTTGAAAAGATTTTGTTTTAACATTGAAGGTGCCAATGATGAAAAAAAGATATAGTAGTAGGTGAGACTAATGATGTGTGAGAGGAGGAAGTATGAGAGATGATATCAATTATTATTTTTATACACTTTTGAGGTAGCAACACTCCTCAAACCCTTAAGGTAGTGGGTTTTAAAAAAAAATAGAAGGCAACAATATTGATTGACTATGGAAGCACCTAAAACATCATCAACAATAAATTGGTTGCACACACTTGAAATGTTTTATTTATCGAACTCCCTAATTTCGAGTTATTATTGCGAGATCACAAAACTATTCATTATTTAGGAAATGTCAAAGTATTAAAATCGCCATGGGAGATTCCTTGCTAGATTCCCTCATGTTTTCCATTCCCTTGGGTGGAATAGACATTGTGTTGGATGTGCAATGGCTCACAACCTTGGGATTGATTGAGATGAATTTTCAAGAGTTCGGGTATTTTCACTCAGAGGTAAGGACATTTGATCTATGGGGGTACGTAGCATGCTAAGTCTCCACAATTGGCTAGTTCTCATAAGATGTTAAAGATTCCAAAAAAGAGCGAGATATATTTGTGGTGAGATTGTTTTGATTAGAACAACCGACATAACTTCCTACATGCTAAATCTACAAGCAATTGCTAGTAATAGCTCAATAGTTTTTGGAGAGATGTCAAAAGAATTACTACCAAAAAGGGATCATAATCATGCCATTCAATTGGTACTTCGAATAAGGTCAAAATGGGTGTGTAAGATAGTTGCAAACATCCTTAATAACATCACAAACCTATCATTGAATGTTGTAATGTTTGTAAAGTGTGAAGCAAGCGAATTAGAGTATGTATGAATGTGATGTGAAGGTGTTATGAAGTGGTACAAGTAGTAATGAGGTTGTAAAGTGGTAATTCAATGGCAGTAAAGAAGGCAAGTGTGGCACCAAAACAAAACAACATGATTTAAAAATAATGAAACATACGATGAATACAAGAGTGACATGACAATGTGGATGGGGAAAAGTTGATAACTCATTTTAAATTAAATCGCTTGCCTTTTCACAACCACTAGGTTTTAAATTTCATTTAAGATGGTTTAATAAATTGATTTTGTGGATGTGTAAATTAATGACTTAAACTATGTTAATTTTATCCTATTAAGGAAACATAATTGCGTTTATGATATGATAAAATGGTAAAAACAAAACATTTAAAAACAATCGACAATTATTTAATCATACTTCCTAAAGGCCAATTACATCTAATTAAAACTCACTTATGCAATAATATAATTTTTTTGCTTTTACCCCATGTCCCACACAATTCCCATCATTACTTAATTAAATCTAGGATCCCAGTTACATGCCCAACTATTGTCTTGTAATAGAAAATTAAGCAACATTTAATTAAATAATTAAGTCTATTAGGTGTTCTAGGATTAAAAGATAGCCCTTGGATCAAACAAATATGGGCTATTCAATTTGTGCAACCCTAGTGGTGCCCTAATTTCTCTTTGAAAATTACTAAAGGCTATATTTTGCCTCCATTTTCCCATTTGTAGGTTTGAGCAAAGGAAATGGACAAGGATTTGGAGAGCCAAGCTCTCATGGAGGTTTAACTTGTGTATATTTTTGAGAGAGCTTTTCCTATCTCTTATCAAAATGGGTTGCAAGAATTTTCAATGCATTTTAGTTATATCCTCATATTTCATGTTTATATTTGCATGTTATCTCATTTTATTTGTTACCTAAAAGGGTGAAATGCTCTTCAATGAGTTTCTCCATCAAATCTAGTATATAGTTTCTTTTCTTCTATCTCATTTTATTTGCATGTTATCTCATTTTATTTGGTTATATCTATTCGAATAAAGTGTGTGTGTGTGTGTGTGTGTGTGTGCGTGCGTGCGTGTGCGTGCGTGGTGTATAAAATTTGATGTAAAAAACAAGCGCCTAAAATTTGATGTAAAAACAAGGGTGTGTGCGTGTGTGTGTGCATGCATGCTCGTGTGCATGTCCGTGTCTAAAATTTGATGTTATACAAAACAAGGGTGGGTTGGGGGTGGGGTTCGACTCCCGCACCATTGGTATATTGTTTGAACAATAAGCAAGGGTAGAATGGCGCCCCAACCATGCCCTCCCCTACCCTTTGAATATGGGGAGGGGAAGACATGGTCGTCACACCCCCATACACGTATTGGGGGTGGGAAGACCATGTCATCTCCTTCCCGACACCGAAACATAGTCAATCGGTGTATGCTATCTCGATCCATATACAAAGGAATTCAAATAGTCAATTTAGGTCCATTCCGACCAACCCATTTGCCATTTTTATTAAAACAAGTTGGTGAAATAATTTGGCGCGTGGGAAAAATTGCGAGTTTTCACCAACGCTCCGAGGCTAAGCCCCTCCTTGTGTATGGGGAGGTTCCCATTATTGAATGTAAACTACATGAACTACCTAAAAGTTGTGAGTGACCGTTACGTCGGGGATCACATGAATACTCCACTAAACACTGTGGCAAAGTGTTTGTACAAGAGAGGAATTTGCAGTGAAGAGAGGTAAATGGGAGTTGTGAAATAATGAGAGAGAGAGAGTTATTGTTGTGAGTAGACTTACAAAGTTAACATACAATAACCAAAGTAGGCCCAAATTCAATTAGAAGAACATAACATGCTAACAAGGATAAGACTAACAAATCATACACACATAATTTCATCGATTCATTTATCAAAGACGCATACACCTTTCTTGATTTTACAAGATTATCATGCATACAAAGTTGGAAAGTAGAGACATAGTACATAAACATAAGCAAAGGAATAGAATAATTTTAGTTTTTATTGCTTGATGTAAAAGTGGTAAATTTCAACAACACAATTAATCAATTATCAAACCTTAGAATGGAGGAGCCATTCCAATTTATAGCATTACAAATTGTCCTTTCATCTCCCCCCACATGACTTTTCACCTATCTTCATCACTTGTGACCTTTCACATTCCTAGGAGGTGATTATTTTTATTATTAGTGAAAAAGGACTCTTACAATGTTAATATTGAGGGTCACTTAAGTGAATATGACGAAATAACAAAAACACATTCTAAATGGAAAATTAGAATATGGAGAGAGATAGAGAGAGAAAGAAAGGTTGATTAATCTGATGGAGGTGAGGCTTTGCTTTGATGAAGAACTAACCATTCATGATCCTTGAAGGAAAGTTCCTGAAATGAGCTCCTTTCCTTTGAGTGAATGCTTCATGAACGAGAATCTTGATCTTTTTCTACGTGTTGAATTGAAATGTTGAGATTAAATATGCTTCCTCCCGTTGTGAGAGGCAAGAACACTCCAAAGTCGTTGAATAAGTGTTTAAAAACATTGTTGTGAGGCATTGCAAAGTGAAGCTAGGATGACTCGACATCACCCATGGTGATCCTCTCCTTTCATGCTTCTCATGACCATTGCCTTAATGACTTGAATTTTTATATTTCAACACCCGTATAGACTTCATGATATTCTTGATTTCTCTTGTTGCCGAAATGACCATATGTGGAGTTAGAACAGTTCGGTTGCAAAGTTACTCCTTTGATGAGATGTAGGAACATTCCAAGTCATTGAATTAGTGTTGAAGAACACTTTGTTATGAGGTATTATAATGCAAGCTTGAGATGAATGCGAGAATCAATCATGATGGTTCTTTCCTGATCTCACAGTGACAGTGAGGATCACTTTCTTGTTTCTTAGGCTTTCACAACCGACCCTAGTGATCAAAAATCAACTCTACGATGCTTGAATCTCTTAATGTTTATCTTTCATTCATTGAAATATATATTCACTTTGCATATAGAGGATTACTTCAAAAATAAAATTCTTATCATATGGCCATCCGTTGAACTGAAATGAGGTGATTGCAATGTGCTTCTTCCTTGAGGTGTGATGACACTATGAGGTGTGAAATGAGTGTTTAAGAACACTGCCACTTGAATGACAAGTGAAATTGAGATGATTTCTCATTCTTTCCCATGATATGCTCCATATGAGTATCATCATCTTAACTTTCCGGCTCTATAATTCTCGTCGAATGATATCAACTCATGGGAATGGATGATTTCACACACAATTGTTATGGATGCCTTGGACTAGCTCTTCTTGGCTTGTTCCTTGAAGAAGATTTGAACATAATGGTGGAGTCAGGATGTGGTGATCACTGCCTCACTCCTTGAGTCTCACACTTCACCTATGAACATGATGACCTCTTCACCACTCACTTTCTTGACCATGAGTGGAAACATCCCTATGGTTTTCAGACATTCTTCAACTCCATTACTGTCATGGTTATAGGATTTCTCATCTTAATAGTGAGAGTGATCCTGGATGGTACTTGAAGGAGTGAATGAGAATGAGTTCCATGTTTTTTCCTCCATATTGCACTGAAATACTGCAAATTCCTCCTTTGCCTTGCAAGATGTGAGCTCATTATCGAGCATGGATCAAGTGTTTAGAAACACTTCTCGAGGTATGCATTGCTTGAGATGACCTCCATCCTCACTCATAATGAGCTTCTCACATCATGCTCATGATGATCATCCTCTTGGTGACTTGAACTTGAATGAAGCTCTTGATGTTTCAAACATGGAAAATTTTAGTGGTGAATTTTCGTAAACTCTCGAAAATTGAGGATTATAGAAATTAAAATTGGTGAATATTATGTGGTTCGCAGCTGACTTATTAGCCGAAAAATTCAACTGACATGTCCCTTATACTATTCGTTTCGCCTAGATTTTACACATATATAAGAGCTTATGAATGTAATTCACCATCATTTCGAATCATATCGTGCACATATTCAACGAAGTAAACATAAGAAAATTAAAAATCCATGACCATCTCACTTTGAGCCATCGACTCGAGCCGTCCAACTCACGGTGCCCAACTCGACTCCAACTGGTCCATCCAACCCTAACCCGTCGACTCCAAAATCTAAGCCGTCTAACCTCTTAGCCATCCAACTCGATCCACCCAACGTTGATTAGTCCAACACATGGTCTGTCCAACCCTTTGCCGTCAATGGTCGAAGACTTAGCCGTCGCCCAACCTAGTAGAGTAGCCGTCGGCGGTTATCTCGTCCAACCCTACGCCATCCACCCCTTAGTCGTCCAACCCTAAGTCATCTGACCCAAAAGGCTTAAGCCGTCCAATAACTTAGGCTTCCAACCCCTCTGTCGCAATTCGTCAAACCGCTTAGTGACTCAGTCGTCCAACCCTAAGGGCCTAAGCAATAAGAAGTCATGGATACTAGAAATAAGGGCAAGAAGATTACAAATTCAGCTAGTCCAACAAAGGGTGCAAATACTTTGCTTGACTATTTTGGAAAAAAAAAAAAAACGAAGTCCATTTCTACATTAGCTGAAAATATCGGTATGTGGCACTTTCTATTTATTGGTTATTTAATCTTACATAATTTAATAATTATGTTTATCATACTCTTATTGGAACTCTTTCTACTCTGTAAAAATTTAACTGTAGATAAAATTAATACTAAATAAGTAACAATTTTATAGAATTATTTGCAGACATTTCATAAATACCTTCCAGAATAATCAATTTATAGATATCGATGATCCATTATATGTTGAGGAAAACATTTTGTCCCTTGATGAGTTAGAAGTACATGAAAATTCATTGAATTCTCAAAGTACACCAGCAGAGGAAGCTTCTACTCCGAGTTCTATTTCCAGGAAAAGGAGACATGAGAATCAAAATATTCCTATTGACAACTCAGATGCAGAAGTTAAATCCCAAGAAAAAAAAAAATATGTCAGAAGAAAGAGGGAAAACTGGACAATTGGAAGAAAATTCTAGTTCGAATGGGCTGCAAAATATCCTTTTATTGAACCTGTGTACACTGAAAATTGTAATGTTGTTCCAACACAATGTCAATGCAAAATATGTGGTTGGAAACAGGGGAAGGAGCACATGATGCAACTCAAACTGGACACAATTGAAAAGCACTATGGGAAAATGTACATTTCCCAAAAGCTAAAGGATGGCAGCATAGATAGTTAGAACATATAAATGGAAAGATGTAAAATATTGTCTACATGTCAAATACACGTAAGAGTATGAAAAGGAACAAAAACATATCAAATATATAAATGAAAAAGGATGGACCATAATAGCGATTGAGAAAAACTATGGAGGTAAAAATGCAAGAAAAAGGTATCCGGTTTGCTACGTATTTCATATAATGAAAAGGGTAAGATTGATGTCAGATTTCAGAGAAAATAAAATGTTGTATCAATTTATTGGTCTAAAGAACATTCCTCAATCTCATTGGTCAGATACCAGTGGCTGGGAGATTGCAAAATGTCTATCTATAGTAGAAAAGGAGGATTTGAAACTGTGTGTTCAAAAGGCAAAGTATATTTCCCTTTCATTAGATGAGGTTACTGCAATCGATAATACTTCATGGATATGTATTCATGTTTACACATTTGCTAATGAAATAAGGACTCCACACCTCTTAACAATTCATAAAATGACTGAGAATTGTAATTCTGAAAATATATATAAATTGGTGTTGTCAAATCTAAAGGATATCGCGGAATGGATGACTTTGCCATTGCAACAAAATTAGTTTGTGTCGGAACCGATGGTGCAGCTGTAATGCAGGGAGCAAGAAATGGTTTGTGTGTTAGACTTCAGACAACTATTGCTCCATATATGGTTATTGTCCATTGCATGACTCATAAAATGAATCTCGCCTACAAAATTGTGAGAACATTTGAAAATGTAGCTAAAGTAGAGGAATTGATACGGGATCTGCATGCCTATTATTCTAAAGTTCGAAGATATTTTAGAATTTCAAAATTTGCTATTGGGTGTGAGAGGGAAAAAATTCTCAAAGATGTAGATACTAAATGGATATCTATGTATGAATCTGAGTGTAAAATATTTGATGAATATCCTTCACCGATGGGATCTATGTTTAAATACCGCAGGATGTAGATAAAGCTAAAGATCTATTGTGTCATCTAATCGACATAGAAAGTTCACTCACACTCTGCTTGTATTTTGCCCATGTTGAGGGAGCTTAATATTTTAACGAAACATGCACAAGATCGTTATTTCTACATTACATACTTCATAAGATTCAGAAGACATGTTTGTTGGAGTTTAGAAAGTTTATATATTTATGATGGTAGTTTTCAAGTCTTGCTTTTGAAAACTGGAATGCATTGAAAGATTTGAAAAATTCTAGGTGCTTCTTAAAATACAATATACATGATCATTTGTTTATAACAACACATGGAAGAGAGATTCCACTTCATAAGTTCCAAAAAAGAGTTGATATGCCTAACTCAGAAATAGAAGAAGTATACGTGACACAAAATTTATATGATGCAATATTAATGGAAACTAGGAATAAGTTGAGAAAGATCTCTGAATCATTAGCTAAAAAGATCCGAGAAAGATTCAAAAATGATAAAATTCTTGAAGCAATGGGAGTTGTAAATCCGTAGTTCTGGAATTTTTTAGGCGGCAAACCATACACATCTATCAGTCCTTTATTTCTCAAAAATATGGGTGATCTAACTGATCATTTATCTAAGACTGTAGAGATAAATGGAGTTTCTGTAGAAGGTATTTTGAAAAGAAAACTACTTAGTTCACAGTCAATGGATTTTGCTAATACTATGATACAACAAGTTCAACTTCTACAAAACCCACAGGATTACAGTGCCATGAAAAGGATTTGGAAGGATATCTGTTCCAATAGTATTCTAAGTGAAGATTTGAGCGAGTATATAAATCTGTATGAGCTTTTCCAAACAATGATTTTGGGTTCAGTGGAAGATGAGAGGGTTTTCAGTGCATTATCCTTTTTAAAGTCCAAAGTTTGAAACAGATTGGATAGGAATCTAGAAAGTTGTCTCAGATTGTATGTTTCATGTTACTCAGTGGAGTCTTTTCCTTATGATAGAGCACTGACATTGTGGAATTCACTAGTAGAAAGAAGAGGAGTTAGTAATATTTCACTTGACACATAGGAAAATCAATAGATCATGCTACAGTTGATTTCCAAGACACAAATGAAAGCGTTGCTCTAGGACTGTTCCAATTCACCTAGATTACAACTTTTCTATTGGAACAATGTCATTATATGTTTCAATTATCCCATTTGTGTTTTATATTTAGTTATCAATTTCAGAGTGAAATAAGTACACATTTGTCTTTTATATCTATTAATTGATTTAATTTACATGTGCAACAAATCGAAACGTAAATATTTAAAAGAAACAAAATCAAGTAAATTTAAGCAACTTTCAATAAATTTAAATATTGATGTATTTCATACAGAGATTACAAATTTCAAAAAATGAAATATTATATTTGTCTTTATTTGATCCTTTTCCATTTGAAACGTAAATATTTTAAAGAAACAAAATCATGTAAATTTAAGCAACATTTACGTAAACAATAAAAAAGAAACATAGTTTGTATTAACAACATATAATAACATTGTACAATTATAATTTCCAAAGTTCTTTTGAAATCTATCTCTCATGTGGCCACCTGGAGGTGGCGGATTACTTTATGAAGAAAAGTACAAATTCATAAAGCATTGTCGGCCAATACAATTATAAAAAAGGGGTTGTCATAACATATCAAAGCTTAGGACAAGTTCTATCATAAAGGACACATTATGAGGTCATCCTCTTTTGTGCCTATGATTCAAAATCATAGTTGTCCTTATGTCCACACGCCACATGGAATAAAAAACTAAAAAGGTGATGGCCACTATCTTTTAATTCCTCCACCCAGTTTAATTGTGACAACACACCTGTCACATGGTGAACTTTACTAACATATCTTATTTTATGTTGCGCAGTGAGGCTTGTTCTTTTTCTTGCGTTAGAGGTGGAGGATTCTGCTACATCTATGCAGAGCTATCAACTATAACTCCTGATGCTTGCAGATCTCATGCTGCGGTATTGATATTCTCTAGAATATTCATCTCCTCCCTCGCTACATCTCCTGCAGACAAAAGTGTTGCATCCGCATCTATCTTTTCCTTAAGTAAGACCTATGGATCCATCTTATGCTCCTTTATTATCCTTCTCAATGTATTATTTTGTTTATTTATAACAATGAGTTTTTCCTTCAACTGTGCAAATGAATTGAGGCTTTTGCAGGCATTCTTCAAATGTGCTTCAAACAACAACTTCTTTCTTTAAATTTTCATATTTTTCCTGCAAAACACAATTTTTTAAATTATTAGTGTATTAGATAAAATGAAAAAATATATAGCAGTGCATATAAGATAAGGATTTTGGAAATTTGTATATAAAACTAAAAGCCCACTCACAACAAATTTTTCTGTTTCAGCATTTTCTATTAAGACATTTGTCTTGTCTTTAGCCCATTTATTGTAGTAAACCTGTGCTTCGACATTGAAATTCTCCAACTGTTTAGAATTATGTCGATAATTTCATCATTGTAGTCATTACTTTATGAAATAGTCCCCGTGATCTTTGTTTAGAAAAACATCCCGCCGTGTTGGTTGGCTCTCTACGGCAGTGAACAATGAATGCCTTTGAGCGTGATTATGGTATCATGTATTTATTTCTTTTATCAAAATTTTTGCTCTCCTCTCCCAAGACCGCACTAAATCCACATCAGACATTACAACCTCTTAAATTGTTTCCCCCTTACTATCTGATATCATATTTTCTAAAATAAAATGTGTCTTTTCATCATCTTTTTGTAGATCATTTCTTGGAGGAGGAGGAGAGTCATTGCCCTGTATTACATGAACATTTTGTTGTGGTTGAGGCGGAGTAGATTGAATCATATCGTGGGTGTCAAAATAGTTACCCTTTTCTACATCACCACTTTCAAAGAAAAAATACTTCTTGTCAAGGGCGATGTTGTTGAAAAGTCAGTGTGGTGTTTATTGTTACACTTAAAACACCACCTAGTGACAGTCCAGGAAATTTTGTGGTAGCAAGATGAACTGTTCCTACTGACTCTGTAGGAAACCTTATATTCTTTCCTGCAGTTCTTCTTTTTGTTTGGACTGGACGTGTTGGAGGTATTGGTGGCCTCCTTGCAAGCGAAATGTGCCCAGACACCACATTACTCGCATATAACAAACAACAAATTGTCAGAATATTACGATTGTGCTTTGTAAATGCTAAAAAATTGTAAGGAAACAAAACATGCTATTTATTATACATTACAATATACCTTTCATAAACGAAGACACAATCATGACATTTCGATCTTCAAAGACGGAATGAGTTTAATCTTCATCATCAAAATTAGTAGTTTCTTAATACAATAAATGTATAAAAGAACAATAGAAATATTAAAATACAGTAGTACGTACATAATCTATATTAATTGTTTGAATTAGTTATTTATAAAAAGATAATGTCATACTTGAAGTTAAATGCGATGGTAAGCATGTTGCGCATATCGACCCCGAGGTCACTTTTGACGAGGAGGTCTTGCGGTGTCGATTTGTATGCGAATCCATGTCATAATCAACAGATACCTTTGGAGGGGCTTTATCTCTAACAATTGCCTCCTTATGAGATGTTGCAACTATAATTTTTCTTTCTGGAAAAAAATCACACATTTATTATTTTATCCAAAAATATTGAATTTGAAATCCTTAGAACAAGTAAACATTAAAAGTAACTGTTACCAACTTACCTGTTGTTCTTGAGAGTAAGACCAATCATTTGATCATTGATTGTAATGATTAAGAGGAGTTGCAATAATAGAGAAGAAACGTTAGAGCCTTGGGTGGTCCAGTAATGTTAAGAACAAAAGCATTTGAAAACAATAAACTTACCATCAACCTATACATTGTAATGAGACTCCAAATTTTTTTTTCTTCATCTGTAAGAACAACCTTTGTAGTAATTACCGGATTATTTTTGAATGGTAAACCAATTAACCAATGTACGTCCTTGGGTTCAATTGAGAAAGAAATTTGACGACATCTCGGATGCACGAGGAGAATGGAAAATTTACCATCATTCTTGTTGTAAGAGGTGAGAAGGTAATCAAGGACTGAAGTATCAATATCGAATTGGGGCATGTCCACAAGCCTGGTAAATTATGAGTTTTCGACCCAATCCTTTTGTGCATCTTTTTTTATTAGTAGAGCTACAATCTGTGGGCACATGAGGTTTTTGTATTGAAATTTGGGTGTAGGAATAGATGTGGTGCTAGCCATTGCTGAAATTTGGGAGAAGTTTGAAGATTGGAGAGCTTAGAGAGTCAAAGCACTAGAAATTTTCATAGAAAAGTGAATAATTCAACCTTGAAGGGGTATTTATAGGGTTCGTATGGTTCAAAGGATACGTGGTAGCAAACTATTGGCTAGTAGTGGCGGCCCAACCCTTACTTGCCCAACCCACGTGACCAAACGTTAACCATCCAACCCACCCGCAGAACCCTTACGCGTCCAACCATATACCTTCCAACAATAAGCCAACCAATGGTTTACCGTCCATCCCACCCATCCAATCATTAACCATCCAACCCGAGTCCGACCAACCCACCACCCAACCTCGGCCATCCAACCACCTACCTGTCCAACCCACCACCCAACCTTTGGCTGTCCAACCCTTAGCCGTCCAATCCTAACCCATCCAACTCTTAGCCATCCAGCCCCTCTCATGTCAATCCACACGGTCCAACCCTTAACCATCGAACCCTCACCCGTCTAACCCTAAGCCGTCAAACCCCTCGCTCGTCCAACCTTGGGTGTCCAACCCTCACCCTTCCCCTTAGGCGCCCAACCCCTCCCCCGTCTAACCCACCATCTAATGCTTGGCGTTCAACCTCTCCCATCCAACCCTTAGCCGACCAACCCCTCATCTATCCAACCCACTATCCAACCCCTTGAACATCCAACCCCTAGCCGTTCAACCCTTTCCCACCTGACCTTAGCCATCCAACACCTCGCTGTCCATCCCACTGTCCAACCCTCAGCCGTCCACCCCTCTCTTGTTCAACCCCACTTGTCTAATAGCCACCCAACCCATCTTCCATCCAACCCACCCACCCAACCATTGGACGTATAACAAACTAACCCTCACCCGCCCAACCCCCTGCCAATCTATCCGACCGACTTCCCACCCAACGAAAACTCTCGAGTAACCTACCCAAACAACTTTACAAAACGAGGAAAAAATGCTCTCTGCGAAATCGCCTTTGCCACGAAACATTTTTTTAGATATTCGCCAACGATTCAAAAGTTGATTTTTGAGATTCACCAATGTTTCAAAAGTAATTTTTAGAGGGGTCTTCTTAAAATGAACCTTAGTTTCGAGATCATTTTCGAGACCCACGATGTTCCCGATTTCTCCCATTGCCCAGTGACTGTCTTTCACACCCACAATGACTCACTCGATTTGTTTCTTGTCATACTATGATTCAAATGATATTCACCTTCAAGTAGAGGATTAGTGACGATGATGTATCCTTCATGATGGAAAAATTCTTAGGATGACTCTCTTCTGTCACAATTGGAATGAGTTAGCTCCTTTCATCAAGCGTTGTGTTGTGCAAAGATCCTAGAATGATGCTTTAAAAGATTGGATAATGTTTTTGACCTTGTTTGGACCACGGGAAAACTCCCTAAATTTGTGATGATGATAAAATTCAATGAGATAGCAAAATGGGAGTTGTCATAGCTTTCTAGGCTCAATTCGGGTCTTACTATTTTTAGCAGGTCTTATCCAGGATTGCTATTTTTAGCAATTTTGCATTGTTTTCACTTCCTGATGTTTCTTACCTGTTTGGGACCATGGATGCTAATAATTTAACTTTATTTGAAAATTACTATTATTAGACATGCACACCATAAACAAATGATATTTTTAGTAAGTGCATTGCATGTGTTAGATTGCAACAAAAACAATATCAAAATTTTGGGTTTTATTCCAAGATTCCCCTGATCCAATTTTTAGATGATTCCTTCATTTAGATGAGTGGGAAAATGAGTTTTTCATCAAAATGGGAAAATAATAAGAAAATCTCAGTTCTCCATATCTTAAAAAATCAACAACCTCATCGTTCAATAAATGGTTTCGATAAAACTAATTTTTTTGAGGATGCTTCATTCTAAGTTTTGGAGCTTTTCACTTGTCGGATCTTGGAAAGTGAAAAATTATTCAATGATGCCAAAATGTTGAGAGGAAACATAATCCTCAATATCCCTAAAAATAATCTACTTCATTGTGTAAAAATTGGCTTACGTGAAAGAAGAATTTTCGAGGATCGTTTGCTCCAAGTTTTAGGTGAGTTCATTCGCCAGATCTTTAGGAAATCGATAAGGATATTGCTATCCTTTCGCTACTATGGAATGAAATAAGTTAATATAGGTTGGAAGGTGTGACAACAACAACAATTTTACCAAAATGACTAATTGTACATAATAAATTAGCCAAAACAGTGTTTTATTGTACTTTTGCATTACCCTAATAAATTTGGTTTGAATAAGGGTTCAAACTGTGTTTGTATTTGGTTAAGCACTAGTGTAGGTGGTGAAATGGGGACACAAGGGAAAATGGTTGCTCCAAATTGTGCATTACAACAAGATGAGGACAAGTGGTAACACGAGAGCATGTGAGGATGAGATGGAGGTGCTAGGAAAACGCTTATGAGAGCTAGGAAAGGGCATATGGAGGTCCAGGGATCCATCATGGGCATGTGTGAGTTTTAATGTCCCTATTATCCCATTGAAATTGGGGACACAAAAGTGTGCTCATGGTGAGGAGGAGAAGCAAGTGAAAGCATGAGAACAAGTGTGAATGAGAGCAGGGGGTTCGAAACATGCTTTGGAAGCACATATATGTCATATAGGTGTACAAAGGCTTGGTTTGAGCAAAGGGAACACTTTATTGTCCCCTATTTCCCCTTGGGGACATGGGGGACACAAGGGCCAAAAAGTGTGCCATGGCGAGGAGTGGGGGCGCACTTTGTGTCCCTTATGTCCCTCTTGTCCCAAGGGACAAATGAGATACACAAGACACCAAGTGCACCTATGAAAGGAGGATGAGGGTGAAATTTTGTGTCCCTAATGTCCCCCATGTCACCATGGTGACAATAGGGACATAAGGAGGTAAAAAGTGCACCTTATCCATAAGCTGGAAAGCCAAATTTCACTCTAACTTGTCAAAAATAACAAAAACTTACGTCTTTCACCTCGAAGGATTCAAATGATGTTTTGGAGTCAAGTATTATGTAATTTTGACTCCAAAACACATTATAAGATAAATGGAACTAATTTCAAACCTTGAATCTTCCTAAAACTCAAAATCTTGGCTACTTTTTGTTTAAAACCGTGAGGGGTAGCATTTTGTATTATTGGGATTATCTCAAGAAATCTTCATACCTCAGATCAAAATGTATGTTCCAAAAATTTAGAGAATTATTCAATATTTTTGGTGCCTAATTTTTTACCTTCTAACCCCTTATGGAGCTCTTGGCATCATCCGTAGAAGTTAAGGTTTACTATTGAAGCGCTTGTTTTCAAAGGCACCTAAGAAACCCACTTTTGAGAAAACTATCCCTGAATGATTAAAACTTTCCTAAATATTCCTAAATTTCTTCAAAAACCTTAAATTATCCCCAATACCACCTAAAAATACTTAATACCTTTTCATAACTCTCCGATGGGCCCACACAAACTTTGAAATGATAAAATTTGGCATCTCTAGGCTTTTAGAAGACTAGTCTTCCTCCAAACTTCACTGAATCATCTAATGAGATTTATTAAAATTATTTGTAGATTGAGACATGTTTGGAAATTACATTAGTACCATATTTAGGGCTAGGATCAAGGTGTCATAGGATGCAAGTTGGTCAGGAGAGGGATTCTGGAAGATTTGGAAGCAAGATTTCACATTGTGGCTTAGTTGTCAAACCTTGAGTCTTGAATTTTTGGGATAGTCATTGTAAATGATAACAAAAGTTTAAAGTAATAAAATAATAAATATTATGTGATACAATATATATAAATAATATATATCTATATATACACATAAATATCTATTTTTACATACATACATACATACATACAAACACACACACACAAACATACAAACACACATACATACATACATACATACATACATACATACATTTTACCATGAAGTAAACCAACTCAAATTATTTATCTTATCATTAGTTAACATCCCTAGGTATATATGTGTATGTAATTTAGTATTTATATACATATATACATGTTGTCCTGTGTTTTTGCATGGGAAAAATTCACTTGAAAACAAGACAACCATACCATAGTGTCAAATTTTTTTCTATGTCATACCTTTCCAAGACACCCCCAAGTTATTATATTTCATGTATCAGTCCCATCCTTCCATTAAACTTGTCTATATGTGATTGTCATCCATTCCCCTAGGTGATTTAGGAAGGAAAGGTCATTCAAAGAAATTTTGGAGTAAGCGTATCTCGAAAGTTGAGTTTTAGGAAATATTAGGAGGGGCTACCATCAACCTTCCTAAGCTAAGTGCACAACCCTTGGAGAGAAAAAATGATAAAATTAATCATGGATAGGTATTCAAGAGCTAGGAACATCAAGGAAAATATTTAGGAAGATTTTGCTAAGTTTCAGAAGTTTAGGAGCTAGTTCACTGAAAGTGGGTTTTTGAGGCCGAAGGAGCTTACATCGTGGAAGAGTACTTGAACTTTAGGAGGTGATTTCAAGAGCTTTGGAATGAGTTGTGAGCCCAAAATATATCATTGGAAATAATTTTAAACCCTCTACATGGTGGAAAAAATAGATCAACTTCAAACCCCATGCATTTTCTAGGTAGCTCATTCTTTCCATGCACTACAAAAATATTGAGAAAAAGGATAGTTTTTAAGATATTTAAAGAAGAATAATTACATGGTACCCATCCCATTATTCTCAAAATTAATTTTCCATGAAAAATCATATAAAGAAGCGTGTAAAAATTCATCCGGGAGCTCAAGTTATGGTCTTTCCAAGTCACCCTCCAAGGTATGCTATTCGATACTTAGTCAAATTTGTAAAGGGACACGTGGCAACCTGAGGCTGAGGCATACTTTTTTCACCCATTTCACCAAACCAAATGGAAAATATGTTTATAAAAGTTCCCCCTCCCCCTTTTAATGTCTTTGGTCACTCATATGACCACGACGACTCACTTTAAGCTCCTTTGACCAAGTTGACTTGCTCCCCCACCAACTCTCTCGCATGCATGCCACTTGTCGAGATGGGGCTAAGGAAAATTTTTGCGCACCTATTTTCCCAAAATGAAAGGAAATCGGTGAAAAAATGCACCCTACCCCTTGGTTTCCTCCTGGACTTTCATATGACCATTTTCCGGCTCCAGGTTCTTATTTTTGGCCCTCCTTTCATTTCTCTCATTAAATAAACAAGTGACACTTGTCACAAAAGTATAAGGAATTTTTTTGTGCACCTATTTTCCCAAACAAAAGGGAAAATGGGGACAAAAAAATGCACCTCCCCCCTCATTGTGCTCAAAGCTTATAAATTCGGACTTAGCCATTTTTGTGTTCATTCTCCCACATTCTCCCTCCACTACCAAAACTTTGTCAGATTTTTACTAGAATATTTCCTTCACCATTTTCATCTCCATCCATTTCCTCAATGATATCATGATCTAATGAAGAGAAAACCATTGAAAAACATAAATTTTTGAAGAATCTAGAAGAAATTTCTTGCTTGAAGAATTTCATTACCCGCGAAGAGAAAATCCTCATAACTAAAAAACCAATGTACAGATTAATGCATGGTTTTTTTCAATCATCTAGTTTTTTAGAGGCCGTCAGAATCCACGTGTAAGATTTCACAAACGCAACCCACTTTTTTTTTAGTGAAGAAACTCAGTTTTTCTCTACCGATTTTTTTGAAATTTAAATCTCCATTTCCAGGCACATGGTAGACTTGAAATTTCAGAGGTGTACTAAAAAAAAAAACCATATCAAAAAAGTGGTTTCATCGAAAAACGAGGTCCAGAACATCAATTTCTAAAAATAGTAAGCCTCCTACATAGGGACCTACTATTTTTAGTAAGCCATCACAAAAGGTAGTTTCGGTGGAAGCAGTGTGCACATAGGTCATCTAGAAGGTTAATTTGAGCGATCAAAGTTTGTGGGTGGAAAATTCACATTTTCTAAAAATAGTAATTTCCCTTTCTTCGGATACAAGGAAGTGTGTCGAAAGCCATAAAGCTTGAATCACAACCATCAAATTAGTCTCAACTTCAGTCATCAGTGTATTCAAGGTGATAGGATCATCATGGTTATAATGCCCTAATAGTTGTTCAGTTTCTCATCCAAGTGTGTAACCAGAAGAACAAAGGAATGATGACACTTCATGGTTCGGAGTGATTGCCTCATATCACAGAATGAGCATTCTTCAATGTTTGAATGTGCTTGATTAGAGCTTTCCAATTAGTACAATAGTATGGCCATGTTACAAAGATCATCACGGTCAATTTTCCAGCTTTAACCTCTTCAAAAGAAATCTTCATGAGAAACATTCATGGTCACCAAAGGAATCATTTAATAATTTTATAAACACTTAGTTTAGGGTGTCCATGTTTCATTCAAAGGAGGTTTCTTGTGGTGTAGAGCATTTAGGAATCCAAAGTTCATTACATTGGAACATTTCACCAATTCATTGGTAGAGCTGATCTTTATCGAAGATGGAGTGTTCTTCATTAAGGCTTTAGAGCATCTCCTTTTCCCTTCATCTCTCTTTCTCCCTATTTCTTCTCTCTCCTTTCTAATTCTTTGTTGGGCTTCATCATTGTATTTTGTCCTATTCACTTAAGTGACCTATTTTAAAATTGTAAAATTATTTTCTCAAAATTATAAGAGAAATACTTAATTTAATGGAAAATGAAAGGTCACAAGTGGAATATGGAAACAAAGAGTCATATGAGGGAGGTGAGAGGTCAATTCACATTGCTATAAATTGGGATGGATTCTCCATTCCAAAGGATCCTAAATTTTGAGAATTTCCACTCTGTAGCAATTATGGATTGTAGTTGTTGAACTTTGTGTCAATGCACATGAAATAAAAGCTATATTTCTTCTATTTTCCCTTTCCTTGTATTTCCTCTATTTCTCTCTTATGCACTTTGTAAGCATAGTGATCCCAAAAGAGATTTGTATATTTGATAAATGAATCCAAGAACTTTGTGTCTGGTTTGTTCTTCTCACTAGATAACTTCATTGTTGCTTTCCTCTATATTGAATGATTGAACTACTCTGGTTACTGGGTGTGAACTCTGCAATTGGCCTACTCATGACAGTAAATTTCCTTTCCTAATTTCCCTCCTCCCTACATCGCTGTAATTTCCTCCCTTGTACCCCCATACACATATCTTGCCACATGTTTAATGGAGTGTCCTAGTGTGATCCCCAACCTTCTAGGCCAACCCACAATAGTAGATAGGATTAGATTAGTTTTCATTCAATAATGGGAGCTGCACCATTCAATGTAGAGAGGCGTAGCCCTATGAATGTTGGCGGAGACACCTAATTTGCTATACTGAAATTTTTTCTCACCAATAATGCACATGTATATAAAAAAGTTAGAAAAACAAAGTACACATTTATAGCTAAAATCTAAATTTATATTTATTTTTGAAAAATAGAACGTAATGCTTAATATGGTGAAGTAGAGAACACATTCATATATACATTCAACTCGTAGCTAACACACTTAATATAAAAAGAATGTGAACATGCTTAATATAACCAATTCAATCCTATTATAAGTATGCTAATCTATTTCTAAGAATGACTAACTAATTACCATATCTTGGAATAAGTACAACTATTTTAATCACCTTGGGGTATTGAACCAACTCCAATTCTTTTGTATGATTATGGATTTAAATAAAACAATTCTTTCATAGTCATTTAGAAATCTAATTCTTTCTTATAATTTGGAAATCACTTTAGTATACAAGATGCAAAATTTGTAATGCTAAGGTAAATGTAGAAGTACTTATCTTATCTCACATTTTTCATACTTCCATGTTTCTTTTAAATTCTACATGTAGTTTCAAAATAGATACTTACAAAATTTTTAACATAACACACATTCAAAAACAATGCCAAAAATAACACTAGTTCATTACAATTTGAATGATTTTTTAACTATTACAATTTCTTGCATAACTCATAGGCATAACACCATTTTATAGAAATCCCAAGACAACAAACTATTCAAAAATCTTTAACCTTTATTTCTGATGAAGACACATTCACAACCTCTATATAAGAGAGGAAACAAAATTCTCCTTTCAACCTCTTAGTGAGGGCATAATTTTTCCGACACTAACCCATAAAAATATCCAATCCAAAATGACAATTACTCAATAGTTTAGTCTTGAACAAAGGGTAATAATAAGTTTACATAACAAGAGAATACCACATTTTCAACATTGGTTAGCTACAAACAAGTTGTTCGAGAAAACTATCAAAAGTAATATTTGAACTTTATTTTAAACCCAACACACACACTAAAAACCTGCAACAAGTTTTCCAAGGGGATGAATACCAAATGAAACTAAAAATATTGGGTCCCTATATCCATTCTAGTTATATACTACCTCAAGGTGAAACACTAATTTCCTCAATGAGCCCCTACATCCTCTGCTCCTTTGAGGTAGTAAATTTCTCCATTGAGGTGTATATATCATATTTTGATGCTTGATATCCGTTTCTTTTGTGCAGGGGTTGTTGATTGCATTCTCCTCATGAGTGGGTGATTTAAGGGGCATGCTAAGATTGGGGTATGATCAAATTTGGTCATGTGGGATAAACCAAAACATTTGAGAGATGTATATATTAGCCTTAGTCACCCTATACATGCCTCATTTCTTCCCTTTTTTCACATATTACACTCATTATGTCTACTTTTCCCATTATGTCCACTTGTTTCCTCTTATTCCATGTTATTATCTCTATTTTTGGTAACCTTGGACCTTAGTAGTCATTTATATCCATTGATATTTTGGCCTTCACTCCTCATGATTTTCTTTATCCGACATTAGGTCACCTAAGGCTAACACCATCGCCCATGGGCGATGAAGTTAGGTTTATATACCCCTATGCTTCCTTGTTATTTTCACTAGTTAACAATCATTTTATCACACTTATACTTTCATTTTATCTTACCGTTTCATAATAATTTGCATTTATTGACTAACTTTGGAGTCTTGGAGGTCATCCCTTCTTCATTTGGGTTACCATAGTGAGGTGGGAATGAAGATCTTCTTGTTGAGATTTTCCCTCCTCCACCCATAACAATTATCTCTCTGTGTTGTTGTCTTTTGGGAGGATTATGCATCAACGGTCACACACATGCTACGTATAATTATTTCTAACCCTATTTTGTCTTTCATTTTATATGCATGTACTTGTCCTTATTGATCATTCATTATAATAGATTAGAGTAGATATGTCTATTGCTTTCTGTTATTGTTATTATGCCCCTTGGTTATACCTTTCTCTATTTCAGAATCCTAGAAAGATACCTATCTTTATCTTAGTTGTATGTCTTGGATACCTATATGTATCATAGGGATAGGGATACTCTTACGACTTTAGCAATACTCAAACACATTTATATCAACATATTGTGGCTGATATTAGAATGGATCCCTATATTTGAGAACCTTCTTATGACTTGGTAATGACAATGCTTGAATTGCTTCAACCCTGTCTGGATCAATCATCAACCCTTATTTAGACACAATGTGGCCTAAGAGCTTGCCTTCATGGGCTAGGAATATACACTTTTTCAGGTTTAGGGACACTGAATCTTCTACATCTCTGGAACAACTCTGTCTCGAGGTGGAAGAGGTGACTTGCTTTGCATTCTTGGAAAACACAATGATATCATATAAGTACACCAAAACTATTTTGTTTATCAATCCCTTAAATTCCATGTCAATATCCATTTGAAACATATCTCCAAGTGTTTGATAACATGAATGTCATTTTCTTATAGGAATAGGTGCCCTTTTGGTGGTGAAAGCGGTCTTGAATTGATCATCTTCTTTTACCATTATCTCGATTGTAGCTCGAGTAGCCATCTAGAGAGAGAATATTTCTGAACCGCCACTACTACGAAAGATTTTCTCCATAGATGGAAGTGGATAATGATCTTTGAGAGATTCCATGTTTAGGTCTCGAAAATCTACACACAATCTGATTTCTCCATTTATTTTCTTGATTGGAACCAAATTCACAACCCAACTTGAGTGATTGATTAGGAATATAATGCTTGCCTTAATAAGCTTGTTCAACTCCTTCTTCATGAGAGGTTCAATGTGAGGTTTGACTGGTCTGTGTTTTTTCTTGATAGGGTTAGATTTTGGATCCAATTCAATGGTATGATGTGCCAAATTTGGATTGAATCCTTTCAGTCCTCATTTCTCCAAGCGAAGACATCGAGAACTCTTGAAAAGGTTGTATAAATTTTGAATTTTCTGGTCTATTCTCACTTTTCCAATTTGAAGTACCTTGACCTCTCCGAGTAAAATGGGTTATGAATCCTCTCCTTTGACTTGAATGTTGGCCTTCTCCTTTCGGAATTGATCGTTTGGGTTGAAGATGGAATCCAATGTCACCAAGCCTTTTGGGAGCTTGTTTGTCCACAACCGCACTACTTGGTCCCCCGTATTGCTACTCTAATTTATCCTGATTCCTAGCTGAGAACTCGACCTCTTCATGTAGGAAATTTATGATCTGTTGGTCACTTTCGAACACCTACCAACTTGTGTTGTTATTTGGAACTGTTGGCCTCACAACTACCTTGACACAGGGCTGCATTTTGTCCCTTTTGATACTATCCATGACATCAAATGTTTCCCCAATTCTTTGCAAGTATGTCTGCAGCTTTGTTCTTCTTCCTTGGTATGGAACCAATGTTAGATACTTCAAAGTCTTCAATGAGATCCCACACCCTATTTTTGTATCTCTTAAGGAGATCATTATTAACAAAATTATGCCCCCTAACTTGATTCACAATAATTTCATTTTCCTTGAACACCTACAAGTTATTTATGCCTCTTTTCCTTCGAGAATAAAGCCCATGGATTATAGTTTTGTATCCGGTTGTGTTGTTTGAACAAGAAAAATGGAATCAGAAAGCTGAATAGTACTTGATGTTTTGTGGTGATACCAACATTGTACCCCCTCTAGCACCCTGTCTACTTCTTGATCCATCAAGCAACAACTGCCATAATTCATTTTCATCTTTACTTCCTAACTTGGTGAGGGGATAGGTGGATTCTTTTCGTGTAGATAATAAATTCCTAACTCGCTTATTCCATCTCCTTGTATGGATAAAAAGCATGTATTTTATTTATGTATTCATCCAATGTCAAATATGGAATGCCCTTAACCTTTGTATCTATTTTTGGAGTACTTGGGAGATATTCCCGATCAAAAAGCTGAGTAATTTACATTAATTGGACTTGGCACATGAGGATCGATGTGGAAATTAGAAATGGGTTATGATATAATAGTTTCCTCGATCCATATCTCGTTATGAAGAGCATATGTGACTAGTCTATTGAGAGGTACCCACTAATCTTGGCAGTGAAGTCCCTTGACAAACATAAGGAAAAAAGTGGTGGCAAGTCAATTATAGACACATCTTGTAAAACTGTGACATTTGGGAAAACATGTAGTGTAAGACTTAACCCTTTGATAATCCCAACTATTCCCACTACTATCCCATCTAATTGAACTACACTTTTAGAGACCATTCATACTTCAGGCCCAATTGTTAACCTATTTGCTTCAACATCACCGAGCTACTCGCCTCTGAATAAATCATGCATTTGTGTACCAAATGATTCCCAAAAATCAATGACACATAAAATGGTGTAGGATTCAATTTTTTTTTGATTGGCCTCCCTCTTATTGTATTACATTAGTGAGAACCTTTTCTTTATTTTTGGTGATCCATTCAAGGAAGATCAATTGGCCATTGTTGCTTACAACAAATCCCGCTATCCTATAATTTCTAGCGATTCCTATTGATGATCATCCTTGGCGGATCGGACCGTTAGAGTCGTGTGAATCCTTAGGTTTGTGGGACATGCACCCTAAATAGACCTATAGATATTAAAGAAGTTGACTCTTCTCTTGGTTGTGAGGTGAGGTTTAGAAAGATAAAACAAAACATTAATTTAAAGTGGGGCGATGCGCTAAAGCGAGCCCCCAAGAGATCAATTGAGACTTCAACTGTCTGGAAAAAGGAAACGGTGAACAACTGAAAAGGGTGGTTGAAATGCACCACATGTCAGAAAAGACTCACATGGAACACTACTTCAAACTACTTAAGCATAGCTTCAAAGATAGTAACAACATTGGAAGATGCACAGTTTCTACATGAGAATAAAGGTGATCAGAGACAATAAAGATACGCAAATGATGAACATAAAAACAACAAGACATATATATTACTCTAACAATTGTGCACAATATTACATTTAGAAAAGAGGAAAGCTTGCTGTTACAAAACCTAGGAAGAAAGCTAGAGCTTCAAGACCTCTGTCTTTTACAAAAGAGGGACTTGAGACAGAGAATAAAATCGATTGATTCCCATAATTATCTCTAACTACTTCTATCTCTATTTCTCTATATCTTCAACTATATCTTATCTCTTTTCGTACACTATATATATATATATATATATATATATATATATATATATATATATATATATATAGGAGGAAGAGAAGATAAGAAGCCCTCCTACACTCCTTTTAACTACTTTTAATTATGAAAAATGGAGTGAAGTGATAGGAAAATATTTCTAAAGATATTTCTCACACTTTCCATTATCTGCCCCTTTAAAAGTGAGAGCCATGCCTATTTAATGCATCTTTACTATCCTGCAACCGAATCCTTTAAAATGGACTCACCTTTTGAGGAACATCCCTTTGGCTCTTTATTACATAACCAAATATTTTGATCTTTTTGTATTGGTTTCAGCCTCATGACTCAAATGACAAGTATTTTGTCACTATACTGAAACAACCCTTTGAATGCAGATGAATAACTTGAGTCTTCGCAGGTTGGCATTCTTCACACGGGACTATGCATTAACTCGCTACTGAAATGATGGCTAGATGACCCTTCACCTCCAATCTTTTGAAAAGTCTTGAGCATTAAATCTTTTAGATGAGTCTCGTAATCACTCATACGTGATACATGGCTTGTCACCCCTTTTGGGTCCTGCTTCAAACTTGGAGTCCACTTGTTGTGAGATCCACATGGGAAGCCCTCACATCTTTAAGATTTCTACTACCCTTCAGTGGTTTTGGGAATGCGTAATGCCGACACTTGGCACCAACCATGGGCACACTGTTTGTTCCTTTGGGGAGTAAAATACCCCACCGTATATAACGTCACAAACCTTTTGGGGTGGGACCCTTTTAGTTAGTTCCACGTGGAAACCCTGTGGGCTTCCGAGACTTTACTCCCTTCTTTGAATCTTGAAGTTATGACAGTTGGACACTTGGCATCATCTGCGAGCCTTGCACTACGTCCTTTTTGCTTTGGAGAAGTCTCGACTTGAATAGGCTTCAAAAACATAGGAATCTTCTTGTTTGTGGATTTTTAGATAATAGTTTGGCGACTCATTGAGACCATTAGCCTGCTAAATGGAAAGAACCCATAATCTCCCTGTTATCAATTTGGTTTGGAATTGTGCTTCGAAGTCACTATGAATCTAAGTTGGTAGCACTTTTGATCTTTTTGTGGAGCCTTCATGGATGCTGACTAATTTTTACTCCTTCCTACCCCAATAACAAGAATTCTATAATTTTTTTTTGTGAGAG
This sequence comes from Taxus wallichiana var. yunnanensis, assembly GCA_018340775.1. Lineage (NCBI taxonomy): Eukaryota > Viridiplantae > Streptophyta > Pinopsida > Cupressales > Taxaceae > Taxus > Taxus wallichiana. The sequence continues at coordinate 602,384,834 of CM031238.1, forward strand.
TAGAAAATTGAAAAGATAACCAACTATGAATTTTAGTTGCTCTGCATTTTCTTGAAGTGAAGCTTGCAACCGCCTCAACCAACTGTGAGTTCTTCATCCAGCCGAGTCTTCCTAGGATCTGGTGCCTCTTAATGGAGTAATATAAGTGTGGGCCTATACAAAAGAAAAAACATACATGCCTCAAATGAGTCATGCAGAGTGTGCGCAAGCACTTATTTTGCTAAAAGCAATCTACTCCTACTCCTAATCTAATTGGTTTGACATAAGCTAAATAAAACCTAAAGCGAAAGGAAAAATAGCTTCCTTTTCTTATGAAGTGAGGCCATACGATTAATTTAGCTATTGATATGGCCTGTAACAAGAGTGAAAAATTACCTTTCACTCTTTCACCCATGGTATCAATGAACAAAATGAACACCTCCTTTAGATGTTCCTTACTTGGTTAGAGGAGTTGTAGTTGACCCTCGGGGTCTTGCAAATCATCCTCATGCCCTGAAGTGAGCATGAATGGTACTGAGTCTTCCCTTGGTCTTGAGGAGGACCTTTCTTTGTGGGAGTCATCGACTCTTTGCTTCTACCCGTGGTTATGGATCGTATCTTTTGGAATGAGGCTTCCTTGTAGGATTCTCTAGGTGGGTGTCATCCCTAGCAGCTTTTGCAAGTGAATCTAGGCTCTTTGATTGAAAGAAAGAAGCTCTCAATAATTATTTCTTCTAGAGTCCTAGGATTAATCCCTGGGGGCCGTTGTGAGTGGAAGGCTGCCTTTGTTGTGGGGTGATGAAGTGGCGAATTTTTTTATTTCTATAGGCCCTTCTTCATCAAGCCATCCCCCAAATCTGATAAGAACTCAAGCTTATCTTCTTCCTCCTTTGTCAAAGTTTTATGATTTTGTATGATGGTTTTTGAGTCTACAAAATTCTCCATCATATGTGGCTTCATCTTGTAGTATGAAGCCCGTCGATGAATTTTTTTCCAGTGGAGCTACTTTGTGGGGAGAACAAACAGAGGCAACTTTGTAGCCTTTCTTCTACTCAGCTGGTGATACGAACCTCTTGATCCCGTATCCCTTCTCACTATATGCTCCTCTTATTTTGGATTTGGAGCCATTGCTTGCTGGTGCGGGGGGTATAACTTCTTGAAGAAAGGGGAGGGTGGAATGGGTGGCTTGGAGATGGACAAAGGAATGATCCCTTGGTGGTAATGAAGTCATGATTGCACGACTTCATAGGATGAAGAGAAATGGAAGACGTGGAAAGAAAGATGAGTGGAAATGGATGAGAGGGAGGTCTGTGAGCCTTTGTAATGATTTTTCCGGACCATGTGGAGTCACTGGATGTGCTTTGAAAATATCTTCATTGAAGTTTGAAATTTATCAAGAATATACCGAGCCGATAACATGATAAAATATCACTCTGAGTGGTCCCACCGGGCATGCTAGGAAAACTATTGATGATCATCCTTGGCGGATCGGACCATTAGAGTTGTGAGAATCCTTAGGTTAGTGGGACATGCGCCCTAAGGAGACCTCAAGATCTTAAATAAGCTAGCTCTTCTCTTGGTTGTGAGGTGAGGTTTAGAAAGATAAAACAAAACATTAATTTAAAGGGGGTGATGTGCCAAACGAGCCTCCCAAGAGATCAATTGAGACCACAACTGTCTAAAAAAGGAAATGGTGAACAACTGAAAAGGGTGGTCAAAATACACCATAGGTTAGAAAAGACTCACATGGAACACTACTTCAAACTACTTAAGCATAGCTTCAAATATAGTAACAACATTGGAAGATGCACAATTTCTACATGAGAATAAAGGCGATCAGAGATACAATAAAGATATGTAAATGATGAATAGAAAACACCACAGGACATATATATTACTCCAACAATTGTGCACAAGTATTACATTTAGAAAAGAGGAAAGCTTGTTGTTACAAAACCCAGGAAGAAAGCTAGAGCTTCAAGACCTCTGTCTTTTACAAAAGAGGGACTTGAGACAGAGAAGAAAATCGACTGATTCCTAGAATTATCTCTAACTACTTCTATCTCTATTTCTCTATATCTATATCTCATATTACATATCTATATATATATATATATATATATGAAGAGGAAGAGAAGATAAGAAGCCCTCCTACACTCCTTTCAACTGATTTTAATTATGACAAATGGAGCGAAGTGAAAAATATTTCTAAATATCTTTCTCACACTTTCCATTATCTACCCCTTCTAAAAGTGAGAGCCATGCCTATTTAATGCATCTTTACTATCCTATATATATATGCAACCGACTCCTTTAAAATGGACTCACCTTTTGAGGAACATCCCTTTAGCTCTTTACTATTATAACTATATATTTTGATATTTTGTGCATTGGTTTCCGCCTCATGACTCAAATGATGCATATTTTTTCGCTACACAGAAATGACCTTTTGAATGTAGATGAATAACTTTTAGTCTTCACAGGTTGGCATTCTTCACACGGAACTATGCATTAACTTGCTACTGAAATGACGGCTAGATGACCCTTCACCTCTAATATTTTGAAAAGTCTGAGCATTAAATATTTCAGATGAGTCTCGTAATCACTCATACGTGATACATGGCTTGTCACCCCTTTTGGGTCCTGCTTTGAATCTGGAGTCCACTTGTTATGAGATCCACATGGGAAGCCACGACATCTTTAAGTTTTCTGCGCCCTTTAGGGTTGGGAATGCACAAGATCGACACTTGGCCCCAACCACAAGCACACCATTTGTTCCTTTGGGGAGTAAAAGACCCCACCATATATAACGTCACAACCCTTTTGGGGTGGGACCCTTTTAGTTAGTTCTACGTGGAAACCCTGTGGGCTTCCAAGACTTTGCTCCCTTATTTGACTCTTGAAGTTGCGACGGTTGGACACTTACCATCGCCTACGAGCTTGATTTGTGTTCTTTGTGCTTTGGAAAAGTTCCGATTCGAATAGGATTCAAAAATACAAGAATTTTCTTGTTTGTGGATTTTTAGATAACAATTCCCACATGGAAATGCTCACATGCATTTTCTTCATTTGATCAATGATGTTAAAATGGGATGGATTATCCTTTTTCTAATCCTTACTTGTCACAATATTTTCCAGAGCTTGAATGGGCACATGTGCTACTGCAATAGGTGCCTTAGGATGACTTTGTGGGTTTGGGGCTGTTCTTACATTGCTAACTCCTTGTGGGGTGAGAGTAGGTTGAGAAACAATTGGAATAGATGGATGCCCTTATTCTATGTTCCTCCTCTTTGACCATATATTGGAAGCCACACCCTAGAAAGGAGGTTGATTAAATCTGTAAAATTCCTTGGTTTGACAATTGACCAACGTGGTTTCAGTTGGAGTTGCATCTTCTTGAGTTGCTTGCTGATTTTCTTCCTCGCTTGGTTATTTGGACACACCAACGGTCCGCACCATTAATGCTTGATCAATGCAACATTAAAACATGTTGTTTGGTTGCGAGGTTGATTGCATGGAAAACACTAGTCATACTCCTGTGCAATGTTGTTTTGAGTTGGAACCTAGGCCCTTGATGTTGAATCTACGTTTGGATTATATGGTTAGAAAAACTTAGGAGCTTGAGATTATCCTTGGTTTTGATTTTGATTTGCATTTTGAGATGGTTTCTTGTTTGACTAAAAGGAGGCCTATTTAAATGAGCTTATGGCTGATATGGCCTAGAAATTTGAGCTTTCTACCTCTTAATAGTCACTAGCTCATTCCCTAGGTTCTCAGTAGATGTTTCATAACTTCATGGAGTTATTTTTAATACTAGAAGAATTATAAGCCTCGTTATTGCTTTGATTCCTAGGAATTGGAATGGGATTCAACTTAGGTGTTTGACTAGTCCCGCAGTTCCCATTTCCGTATAAAGGGGCATAGGAGAAAACTTTCTGCTTGAATTAAGTAGTTCTTGGCCCTGATAACTATGTTGTAGGCTCTTGGAAATGTTGTTCCTCCCATTGATTGTATCATCATGGCTATGTTTGAATTTAGAGCCTTCAAGAAATAGAGGAACACACCTTGTGTAATTGGTCTCACGGCCACTGGGATTTTGTCCCATGTCTTTTGGAATCGGAAATTAAAATCTACCATCTACTCATTTAGAGCTCTCTTGATTGTTGTCAATTGTTCCAATAAAGACAAATTGTCTACTCTTTCTTTGAATTGATGACAAAGGGCTGTACATAGTTGATTCCAGTTTAAAATAGACTCCATTGTTAAGCTCATAAACCATTGCAAATCCTTACCATTGAAAGAGGAAGATAATAACTTAACTGCAACATCCATTTCATTAATTTCGTGAATTACACAGACATTTACAATGTCTTAGATATGGTCAATAGGGGTTGTATGGTTTTCTCCCGTGAAGTAGGGAATGCTTTTCAATGCCGCAACCGGAATGAGATTTTTGTGCTTTGAGGAAAGTGGACTACTTCTCGTGAAGTTGACAAAGGTATTTGGTGGTGCTTGATGAGCCATTATGATTGGTCTAAGGACCCTAGTTGACTAAAGGAAAGGTCTACTAGGTGGAGGTGTAGACAAAGTCTGTTAGGTGGAGATGGTGATCTTTGTGGTCTTCTTCCTCTCCTTCCTCTACCTAGAGATAATTATAGGTACACAAATATTCCTTCTTCTCTTGTCTCAAACCTAGTTTGAATTATTCTCATGTACTTGAGCAACCTGTGTTGCTACACCACTGAGTTCTAACCCTAGGAGTCACCAGATGTGTTAGGAAATGAGCCTCTAAAGGCTAGGGTTTTACCAAGACACACACTAATCTTGATAAAATGGAGAAAATAACTTTGAAGGGCTTGAATGTTGATTTTGGAAGTCAAACCTTTATCTTGGAATTTCCAGTCTCCAAAATCCTGAAATGCATAGATCCCTAAAATTGAAAACATCCAAAACTTAAAAATTTCCAAACCCTAAACTCTGAAAATAGTGCACAGTTGAACCTCTCGAATCTTTGAAAACCAAAATCCCGAAATCCTAAATTTGGAAAAGTCTCAAATCTGAAACATGAAATACTAAAATCCTAAAATGATAAAAAACCCAAAAAGGTCAAAAATACCAAAACCGAAATCAAGTGTAAAAACCTTGAAATATCGAAAATAAGAAAATTGGAAATCTAAGAATACCCTTTTGAAGTTTGGCCCCCTGATTTATCTTTTGGTGAAATTTGGACTTGTTTTGCTAATGGAAAACCTAAAAATTGATTTCGCAACTCCGCCCATGTGGTGAAATTTTGAAATTGAAAATCTGTAATTTTTTAGATCCAAATTTCTTGAAAATGCCTTCAAAGCTTGTGGAAATGACTCCTGGTCCCACCGAGCATGCCAAAACTATTTATGCGAATTCACAAGACCCCCGAATGGTCTAGTTGTTGATGGGTCATTCGGTGTGATTGCACAACATGAAACTATTCCTAAAGTGTGGGACTTTGCAAACGGGATAGCTCTCCGGAGAAAGGCCAACTTCCTATTCCTAAATATTGACACCACATGCACCAAATTACATAGAAAACTAATCTAATCCTACCCTAATGCTTTCCAAGGAGACAAGGATAAAAGGATTGCATGAAAAGTAAATCTATTCTAAATGAAGGTGACACACCAATAAGGGATACTTGAATATATTACACTTGCTTGGGAATGAAACAAGTAAATTTGAAGAGGATAATCTAGCACCACAAGTCAAAAATACCTATTGCAAACCCATTTACCATTAAACACAACCCATTGAGATCTTGTAATAACAATTTAATAATGCACAATAACCTTAATTGTAATGAAAGATCAGATAAGACACAATAAACACAAAAGAGGGTTGAGAATCATCCACATATCTATTTTATTTCTCCAAAAGTTGATACAATACATTACATGGGGGCCAAAGGCACAAAAATTGCATTATAATGTTCAGTGGGAGGCTTGAATCTCCATAAATTTCTCATAGACAAGAAAGAAAGGAGGGGCAATTGTAAAAAATCTAACCTTTTGAAAAGAGCCCCTCCTTATAATTTATAGAAGAAGATGAATAGATAAGAGAGAGAGAGAGGAGAGTATGAAATGCTCCAAAACCCACCAAAAATCATTATTTTCTTCTACAATGGTCTTTGGGAAGACCTACAAACACCATGATTATATTGTGCCTTGAACAAGAAGAAATGGGTTTTCTTGCACTTGGGTATGGCCTTGGCTCTTGTAACTTCATCATGAAAATATTCCCATTAACTCATTAACTCCCCTTCACTAATCATCCCATATTTGAAGACCCAAAAATAGCTTTATAATGACTACAATTTTGTGAAAAATGGTGGAGTACAAAGGAAGTTATCATCATTCTTACATCAGGTTGCTTATAGGGCTTAAAATTCACCTACCTCCTTAACCTATGAATTTGGCCTCCACCATTAAATTCTACTCTGAAAATCCTTTCCATCAAGTATAATTTTGTTGAATTTGGCTAAAAATTGTGAAATTTATATGATTTTGAAAATGGACTACCATTTGAGCTTCCTCCTAACCACCAAGCTCTACATCTTACCTACCGAGCCCCTCAATTCAATGTAACTTAGTTCTCCTTTACATAACTAGTGAGCTCGCACATCATTTCCTCACCTACCCACTGCACACCTCCTAAAATGGTTCATTGGCCAATGCAACTCAACATGGTTGTTTGAATTTTGTTTGGGCAGGAGTGCTATGCTTTGGGATTTTCAATTCAGATATTTTGACTCATCGACTTCGGATTTTTTTCACCCTGATCTCTAAAACTATAACTTGTAAAACCTTGAAACCACCCCAACTCGCCATGTCCACCCCTTGTTTTGGACCTTCAGGCCATGTGGTTTCAGACATCCCGCTCGTGTTATTTTGGCGTTTAATGCCTTTCGAGTTTGAAATAACCACCTCGTTGACTTCAAAAAGGGTTTTGATCCCCAAAAATAGTGCCCCCTCTAATCAGTGGATGACACATCGATCAATCGCTTTGGACATCGATCTTCTTGTAATTTTAAAGTTTTTGGCTCACTCACCTTTCGTTTTCGTGAACCGAGCTTCTCTAAAACTCTGAAAACTTTTCCGCTCCGGACATTTTCATAGCTCTCTTGTTGCGATCTCACTCCACACCCACTTGAGCTGGTTTGTTAGTGTCTCGTTGAGGTGATCCGAACCTTCCACACCACCAGCGAGCTTCGACCCTTAAGTCGATCGACAGACCCCCATTTTCCTCTACAAGTGCTGAAATTGAAACCCTCAGGCCATTTCACCTTTGAGTCAAGTCGGCCCAAGCCCCGACTATCAGGATATCCCTTCACCATGTGGGCCCGCTCTATAGTTCAACAAATTGATATTTTCATTAGACTTCACCCATCGAAAACCCTTGAGCCATTTCCTTCACGCAGAGCCGACCCGACTTGACTGATCGTGGTGTATTCAACTTAGCTCGATGAGCTACTCGAAGATCCATCCTCCAATGCACCCTCTAAAGAATAATCCCAGCTCACTGAGCATCTCGACGAGCTCTTTTTTAGCTCAGTGGCCTCTATAAGGCCCAAATGTGAATTTTTGACCTAGAGCTCTCAACTTAGGAATTTTTGAATTCTTTTGTGTTGGAGGCTTGACAAGAGTGCATGCAAGAGGTTTTGAGGCTCAACACATTCTTCCTTCTATTTTTCTTGTTTTGGCTAGGTGTGGGCCCACGGGGCTTGCATTTCATTATCTTTCCAAATTGATCCTTAGGGACAAAACATAGAAGAGGAAAAAATTCCTCGATATGATTTTCACTTCGGAATCTTCGAATGTTCTCTTGAGACCCTTAGAAATTACATGTACCTCAATTTCATCATGTGGGGTCCGTTTAGGTGCCTAGGTCATGTTAGGTCCCTGTTGTCTGATTTTCTCGGGGGGTGGGGTAAAATTGGATAACAAGAACTTTATAAACATTTACAAAGATTGGATCCAAACCAACACTTATGCCACTACCAAACTTCTTGCAAAAACTTTGTAGGAGATGCTTTAGAATGGTATAATCAACTCCTTTCACATTCTATTATTGATCTAGAAATATTGGTTTAAGATTTAGTAAAGGCGCTTCAACAACATAACCTTCTCGAAAATAAATTTTAAAACTTCATTAATTTAAAACAATCTTCCAATGAATCAACCCATGATTTCATCAAGCGATGGAAACTGTTATCCAATCAAGCCAACCATTGTCTTGATGACCAAAATATTTGTCAACTATTCATTATTGCTCTTGATCAGGCCAAGTGATAGGAATACCTTATGCAAGAATTCAAACAACCACCTAAGTCTTCCAACACCCTTAAGTCAATGTCTAATTTCATCAATTATTAAGACCTTTATAAAGGAAAGATGATCCTACATTCCTCTTCAAATAATAATAGTCAGAATATAATTTCCCATAATCTACATCATCCACATTTATCCCAAAGAAATATATTACAACTTCTCCCCACCCCTCAAATATTCTTTACGAAAAAATAACCAACCTCCTTTAATCCTGATCTCTTTTATTGGTGGCACACTAGCATTGGCCACACTCATGAAGATTGTAGGGATCTCAAGAAGGCTACCCTTGATTTCTTCCTAGGGCCTCCATTTTACACCAATGTTATCATTCAAGAATGCTATGAGAAATACCAATCCCTTCTCCAAGTACAAAAAGAGCATAAGTATAGATTTAGCCACAATAAGGAACCCATGAACCATTTTATAAGAACAATCAAAGAGTCTTACGATCACAACTACCTCAATTCATAATATGTCAATGTAGCTAAGGTCAAATTTCAATGCAATATTGAACATATAGACCCTATACATAAACCTAAAAATCCTTTCCTAATGATCAAAAGGTCATTAATATCTCTTGCGAGAAGCTAAATGATGAACCCTCTCCCTCAATTGAGCCTCATCTAAAACCGGTGCGAAGACTCCTCGATAAGGTTTTTCAAACATATAAATCCCATCTAAATATGAGGCATCTCTCCTCTATCTCACCCACCTAGATACCATTATGACACTTATCCTAGGTTGCAATGAAACTTCTTAGATGAGCTTAATTCTATGACTTGAAAAACCCCTTTTATATAAATCATATGTACTTCTCCACAACATAAAACATTCTTATTTAAATAACTCTATTGCTTGAATGATGCTTTCGATGAGGCATAACACTCTCATATTATACCACATAACCACGAGGTTAATAACATCAAAATTTCCATTCCTACTTCAAACAAAATGTTTCTATTATCGTATTCTTGAAAATGATATAATCAATGATGATATATTATTTCATGTTAATGACCCTCCACTCCCAATTAGTGTCATTATTCATGATGCTCAAGTAAGGAAAGTTTTAGTGGATGAATACTATGGGATTAATGTCACTTCCTTTTACCTCATTCAAATCATAGGCTTCTCTGGCAAGAATCTAAAATAGACCCAAATTACTTGCCGTGGGTTTGATAAAACCCATAAGAAAGCCCTTGGTTATATTTGGCTTCCTATCACAGTGGATCCCAAGACAAGTATGTATGAAGCTCATGGTTCTTGATCGCCCCCTATCTAATAATCTCTTGTTCGGTTTCCTTGGACACACCATATGCATGCGGTGCATCGTTAAGGTTCCCATGCGAACAAATTATCCACAACAATCAACAATATAAGAACAATGCTGACCCTAAGACACACCCATACCTTTTCTCGACAAGCCCTTCCGTACTCCTACTATGATTGTGACACCTAACATTCCATATCTTGAATTCTATAATTACAAATTAAACATCGAGATGATAATAAACCAAATTAAATGTTACTTTCTCTATCCTCACTTTTCCAATTTCTCATTAATGGAGTTCTAAATCCTATGCAAATACTTTACATGCATGATAAGTAAAATTTAACCATACATGCAATTTTTTTGCTATAAATAAGATCTTATATAGGTACTCAAATTTGATTTACAATCAACCCTAAAATTCTAAACATTGAACATAAAAATCCAATGTTTGTTTCTTGTGAGTATTTACTTTTATAAATTGAAAGCATGTGTGTCACTTATGGTGATGGCATATTCTTTGTCATCCACATGATTTGAGTGGCATATTTAAGTTTTAGTTGACTAATATTTTATTTTGAATTTTTTTGTTTGAGAATGGGATTATGGGGCCTTGTGGGCACACGAGGGAGGATTGTATGGTTTGAAATAATGAATGGAAATTATAAATGGTTGAATTTAATTTTTGAAATTTATGGCATATTTTCATTTTCCTCATGTTGGTAGTTTAATACCGACGGGAAGTACACCTTAACCATGTTTAGTAGGTTATCTAAAATTTATATCAACATAAAGTTTATTCCAATTTGGAGAAGTTTTCATTCACCATGATATTGTTGATGAACATGCGTTTTTGTTGATTGATATTAGACTATTTTTTTAGAATTGGCGAACATCTACAACTTTACACATTTCAACTAATAATAGCGTTTAAAATTTTCTAGAACATGTTCATACTTGGGTTTATTATATTAGATAATATCCTTTTGAATCAATCACTTAAATGTGGAGTAAAGAGAAATTTATATACGTATGATAAAAATATAATTTGAAGATTTGTAGTATAAAATCTATTTAGCATTATTATTTTCTTTCTCAAACCTAAATGTCGAATCGGGATTGAAATAGATGCTCCTAAGAATGAATTTGGTGGAACTCTCACTAACCATGGGAATGTTATACCCTCTCATGGTGAAATCTTCAATAATGAAGTAAGATTCAAATATCGATATGACGTCGAATTGTATGTCATTGTTCAGTATGTAAGCACCTTTATGAGCACTACACACTCATAAAGGAGATAGTTATCCACATAGACTATAATCCTATGTGGTTAGTAGATACACATAATTTTTTTTTGAACAAGCCCCATTAGAAAGGATTGATTTTTTTGTAATAGTTACACCTATGTATTAAGCGAGATAAGGCAAAGTGTGAACCCAATAGCTAAGTGTTTTGACTTTTCTCTGACAAATGACACGCCTCAATATTATTGATTCATGTGAATATGAGATAGATATGTGTTCAAAGCTATGAAATACATAATAGATTTATATTTTTGGGTAAGTGCACGAAGTTGGGGGGCCAAAAAATGGACAAAAACTTGAAAATAGACAAAACGGGTACACATTTTGCAAAACTGCGCTCATGTTTTAATTTGTTTAGCTCAGAAATCACCAAACCTATAATGCGTATGCATTTCAAAGAAGTCAAAATGCGTACGAGTTATAACACGTACGCGTTATGAGTAGTATGGACCATGCATATGTGTTTTGGTGTTTTATACTTACACAAATAAATGTTAAGTATAAGAAATTGTACTTTAAATTTATTAAATATAAGAAATTAGGGTCACTCTGCACCTTATGGAAGTGGTCTCGTAGCTCCAATAGTTATAATCTAGAAGATAGTTTTTCAAAATCTAATCTGGTCAGTACTTACTCATTTTCAAGATTTCAACAAATGACCTAAAACTTTCAGGGCATATATATTGTAGTCGGTATTTGTTTTGGGAAAGCATATAGTCATTTTTAAAGGTTTTTTGACCTTCTAAAATAGATTTTGGCCCTACCACTGCTTGAATTGGTACTAATTTTTAAATTTGGTCCATAATTCACTTTAGTGACCATGAATTAACTCTATGATGTTTGTCTACTTCTTACTAAAAAGAGATCCTCACTTTGTAGATAGAGGATTGTTCCCTGAATGGGATTCCTGTCCTATGGCCAAAATGAGGTGATTGTAATGTGCCTCCTCCTTAAGGTTTGATAACACTACTAGGTGTTGAATGAGTTATTACGAATAATACCAAGTGAATTGCATCAAGTGAACTCAGATGATTGCTCATTATTAGAAACATGGTTCTCTATATAAAGATCATCCCCTCACCTTTTCTAGCTCTAAAAGCATCCTTTTATGGAATCAAACTCATGATTATCATACATGTTTTTGCTCATATGTCTCTTATGGAGACAAACGATGCCTTAATAATTTACAAATAATGGTCCTTGATAACTTGGTGACATGACTAGCTCATTTTAGCTTGTTCGAAGGGTGTTCAATTAACTAAAAATGACAAAAAATCCTTTTTAGGCCTTCAAAGGAAGTAGTCTCTCATCAAAAATAAATGAGTCGATCGATCACCCTAAACACTATTCCCTACAAACTGAAACACATTGAACGATCTTTTAGGACTTTCCTTTGGGTGAGGGTTTATGATTTAGGGTTTAGGGTTTAGGGTTTAGGGTTTAGGGCTCGGGGTTTAGGGTTTAGGGCTCAGGGTTTAGGACTCAAGGTTTAGAGTTTAAGGTTTAAGGTTTAGTGTTTAAGGCTCATAGTTCATATTTTAGGGTTTAGGGTTTAGGGCTCATGGCTTAGGGTTCATGGTTTAGGGTTTATGGTTTAGGGTTTAGAGTTTAGGGTTTATGGTTAAGGGTTAAGGGTTAAGGGTTGAGGGTTTAGGGCTCAAGGTTCAAGGTTTAGGGTTTAGGGGTCAAGGTTGAGGGTTTAGGGTTTATGGCTCAAGGTTCAGGGTTTAGGGTTTAGGGATTAGGGTTGAGGGTTGAGGGTTTAGGGTTGAGAGTTGAGGTTCAGGGTTCAGGGTTTAGTTTTTAGGGTTTAGGGTTGAGGGTTTATGTTTGAGGGTTCAAGGTTTAGGGTTTTGGCTTAGGGCTTATGGCTTAGGGCCTAGGGTTCAGGGCTTAGGGTTTAGGGTTTAGGGCTCAAGGTTTAGGGTTTAGGGGTCAGGGTTTAGGTTTTAGGGTTTAGGGTTTAGGGTTTAGGATTTAGGGCTTAGAGTTTAGGGTTTAGGGCTTAGGGTTTATGGTATAGGGTTTAGGGCTCAGGGTTTAAGGTTTAGGGTTGAGGATTTAGGGTTTAGGGTTTAAGAGTTAGGGTTTAAGGTTTAAAGGTTAGGGTTCAAGGTTTAGGGCAAAGGGTTTAGGGTTTAGGGTTTAAGGCTCGAGGTTTAGGGTTTAGGGGTTAGGGGTTAGGGTTTAGGGTTTAGGATTTAAGGCTCATGGATTAGGCTCACCCATTCAGTCATAATAATGTTCTATGTCTTACCCATTCTTATAAGTATTGACAAAGAGTATTCAACTAAAAAAGGTTAATCTACTTCGTAGGTAGAACATTCAAGGGAGTCATCACAATTTGATGCATTTCATCTACTGATATTTTAAAGGAGGGAAATGCCCATTGCATGCAAACTATTTCACTCACTGTAACATTTTGTGTCTTACCCATTCTTATTAGTATTGACAGAGAGTATTCAACTGAAAAAGGGTTCATCGACTTCGTAGGAACAAAACTCAAAGAGATTCATCAAAATTTGATGTCTTTCATCTGTTGATATTTTGAAGGAGGGAAATGCCCACCGAGCTCATAAACAAGGTAGTTGTAAAAGAAGACTTAATGATGGTTCTAGGCACAAGACTAGGAAATATGGTCCTAAGATATTCAAAAAATGAACTCACTCATGAGACCTACTAGAAATATATGAGGTTTAGGGGTTAGAGCTTAGGGTTCTGGATTTAGTGTTTAGGGTTTACGGCTTAGGGATCAAGGCTCAGGGTTCAAGGTTTAGGGTTAAGGGTTTAGGGTTTAGGGTTCAAGTTTTAGTGTTTAGAGTTTAAGGTTTATTATTTTTATTTTAGGGTTTAGGGTTTATAATTTAGGGTTTAGGTTTTAAGGGTTAAGGGTTTAGGTCGCAGAGTTCAGGGTTTAGTGTTTATGGCTTAGGGTTTAGGGTTTAGGGTTTAGGATTTAGTGCTTGGAGTTTAGAGTTTAGGGTTTAGGGGTCAAGGTTTAGGGTTTATGATTTAGTTTTTAGGGTTTAGGGTTTAGGGACCTTTAGGATTTAACATTTAGGCCTTAAGGTTTAGGGTTTATGGTTTAGGGCTCAAGGCTCAAGGTTTAGGGTTTAGGGGTTAGGGTGCATGGTTTAGGGTTTACTGACTCAGGGTTCGGGGTTTAGAGTTACGGGTTTAAGGTTTAGGGGTTAGAGCTTAGGGCTCTAGATTTAGGGTTTAGGGCTCAGGGTTTAAGGTTTAGGGTTTAGGGCTCAAGGATTAGGGTGTAGGGTTCAAGGCTTAAGGTTTATGGTTTATGGTTTAGGGATTAGGGTTTAGGGTTCATGGTTCATGGTTTATGGCTTAAGGTTTGAGGTTGAATTACTAGTTTAAAGTTTGTGGGTTAGATCTGGGGCTCTGGATTTAGTATTTAGGGTTTAGGGCTTAGGTCTTAGGGTTTAGGGTTTAGGGTCAAGGGTTTAGGGTTATGGGTTATGGGTTTAGGGTTTAGGTTTTAGGGTTTAATATTTAGTGTTTAGGGTTTATGATTTATTATTTTGGTTTTAGGGTTTAGGGTTTATAGTTTAGGGTTTAGGTCTCATGGTTGAGGGTTAAGGGTTTAGGTCACAAAGTTCGGTGGTTCACTTTGACTTTGTAGGCGTAACATTCAAAGAGATTCATCCTAATTTGATGTCTTTCATCGGTTGATATTTTGGAGGAAATGTCATATTCTGACTGTCCAATCCTTCCAAAGACTCTAGTAGTCCTCAATCCTTGGATTTACAGGGAGACACTGTTACTTGGCTTCCATTTATAATGATAAAGATATTTGTAAATTCGTGTTATGACCTCTAAATCTATATGAATTTCAAGTTTCTTGGAAATCACATCACACCCTTCACTAGGATTGATGACTACCCCTATCTTTTTGTTCAGGGGATTTTGAAAACATCCATGGGTTTATCATATAAGGAATTATCAATGAATGGAAGGTCACTAAGTCATAGGCTAGGTAACTCCCATTTAGAACTAAACAAGAAAGATTTACTAGGAAATTGATAACCCCTTAGTGTTCTTTTCCATTCCCCTGTTTCTATGCTTATTTTGAACACTTCTGTAAGTTTTGTCAAATTTACTATCCATTCCAGTAGAACACTTGAACTTTATCTTTCTCCAGGAGGAGAGGATCTGCAGAAATTCAATTATGATCCTACATCTATGCTTTGATATATTCTCTATGTTTCTTTTGTTTCCTTTAATTAATTATTTTGTTGTGATGGTTATTTTTCCAGCTTCCAATGAGTCATCTGGCTTGCATAATACCATACATGGAAATATGAGAAATGTGAAATTTGTTTTGAGTGTGAATAAATTTACATTTAAGAGCGCAAGTATGTGTGGGGAGAAACAAGTTTGGAAGAGATGTGTAATATATGCATTACTGAGGCACAAGGTAGATGTCATATCCATTTAGTTACTTGTCCACATCTCATAAACAAGGTAGTTCTATAGGTAGACTTAATGATGGTTCTAGGCATGAGACTAGGAAATATTGATGAAATATAGTTTGGGGTTTAGGGTTTAGGGCTCATGGTTTAGGGTTTAAGGTGCACTTACCCTTTTATGAGAAATCATTTAATTTTCAAAGATGGTAAATGATCCATGGATTCTATTGGTAGAATAATCTAATCTACTATCTTGGACACCTTCATGTACTATCAAATGAAAAACATTAAAACATTATTTGGGAAGCACATTGCGGTAAAATAGTTTGATATTTGGGAATAAATAAAAATGTAATAATTTTTGCATGTGTTTTTATCTCATGACATATTTTTCATTATATATCAAATCTTATATTAAAACTATACTTAAAATTGCAAATAAAAAAATAGTTTGTGCATCTATTTTGAACACTTCCAAGTATAGTTTCACATTACCAAAATTTTTCGTGAGTATATTTTATATCATGAATATATTTTCAAAGATTACCTTGTCAAATATAGTTTCGTTATTAGACAAGAAAAAATATCTTTCAATATGTTTGGATTTAATTTGGTTTACTAGAAATTATAGTTTGAGGTCCATGATGGATATAAATTTGATGGATTCAAGAACATAAATTCATCCGAAATTGATGGCCAAATAGAATGAAAATACATCTCTTAAAGTATATAATTAGATTCACTCAACACACATAAGATGAAATAATGATCTCATTAATCACAAATAAAATGGTTCTCCTCACAAATCTTCAAGAAATGATGTTTTCAAGTTTATTTGGGTGTTTTTATCCATGTTATGTCA
The DNA here is from genome assembly GCA_018340775.1 of Taxus wallichiana var. yunnanensis. Lineage (NCBI taxonomy): Eukaryota > Viridiplantae > Streptophyta > Pinopsida > Cupressales > Taxaceae > Taxus > Taxus wallichiana. The sequence continues at coordinate 602,401,039 of CM031238.1, forward strand.
ATGTACCTCAATTTTTGTCACTAATGATACAATATTGTTCAAATTAAAATGGAATAAGAAGGCTTTGAAAAGTCTTTAAAAGTAATAAAAATATTCAATGAAAATTCCACGATACCTTGAATATGAATAATTCCAATACGCACACTCTCGTAATCAACACCAAAGCATCATACCGGGCAACGTTGGTGGTAAAGAGTTTGATACACATGTAGAAAGAAAGATACAAAATTCCTTACATGAAAATATCACTTCTTCACAATGGAATATATACCATCACTATATAGGTAAGTAATAATATATTTGAGTTTCATCATCTATTCTACCTTGGTTTGCATATTATTTCCAATCTGGAGATTCTACATTCACATTTTAAAGATTTTCTAAAGTGAATAACTACAATAGAACAAGTATAATTAGATGAGTTAAGAATTGATTATAATTATGTACATAAGTGGATAAAATCATGGATATGAAGATTTATTACACAAGTAACTAGATCTTCATAGTTCATAAAGTAGTTAAGGAAAGTAATATCACTCATTAAAGGATGAATTCCACCAAAGAGCATGACAAGAGGACATTTTTACACTTGGTTTCTAAGTTTAGAGGAGTGTAGATCATTGCATCAATGATCGATACATGTGGAAACTCTACGAATATGGATAATATTAGCATTGGACATGTATTCCTAGTTAGTAACACTAGCATGACCCCTTCGACCCAACACCAACATTAGAGATAACACAAAATGGAATCAACTTAAAAAAGTAGAATAAAATCCATAAAAGCATATGTGATACCAACCATTAGAGTAAAATCCATTTTAATCCATGCAATAGTGTTGGATCCAAAGTTTTGAAATTTTCTTAGTATATTGCGTGCGTGAGACGATCAGGGAACATGTAGGAAGTTTTTGGTGTAGTCTGGACATGCGTGATAGCGTCAAGATCTCATTGTGGATTATGGAAGAGGTTTTAAGTAATCGAGTTACCTAAAAGTCCTCTTTTAAATGATATTGAACCAATTGTATATAAATAGAGGCTATGTCTCATTGCATTTATGTTTTGCTAAAGTTTGATCCTTGATCTTGTTATCAACATTTGGTGTTAACTTTAGTTAGCTCTATTGATTAGACAAGTAGTCACTATAGGTTAGTGTTGTTTATGACATGATGGAAATTATTACTTTGCAAGGAAACATTCATGTACACGTCTAAGCTTGATATGAATATAATGAAGGGTTTTGAAGATATTATTGTCTAATGAATGTCTACACTATCCTTGAGGTAAGCTTGTCCTGTATGAGAGGATGGATTGAGGTAGAGGTGGATTAGTTTCTTACCATTAAAGAGGAATTAGATGTAGCAAGAAGTGGATAAAAGTTTCATCTAAATCGTGGAACTTCATACCCATGTGTATTTGGAAAGCGTCAGGTTTATCCTCCCTCACATCCAATTTATTCAAGGATCCACTCATTTTGAGAAAAAGAAGACTTGTAGTGAAATAACCCTACCCTTTTCAGAAGAAAACATCCCATTTTAGGTTTAGTAGACAAGTCACCATGTTGAATGTTCATTATATCCCACCTTCCCTTTTCAAAGACCCTAAATTTGTTATACAACTCGAAAGATAGATACCTATCATGATAAATTTCATATTCCTACATATTATCAAAACTCTCAAATCTCCCTTTGAGATGTGGGAAATATGTTTTTGCATGTCTATTTGATCCCTAACATGACTATAGACAACTATAAAAAAATTATGAATAGTGATGATGAATATCATTTCTTAGAGAGTTCAAGTTTTAATATGAAAGCGTAACTTCAACACACACAACCAACCGGAAATCAACAAACAAGAGACAAGGAGACAAGGAATTATCCTGGAGAAACCAAATTGGGAAAAACTCTAGTGGGTGAGTAATTTCCCCCATACATTATGTAATTCTCTCAAAAAATACAAGATTATTGCCATTGTGGCCTTCATGAAATGTTCAAACCTCTCATACTTGCAATTACTTGTTTATAACCCTCATACTTGGATTCACCCAAAACCACTATGCTTTGGATCTGTTGTTCCACTTTTATTTAAACACATTACGATTAAGAAGGAAGAAGGAAGAGAAATGAATGGTTTAGGGAAGTGCAAATGTTTATGAATCGTTCACATTCATGTTTTTGGGTAGGCATTTATTCTGAAATTGCCATGAAATTGCACCATAAACTTCCTTCTCGAACAAGATTTTTGTATTTGTCATTAGAAGGTGTTTGCATCACCTTCAGACCAACTCAACCATTTTTACATTATAATTTACATGAGAGAGAGGGGCTATTAGAAGTTAAGCTAGAGAATTACAAAAATTGGGCACTTTTTGATCCATTTTCGGATCATGCTGCCCTAATTTAAGGCTTTTAAGTCCCTAAAAGCTTCAAGAACTAATAAGGTGAGGAAATTTCTTCCCCACATATTCTTTGGAATACCACTTGGCCTTGTTTATAAATTTACCTTTAACCCAATCAACCGCGGTCTTTCACTCCTTGTTGTGTTGTCGTCTCTTTTCACATGTAATACAACATCCTCCTCTTCTATCTCGATCATCTGGGGTAATATCCTCAATGAAGGGAAGTAAAAACATTCTTCTTCATGATCTAGCATTATGGGTTCAAAGAGACATAAGTTTTCAACATTAACAACTGAATATATTCTCATATAAGGAGGCAAATCCACCTAAATGCATTCTTTCCCACTTGTTCTAGAATTTTGAATAGGCCATATCTAAGAGGTTTGAGTTTCTTAGCTTTACCTTGGAGTCTCTCTCTACTAAATTACACCCATGTAAGGAAATACTTATCATTTTTATCTTTGTTCATGTGTTTCTTTCTACTTGGCCCATGACTCCTTTAACCTCTCATGTACTGGAGGTGTATTTGTTGAATCATATCAATGAACTTCTTAACTTAGTGGACTTAGGATCGACCCTCCCATTGTCTCTACATGGTAGCCTCAAAACAACAACAAATTCACTTTTAGGCAAATAACCAAAATAAGTATCAAAAGGAGTCTTACTATTAGAAGCATAAAGTGCCATGTTATAAGAATGCTAAATATACACCAAATTATCATCCCAAGCCTTAGGATTTTTCTTGTTGTAACCCCTTAAGAACTAAACCAATGTCGATTTACTACTTCGGTTTGCACATTGGTTTGTGGGTGAAATTAGATAAACCTCTTTATCTTAGTATCCATCTTCTCCCACAAAGTAGACCAAAATTCCCAATAAACCATGAGTCCCGAATGAAACAAAAATAAACCCATTGATTAACAAAAAAGTAACATAGTTTGTATCACTAGATTTGAGAGTTTTCTTGCAAGGAGTAAGAATACACAATTTCTTGAATTAGTCCACAACAAAAATAATAATCATATCCTCTTTTTGGAAATATGCAAAATACCCACAAAATCCATGGAGATGTTTTCCCATGGTTTGTATAGAAATGGTAATGGCATATATAAATCCAAATTTCTATTGCTAGGTTTGCTTGAACTACATAAAACAAATCTTATGATAAAATTGGAAACTTCTACTTTCATATCGGCCAATAAACGTAGCTTTGTATGTGTGTGCAACAATCTTTGTAACACCAAAATGACAATAACCTTAGAAGTGTGTACTTCTCTTGTCAACCGTATTCTTTCCCCTTAGGAACACATTTTTCTTATTATTATAGAGAAACCCATCCCAAAAGTAATATTCTCCATTAAGCTCAAAGGCCACATGAAATATTATTCTTTTTCATCTCTATGTAGTGGGATTGAGAAAAATCCTCATCTACATTCACCAAATTGGCCAAGAGAAATGGTATTTTCAAATGGATATGGAGTCCACCAATGTATTTCATCAAGATATCTCAATCTACCACATATTTTCCCATTTGAACAACCTTCTTTCGAAACTTGTTGGTGTACTCTAGTAAATTTTGGTCTTTCTTTTTAATAACGTACTACCGATACATGACCTCTCTTCCTCATAGAAAATATGATAGGGTGATTCTTGATTAGAATCTTAAATTCATCCCACTTAGAAATAGGAGGAAACTTCTTAACAACCATTTGTGTGGCCCCATCGTTGGCGATTGATGAGAGGTTACTAATCAACCTCTAACCTCCGTTTGCCTCCATCATCTAATTTCATGCTTCTAACTCAACAAATTAGGCTTTGAAGATCAATGGTTTTCAGGACGTCAGATTCCATCGAAAATGCATCCGTAAGGCAAATTTTTTTATTTTTACAATTTTTACAATGACACAAAATGACTTTAAAAAGATTTGACACACTTTTAGACAAACGAAAACAAACAAGAAAACAATAGTGAGACACAAAACATGTATACGCAACATTTTATGGACGACTCTGACACATTTTAACGACATCAACTAATTTGACACAAATACTGAACTCTAGACTTTAAAATACTCTTATTTTTGGTGACTTATCACAATTGACAAGGACAAAAAATTTAATAATATTTAACTACTTTTTATTCAAGTACATAATGACCCAATCACAACTCTAAACAATGATTACAAAGAATGACACACTATTCAAAGACTTTTAAAACAACTATTGACTCGATTACAAAGACATTAATAAAATTGATTTTTAAACATTATAAATGAATCACCTAAATAAACAAAAGAATATATAAGACTTCCTAAAATCACCTATCAAAATTAAATACTTAATTGACGTTGAAAATGAAATAAAAGCAAAATTTTGTATCTAAAACAGTAAAACCATGGGCCATGTATTGGCGGTTTTGGTGGGCGACAAATACGGTGAAGGGCGGCACTAGGTAGTACAATATTTTGCAGATATAAGGGGCGAGGATTCTGGGTCGCCAAAGAGCTCGGTGTGGACTGATCTCGAGTGACAGGAGACTCGATACAAAAAGCCAAATCATCAAACAGAAATTGAAATATCCATCCGAGTACGAAACTATTGAGCATGACAATACAAATCTGGGGACGCGTTTGACAAAACGATACATGGATTTGTATCAGGCTAGAGTTTCTCAACGAGCGTTGAACACACAAGGATCAACTGACAGAAAAATCACACTGCCACCTCTGATTTCAATGCTTAGAAGAAGTCTTTAATGATGCCGAGATCTGGAGAAGCTTAAACTAGTGTGTAAAGCTAACAGGGTTGTTTTAAATGGAGGCAAACCTTTCCAATTCGATACACTCTTTGAGAACAAATACACCAATACTCATGATCTACGCTCCAATATGGTCTGAGATGTATCTGGTAGGAAACAAATTTTTAAGCAAACTGTTGCAGAATGTGTATGAATGAATATGCTTTTCTCTTGATCAGGTGCATGTAGAATGACATGAGCCAATACATCTCGAAGACAATCTGGAGTGTACAGATCACAGGACTCCAAAATGCCTTACAGATTTCCTCAGACTCTCATCATGTCACTCTGATGCCAAAGGAAAGGGTACAAGCAAATTTTAAGATAACAAATACAATAAACTTCTGTATTCTCTATATATTTCATACATTGCATTTGGCTATTATATAGCCACAACAATAGGCAAACCAACTTCCTATTAAATAGGAAGTCATACTAACTTCCTCTAACAAATAACAAATTATATATGTGTATATATAGTTGGTTATAAAAATATATATGACTAAAAACTAATGAATAATTATTGTCGTAATTATTCATTTTACAACAACTACATTAATAATGTGAGCACTACATTATTTTCCTAATAACCATTTTCACTACCTCTCTAAGTAAGAGACATATAACTGCAATGCCAACACAAGTTAATCACACAAATAATTTGATTCTAATTGTTTTGATACCAATATGATCCATAAACTAACTACAAACAACTATAACAAATCCTATGAATAGTGATAATGAATGTCCTTTCTTAGAGAGTTCAAGTTTTAATATGAAAATGCAACTTCAACACTCAACTAACTAGAAATCAATAAAACAAGAGACAAGGATACAAGGAATTATCCGAAGAAAATCAATCGGGAAAATCTCCAAATGGGTGAGAAATTTTCCCACCTTCCACTATATAATTCTCTTAAAAAATACAAGCTTATTGCCACTATTTGACTTTCATAAAGGTTTAGATCTCTCTTACTTACATTTACTTGTTTACAACCCTCAAACTTGGATTCACCCAAAATCAATATGCTTCACGTGCTCTTTCACTTGTATTCATTGCTTCTCTTCTCATGAAGGAAGAAGGACATGATTTTTTAGAGAAGTGCAAATGTTAGTAACCATTCACATTCAAATTTTTGGGTGGATTCTTAAAACTTTTAACTAGAGAAAAGAGTAACCGATGGTGAGATGGTTATGGGATGGGCTTAATTGAGTATTGAGTGCGACTGGGCCCTTAAAATTAGAGGTAGAGGGTTGGTCAAAGCCCTATATAGATATCCGGGTGAGTTAAGGATTAAACAACCCTTATCTATATATGACAGTTGTAATGCCTCGTTTCTCACGTCCATGTAAGCTAAGCTTTTAACGTTGTGGTGCTTATGTTGACCTCTCGTTGGCTTCGCCCTTGCCACAGAAAATGACTGGAGTTCTCCCACTCCGTCTTGTCTTGCGCGTCGTGTCGGTGTTTCGTGGGTGTTCCCGTCTCACCCATTTCGTTTCCTTCTATTAAAGGAAAACTGTGCGCTCGATTTATTGAGCTCGCGAGTTGGCTCTTGTTATTTCGATTAATAAGTATTAATAAGTGGTAATAATAATAATAATAATAATAATAATAATAATAATAATATTCTTATTTATCGGTCGACGTTAACCTCGCCTTCTGAGCGTCGATTTGAAACCAACCCTGTTGTTAAATTTTGATAAGCGATTACATAAATTAATGCTGGGAAATGAGGATGAAGCTCCATCCTGCTCGGCATTTAAGGCGAACAAATTAAATATGGTTTAGGGTTGTAAAATCTTCTAAGGCGTGCTCGAATGGGGAGAATTTAGGATTTGCGTATCACATGGATCTCTCTCCAAAATAGACGTCTTTTCTTGTAAACCGTGTTGGACCTTCCCTGGGATCTGGGGAAACGTGTTTGAAATCGTATTGGGTTTTGGCCTGCGTTTTGTCTTCGTGATTCGTTTTGGCTTGCTAGCCACGTTTTCTTTGTTTTGGGGATTTGCGTGCTCAGTTGTTTGGGGATCTGCGTGCTCAGTGGATTGGGGGTCGCGCGCCCAGATGAAAATCTCACATTTGTAAGATGATTGCAAGTTTCCTTGCTGTGTGGTCGTTTTCTGGTGCGCAGGTCCTGGGCGCGTCCTTTTGTGTCTTCCTTGGCCGCAATGAAACCCCCTCATGCCTTATGCTGGTGTGCAAATCTTGGACGCATCCCTTTTTCCTGCCCTGGCCGCGTGGGTCTGTGGGATGAAGGAATACTCCGTTTTTGTGGTCATGTGGACTTGGTTTTTTTCTGTTGCCTGATGCGTTTTGGGGGAAGAAGGGGCGCGGGTTTCTTTTCTGGCTGCGCACAGCGCACAACTGGTGCAGTAGGCGTGTTACTTCACTTTCATTGGGTGCTGTGAGTGTGTTCGTGTTGGGGAATCCACAGCAACAGTCTCTAGCCAGGCAGCAGGCGCGTGCGGTACAGTAGGCGCCTCTTTGAGCGCTTCCAACAAGCAGGCTGTCCAATAATGTTGTTACCTGTTCAGTATTGAATGCATCCTCAAACTCGGGATTCCCCTTCAAGATATTGTTATCAAAATCGTCTATGTGGCAGTAAGAGTGTTACCAGGAGACCTGATGAAATTTATTACAAAGATTATCTATTGGGACCTTACTTGTTTTACGATGTAACTCATGGAAGAGAATCTCATAGAGGTGACAGATCACACCCACAGGCACAGGAGATCTATGCAATGTTGGAGAAGATGTCTTGGGAGATGAAGGTAGCAGGATATTGTTCAGATCCAGAACATGTACTGAGTGAACGGGAAAGTGAAAGTATTCCTCTGCCACCATAGGGAGAAGATGGCAATTGCATTTGGATTGTTAAGCCTTCCCCGTGGGACAACTCTCAGAGTTGTCAAGAACCTTAATGTATGTGTTGACTGCCACACTGCACCAAGTTTTGTCCAAGATTGTTGCAAAACAAATTGTTGTGAGAGATGCAAAGCGGTTTCATCACTTTACAAAAAAAAAAAAAAAAAAGGAGGAAAATGTTCTTGTAGAGATTTTTGGTAATGTCATGTGAAGCAAACTGCAGACATAGTCTGGCACTATAACAAGGCGCACTGTGCCATGTCTGCAGTGATAAATATGGGACCAGATTTTAGTTCCAGTTTCTTTAAATTTTTTTATTATTCTAAGCACTTGTAAGATCTAGACAAGGTGGCCGCCCTCTCCCTGACTGTACCAGGCGCTGCCATGAGGCTAGCATAAGAGATCTACGTGCTGAGGAAAAGGAATGTTTTTTTTGAAATGTGTTGTAGCTGGAGCCTTGGTTCGACGTGGCCGCATTGAGGAAGCCCCAAACAGGCATGATAAGCCCTAACCCTCTCTCTTAATAATTTATTTACTTTAGCATTTAGATAAATCAATCTCTGCAGTTTTGTTTGAATTCTGTATATGTGATGTCTCCTTTGGATTGTTGATGTGTGATTCTCTTTTACTAAGTTAGTAACGTCTTGGATTCTTGATATTATTTAATATTTATTTACATATATATATGTTGACTCTTTCTTGAACGAGATGCCCAAAAGAAATGGGTTTTCGAATGACTTTTAATCACATTTTGCATGAGCTGATCTCTCTCCAGTGATTCTCGCTTTTCGACCTTATAAAGTTAGTTTATCATTTTGCCATGATTACTCCTGTGAACAGTGGTTTCTGTAGGAAATATTGTGGTGTGTGAATGAGATTTAGAATTTTTCTTGTCTTGTTTTTATTATGTAAAACATGGCTTGAAAACGGGAAATTTTCTCGAAAGACTGTGTTGGTCTTTTAATGTGGATTGATAATAATATAACCCCCCCCCCATTAGGATTGGAGGCTTCTATTTGGGGAGAGTCGTACTGGCTCTTACTGGTCCTTCTAGATACTATCCGACTCCTTTGATTATCGTTTACTTTGGGGATTATTGAAAACCCCTCACCAGGCCCTCTACTATTCTTATTACTATGAGCTTACTTTTAGATTGGAACGCTCCTGAAACATGTGTTAATGGGGTTCTATTTTGTGACCCTTTTGAATACGGTAAGCCTCAAGACGTTAGTTTGTGCGGATAACTATATGGCTTAAGTTTGAGGCGCTTCTTAGATCTTCGAATCAGTTGAGGTAATAATGAATACATCGAACTCTCATGAATGTGTACATTCTGCAAGTTTGATTGACATGTGATGGCCCTCAGGCGTATGAATTCAGACAATGCTTGAAATATGAGATTATAAATTTATCCTATACCTTGACTTCAAAGCTTGTTGAAATGTTTTTTGGTAGCAAAACAGATGAATAGGGAAGTTTTGAGAACTACCCTAAAAAGGATTCTTACACAGCCTTAAGTAAAGGTGACAACTACCATAATGGGACTGTTCATACCTTATATGACGTTAAGGATAGAAGTCGACCTGAAATTATTTAACTTCATTATATAGGACAATGATTAATACCCATAAATTGAGATATGCAAGTGGAGGTTGAATTATATAATATGATATATTATGCTATCAGGCAACCGGTAAGGATAAATATGTTATTTCAATACTTGGTTAGCGCGTGGAATATTTTCTGGCATTTACGATGATTATTATGTTAGCTAAAAATTGGTACTTGCATCTCAATTGTGAGTTGAGATAATGTTGATACTTGTATTTATAGTGGCTTGGACCACGCTTACCTGTTTTAGCTAGCCAAATGTACCTTCTACTCATTAACGAAGTATGACGGTATTGTTGTTCGTAATTCATTCCTCTGAGATGGACTCTTATACTAATAGAGGCATATAGAGACATGATAATAAACAACCGATAGGATATCTAAATAATATATGAACTTACTGATTGGTGGAACCCTTGTTTACATAAGTACATTCTTTTTATTGTGAGATAAGTATCAAAAGTATACTTACATATCCTTGATTTTCTATAAAGGTTGATACTCGGGTAATATTGATGATTATCATATGATTGACACTTGTATTTATTATAGAAGCTTAATGTCGTTGGTGCTTTTATTTAATTGAAAGATAATATTGTTGGACACTTATATATGTGAAGTAGGTTGAGGGTATTAGGTGAGCGTTATTATTGTTACTGTAATTTAATTATGATTAAATGCAAGGTTAAGGTTGCATATCTTCTAGCCACTTGGAAATTTTGTTCATATGTAAGCAGATTTTAGGGAAGTGATCAATGATGGGTATGAAATGTATTATCATGAGATGTGCAGTTAAGATTTGAATACATGACTAGGAATTATTTGATAGGGAGTATTGCAAAATTTCATTTATTTAAATGCTAGATGGCATAAGTTATTAGGTGAGGTTTATATCTTATCATGCTCAGTTCTAGCGAACTGACTCTAGTAAATATTTGTTGCAGATGGAATGTTAGCGAGTAGATGAGGGATAGACTTGTAAACTTGTGCATCAACCTCAGCTGAGAAGTTCTTACTTGAATCCTTTTTATATTGTTCAGCTATTGAGATCATACAGTGGAAAATGTAGGAGAGGATCTTGGTCTTGGTATAATGTAGTTGTGGATTTTGTCATCCTAACTTTGGACACCTTTGTTTGTTTGACCATCATTGAAAATATTAAAATATTGGTTACTGATTGTTGAGCGACCTTATTGGATTATTGGTATTTTAAGTGTGGATGTAACCTTGTTTTGTTCTGGTGAATGAGTGTTATTAAACTCTACCCTTGAAAATAAATGTTGAGTGAATCTTGCTATGACTTATTAATAATGCGACATAAGTAAAATAACGTGGGTCGTTTAATACTTATAAAAGTTGAACTAAAAGTTATATTTAAATAAATTAACGTAGAGGTTACCAACTTGAGAGCAAGGAATTCTTTAAAGAAATCATAGGCGAGACTATCTTTGTGAGTAAGAATTATATAACATGATAACCCTAGCTTCTCTAGTGAACATTATTCCTTTTGGGTGAAATTTGTAAAATAACCCTAAGGTGAAATGAACTGTTAGTTGTTAGAAGAGGACAAGATTTAATAAGCCTGAGAAAACTTAGCATTGTAAGAAGCATTGTACAAATCATATCTAGAGTCTTAGCAAACTGTAGTTAAGGATCGAAAGAGGTTACATAAAAATAAATAACCATCAATAATTTCCTCATTGTGGCTTGCCCTATCTGTAGGTGTGTTATGTGGTGGTTTCTTATGTTGTTTTGTCAGATAGAAAAGTGAACCATCCTTGGTGTGTGTGAACATTTCCGTGCTACCCTTGTGGTCATCCTTGTATTGAGTTACCCACGGAGTTAGTTGTGACCTTGGTGGTGGCATGTTGTGTCGTGTTATGCGTCAAAAAAAAAAAAAAATTTATCCTGTATTTTACTGTGTTGTTTGGGTGTGAAATTTTTGGGTCACATGACATGATTAGGATCAAAGGCCCAAATTTAGCTAAAAATTCTTACGAAACTATCGCAAAATTTCACAAAATTTCCTTCTCAAAATAGAACTTTGTGGCATTATCATTAGAAGTTATTTGGATCACCTTTAGATTGACTTAACCATTTTTACATTAGAATTTACATGAGAGATGGGATTTTACAAGTTAAGCTAGAGAATTACATAAATTGGTTACTTCCAGATCCATTTTTGGATTATGCCTCCCCAATTTAAGGATTTTCGGTTCGTAAAAGCTTTCAAGAACTCGATGATGTGAGTAAAGTTCTTCTCCACATCTTCTTTGGAATACCACTTGGTCTTGTTGGGTAATTGACATTTCAACCCAACCAACCACTGAAAGGTCTTGCACTCCTCGTTGTGTTGTCCTCTCTTTTCGATGCAATACCACATCTTCCTCTAATTCCAGTTGATTGTCCTGGAGAAAGATACTCAATGGATGGCGAAACAACCCTTTTTCTTCATGATCTAGCATGGAGGGCTCAAAGAGATGTAAGTTTTTAACATTAATAATGAATATATTCTCAGATAAGGAGGAAACTCCATCCGAAATGTAGTCTTACCCAATTGTTCTAGAATTTCAAATGGGTCATATTTAAGAGGCTTGAGTTTCTTATGTTGGGGTAATAATGTCAAGTAGGGACACCATTTAGGTGGGCCACCACTTCACACCCCTTGATTAAATTTTTATTTATAAACTTTATTATGTCGGCTCTCCCATATTTAATTAAATCATATGATTTAATTAAAAGAGGAAACAAAGGCACCCTTGCAAATGACTCACCCACCCTATTTAATAGGGTGATCCCTTATGGGATTGTATATGACATCGCACATAGTACAATTGGGTGTATTGAGGATTCGTTAATTATAAATTGTAGTAAATTATCGTGCAAGCATTATTGTGGGACCGAGGAGGAAGTGGAAGTGTTGGGTAACATGTACGTAAAATTATTAATTAAGGAAAATGCTTTATTTCAGATTGGGATATTTTACCTTCGAGTTTTTCCCATTATAAATCCTTTGTTATGTTGTGTTATTTACTTTTGTTGTGTATGTTTTACCCTACAAATTTACTTTATATTATTACATTTAATTTATTAAATTATATCTTGCACATTTACATAAACCTATAATCCTTGGCATTAATGGTTATTAATTAATCAAATATTTATTCTATGATTTTGACATGTTATTAGACCCCTATGAAGGTTTTTGTGTGTGCAGGATCTTCTGAAAATTTTACAAGAATTGTTAAAAAAATTGGCGGAAATTTATAGGTTGGAAGAAACTATTACAAATTACAAGGAAGTGCACAAATTGAAAAATTGGGAATTCTAGTGTACAAATTTTGAATAAATTGCATACAATATATTACTATTTTAATATAATACGAGTATATCCGAGAAATTTTGTTATATTAAAAATATATACATATTTTGTCCCAAATATGGGATCTCTGATAGTTTGAATTAAAAAAATTACAAAGCTGCTGGAAAGTAAAGCCTGGCCGCCCCTGATTTTGGTATGTCAGTCACCCTAAATGCGCGTAGAAGTGTCTATAAATCACCTGCAAAGTGAAGTGAACATCAAATTTTGTTTATGAAACCCTAAGGGATTATTTTTTATATATAACCAAATAAATATTAAATATGGAAAATAAAATATAAAACAATGGTTTAAAATACTGCTCATACTTTAGGCGCCTCAAATCAGTGGAAAAATTTGCATATACCTTCTTCTGCACCCCTGGACACCTTTTTTTTGCTTATAATCTTGCATACCTGCAAAAACAAGTTTTTTTGGGCTCTATTAATCCAAAAGCCCCTTTAAATTTAAATAAACCAATATTTTTTTACAAAAATCCATGGTGTTTGAATTTAAATACAAAATAAAACAAATACAGTTCAATATAACCCTGACGCCTCTATTTTTCCTGATAAACCTGCATATAACAAAATTATTTTGCTAAAAAATGTTTTTTTAAAACACTTATATTAAATTAAAACAACAATTAAAAATTGTTCGAGAAGACCTGAGATGCTTCCAACATCTAAATCAGATTGCATTTAGTATGATTGTTGTCAAAAAAAAAAAGCCTTGGTTTTTGTTTTAAGTCTATAATCTTCTCTCCTGGTGCGCCCCCTTCTCTGAGACAAGAAAACAATAAAAATAAAGTTAAACTCCCTAACCTTAAATTTTTAGGGATTCTTCTTTATTCCTTTTACTTTATTTTTCATATAGTAAAAAAATAATAAAAGTTTCTTTTACGGGAAGGGAAAAGTAGAAAAGTTTTATTTTATTTATTTTTAACTTTAAAAACTAGTTATTGAAACTAAACTTTTTCCTAACTAATTTATAAGAGCTAAATAACTCTTGTGGTTAGGTAAAGGTGTGTAAAGTCTTTGGACTACTATGAGGTGAGGAGTTTGACTCACAATCCTCACATTTAATTTTAAAATGAACCAAGTATACAAGTAGCTTCGGAAGAAATATACTAATAGTTCACGACCAAGTATACTAGTAGCTCCAGATCAAATATATTAATATCTCGAGACCAAGTCTATTAGTAGCTCCAAACAAGTATATTAGTAGCTCTAGATTGGAAAAATGAAAAATTCAAATTTATTTTATTTAATTTTTAAAAAGTTTTTTTAATAAAATTGAAAGAAAGCACACTTAGATTTCCTATTTATCTAGGTGTATTTTGAAAATCAGAATTTAATTTAGTTTAATTCTTATTTGAAAATTTTACTAATTTTGTTATTTAGTGGAAAATTTGTTTTTAGTTAGAGTTGTTCTCAAACGTATGTTTGTTTGCATTTATCGGTGGAACAATTTGTTTTTCAATGGATAAATAACAATTGCTAAATGGAACAAATTATATTATATGATGAGTTAGGTTAAAAGCTATTTTTATGGAAAAGAAATTGTGGGATCTTGTTACTAGTGTGGAGAAATGACCCACTCGGAAGGCAAGCTAACCCCAAAACTTGAACTCATTTTCCCAAAGATCCCATGAATCCTTGTCGAGTTATTATGCAAAGCATAAAATATGAATTTCTGTTGCATATAGGACACATGGAATCTCTTGATGATGTTTGGAAACAAATGGAAACCATGCATGAGGGCAATCACCTCTCAAAGATAATTAAACTCATAATGGAACTATTTACGAATCCCATGAAGGGGGATGAAAAAATAGTTAATTATTAGGCTAAAATAAAAACATTAAAGAAAAGTCGATGGATGTAATTATGAATTGTTTCAGGATAAAATACTTTATTTTATCATTCAGATAAATATCCATGAAAATTATGAAATTACACGTCTATCTTGAACTCTAAATACCAAAATGAAAATGATTTACCTGATCTGGATACCCTATCATCTCTTCTAATTCAAGAAGAGTGTGTTATGGAAAATTTTGATTTAAAAGAGAATGCCTCTCAAGAATGTTATCTAAAAATGCAAACCCTCTCAAAATAGAAATAATAACAACCTTAATTAGAAACCAAACCTTAGATCAAAATTTAAAACTAATCCTAACTCTAATTCTATCTAGAAATAGTCAAAATTTCAAAGTGAAATTCAATGACACATGTAACAAATGTGGAAAATTTGGTCATAAGGAGTATGATTGTTGTATGAAAAAAAACAATTTTGTAAAAAATACTAAAAACAAGAAATTTAACAATTAAAATAAAGATCAAACCCAAAACCAAAATCAAAACCCCGCAAATAACACTAAGCAGTCTATTTCCGTGATTTAATAAAATATGAATATTAAATCTAACTTCGATTCAATATTATGATAAAATAAAACAGATTACAATTCTTGATTACTCTAAAGATGCAACCGTGTAAGTAAACAAGGGAGATAGGGCACTTATCTATTTTTCACTTATCCCGAAGAAGATTTGAACTGGAGAAACTCGATGAAATGGATGGGTAGAGTTTCAAAAATACTAGATATAAATTTTGGAGCTTGCAGATTGAGTCATAAACGGGTGCCTGGGTGGGGTGAGAGGGCACTGGGCGCAAAGATCTCTTGTAGGTGCTCGTGACTCGCATAGAGAGTCACTATGGTTTCACCATCATTCTTTGTTGGTCACTAGATGATTGCCAAATTTTCTTATAACTGCAAAACAAATGATATCCGGTAAAACCCCAAACTAAATCAAATCCTAAAAAAGAAATATACAACTAGGGATTCATATTGACCTTGACAATCATATGACAGAGTGAACTTACGACCGAGCACCGCACTATATCTCAAACTTCATGTAGTTCTATGTACTTGTGTGTGAAATCCTGTCCTTATCTCCCTCATGTGATGATGCTAAAATAGTGGGTTATAGCTAGATAGAATGGAAATGTGTGGGATCAAATTTAGAACTTCCCCTTATTATACATTGTATACAGAGTGATAAGCCTAAAAATGCAGTCACTTTGATAGTATGTAGATATGATTTCCCTTTAGAATTTCCCACCCTTATAGTGGTATGTATGTTGTGTATATATAGGGATATTTTGCTTGAATTTTAACATTAGTGACATGAAATGTCGACTAGGACCTTGGGATAGGAGTAAGAAAAACAAAAAGGCCGACCACAAATGTCAAAAATGTGAACAAGAAAAAATAGGAAAAGAGTGCCCGGGTTGGAAAGGAGCACCTAAGTGCTAGTGTCTAGATTGGGCACTGGTGTCCTGGGATAACTAATGAAAATGTGAAAATACTGATAGACATGGATCCCTGTGACTTGAATAGAATAGAATCGGGCAAAAGTGATAGATGTGAGAGATAAAGACAATAGAAACAATCAAATCAAGCATATGGACTAAGAAGTGTGTCACTAGTGAATAATTTTCTTACTCAAGATCCATACATATAACAACATACTTGGTGGTGTAGTAGTATGTGCATGATTTTTGTCTATATTTTCCCCCTTATGCTATTTGAATGAAATTAAAGTAGTGTAAAGGAAGTAAGGAACATACTTGTGAGGAGTCTGAAGAAGTCCTGTTGTAAAAGTACATGCAAAATAATAACATATAGCATGACAGACCATGGATCAGTGTGTCAATCTATGTGGCATAAATAGAGACAACTAACCATTGTAAGGAGAACTTGGAGAAATTGATGATTTGATTTGGAGATTTTGAATTATTGCAAATGGAGATTGAAAGGGGTAAGGAGTGATCAATTCTTGACCCGATTTTATATGTTCGAGAAACTAAAGGATTTGGGTGTGCTTCCGTCAGAGGAAGATTTTTAGTGAGAGAGGTTTAGTTTCACCCTCTAGCTATGATTACATTCTTAAAAGTGCAACCACTAAAAATGGATAAAAGACCAAATTTTATTCCATTTTGATCCATGTTTAGCTATGTGTTCAATAACCCAAATAGGAGTAGCATAGGAAAGACAATGACATCTCATTGCCCTCACTCCATGGGTGTTGTGATTAAATGTAATGCTAGATTCCTTCCATGTTAGGCCATCTGGAAGTGATAGAAAATTTAAATTGATTCCCATGTTAGGTCATATGGGAAAGAGGTGGTACAACTCCGAAGTTAGGTCATCTGGAAGAGATAATGAAGTGATGTTTTACTGATTGATTGAATTGATTCAAATATTGAACATTTTTTTGAAATTGAATGTATGCGATAGGATACTCGTGGCAATATTTTCTCTTTTTCCCCAGATTAGGTCATTAGAGTTAATATATAGAAAGTATTTGAATAGATTGATTGATTTGTTCCTTTGCTTGAAAAGTGTCAAATTTTTTGATAATGACATATTAGGAGTGTCAAGTGATCGTATATTAGCATGAGGGGAATCATAGGGTGATCCCCATTATATGCCCCCATTTCAGTGAAAGGTGGAGTGGTATTAATAATGAGCACTAAGATGAAAGTAAATGTGAAACAATGTAATAGTGAGTAAAATGTAGTATAGTAGATGTCACATGATTACGTGTATGTCAAGTTAAAAATGTGCCATATTGGAATATAGCATTATGGAATAAATATTGTACAGTTGTGGGAGAAATTCCAAACCGAATGGCATAAACGGGAGGAAAATAGAGTAGTGAAGCTCAAGATATGAGCAAAACCGTGCGTGGTGTATTAATTAGAAGAACACACACAAATAGTAATCATAGTCAAATGGAAAATTAAAATGTGATATAGATAGTAATAGTAAAAAGTGAATAGTAACTTCATTTGAACCGTGCTTGAGTTAGAATTAGAGCTTTAAGCTTGTGAAGATGCCGCAGATTAGGGTAGCAAGGTTGAATAGGTTTGAGATGGTAGTGGAGGCCCTAAATTCAGACGCTTGATGATCTGGTGAGTAAGGCTATTTTTGAAAAATGTGTCAAATTTTGCTCTAATTTAGAAATTTTTGTAAATTTGTAAATTTAATATTTTTTGCATTTACAACCGGGTAAGAGCAGATTAGGCATTAATGTCCCTTGGGACGCTAGTGCTAAGTTCTAAGCACTCGGTGATCGTTTCCTAGGTGCCCCACGACCTACTCCTAGGTGTTGATAACCCGAGAGAGGAATTTGGTAGGACAATATGAAATATCAACATTTTGATGGATTTTTGTGCTATGATTAGTTGATTTTGAATATGTATGAGGTACTAATGTCTATTTTTGTTGGAATTTGTGCTGTGCAGAGGGATATTCATTCGAGGGAGTTTCGTGGAGGTTGACATTTGAGTACATTGTTAACTTTGGGTTTTCAGATGTGGAGTGGGACATACTAGACCATGTTGGCTTGTGACACATAGTGAGATTGGGGAAGTACCCCATAATATGCCTATGATTACTACATTATGTGAGTGGTGGTGTGTAAATACTTGTACTTTTTGGTTTCTACTGGGGAGATGAATATGACTATAGAGGATGTGTATCGCACATCGTAACTACCATTGTGGGTGAGCGAGTTGTAGGTGATGGTCGTAGTGGATTTTCAAAGGCATATGAGAGAAACTAGGTGATACTTTACAAGGAAATGGGTATAGACAGAGACCCATATTAGTCTAGATGCCATACTGAGATCAGGTGTTCGTGATTTTGGAAGTTTATTGCAGTGATAATTGTTTCATCATTGGTAGTGGAGGGTGGTGGCGTATGCATCTTGTATAAGATGCAAGACATTTTTCAGCGTATAAAGCAGCATGGGATGAGGTTTATATGGGTGCAATGTGTATTGGTGCATTTATATAGGGACCTATACTGTTTACATATGAGGACCATGGTGGTGGACTTGGAGCCACCACATTGTTACATGTTTGGGCTTATGAGCACATTGTTATATTGAGGCCCTTTTGTGGGTCATGTGTAGAGTGGGCGAGGCATGATATATTCACTATGAGATGGGTAGGTACTCGAGTAGGAGGTTGGATACCACTACTTATTGATTAAGCAAATATTTAAATTAATAGATGCTAAATCTAAATATGTACCATCATAGATATAAACAATAAAGTATAGATTTGACACAAGAAAGTAAACTAGAAAAATGTGAAACCCTAGTTGTAAATGAATGGATAAAATACTTAGTTAATTTACTGATAATGCCAAGTTATGCTAAGATGAAAAAATGATGAAACAGAAATTAGATCATCACAACTAGGTGAAGAAAAATGTAGAGATATCAAAAGTATCAAGACTAGGGAAGTTGGATATGGTTAGGGGTGCATGGGGTGCAAGGATATCCTTTAGGAACTTGTGAATGATCAAAACATATGAAACTCAATTTGTTAAGGTCGTGAGATGTTCATTGGATGTCACCTTTAGTCACTTGTACTTCGTTGGAAGATTGTTGAGTTCACTTGAGACCCGCAAGAAGAAAGAGCACCTACAAAACCCAAAACACATCAAATCATAAAAAGAAAAATATGAAAATGGGGAGTCGGGACCGACCTCGATGGTCACCCGACCGAGTGAACTTACAATCCAAGCACTACTCTACATTTCATACTCCTGTATTTTTGCATGTGTGTGTAAAATCATGCCCTAGGTGGCTCTTTTGCAAGTTTCACTTGATAGTGAGTAATAGCTAGATGTAGAAAATGTAGATAGATGTGTACATGGAAAAATAAAATTCCCCTCCTATGAAGTGTATGAAAAATAATGCAGTCCCTTGTCCCTTGAATGTATGCTAGATGGACGCTTTGATGCGCTTTTAATGGCCTTTGGATGTAATTATAGGTGGTGATAGTAGATGCTTAGTGTTTGGTCATTTATTATGATCACATAGCTTTGTATTTATATGATTCCCTTGGTTGAATTTCATAATTAACCACTAAAAGGTGAATAGTAAGAAATAAGATGCCCAAATGGCTAGAAAATACCCAAAATATGCGAGCAAGATACAAAGAGGTCGGGGGTGCCGGGCACTAGCATCCTAGGTGGGCACCGGTGTCCAAAGTCAGAAATACTAAAGTATCAAAAAGACATAATAGGAAAGAATGTGTGTAAGACAAAAAGGAAAAAAAAAGCAAACAAAGGGCTAAAGACAATGATCAATTAGTATTTTTCTTGCTTAAGAATCATATGAATAATAGTATGTGATTAGGACTAGAAATATACCCAAAGTTCATAATTTTGTGTCTACATTTGCCCCCACTTTATCTTGTTAAGAGAATTATCAGTAACGTAAAGTAGATAAGAGATGTGCACTTGATAACCATGTAGATCGATGGAGAAAATCATTCTAGGGAGACAAGAAAGAGTATGGAGTGATAAAAAAGTGAAGCGTGGAAGATAGAGAAGAGGAAGTGAAAAATGATGACCCTAGGGGTGAAAGTGTATGTGTAAATATCATGTTGTAGTTGTTGATGTCACTTGATGTTGGATGATGTGACTGCTGTTTCCCATAAATAAAAACCTACAAAAGAGAAGAGAAAAAGAGTAGTCAAAGATGTGTATATGAAAAATTTGATCAAAACATGTAAAAGTATGTAAAAATATGAAAAGGAACATGTGCATCTGATCCATGATGAGTGAAAGAGATAGAAAGGATCCTGAAAATGTTGTGGAAGAACAATTTTTTTGGGGATCTCACGCTAGTTGTGCAAGTCAAGTTTTTGGGAAATATCATGCCAAGTGTGGAAGAAGTGTAAGGAGAAAGGTATAGTGTTATTATCCAACCTTTGATTGCATTCCCGTTGTCATGTAAATGTGCAACAAGAAAATTCCCAATTTTCAAGCATGACAATGATACCCCTGTGTCAATTTTTTTCAAATTTTACCTTTTCACAACACCCTAGGTCTCCCCATCCGCAGACTTTGGCCTTACCCGGTGGGTCGAATTAACCTAGTGGACGTCAAATCGGTCCCCTAGGTGAATTAGGAAAGTCAAGTCAATCCCCCTAGGTGATTTTAGGAGTTCTTGAAGAATGCCAATTTTGGGTAGTTTTGGGAAGGGCTACCATTGGCCTTCCTAGGAATAGTGTGACCCCTGGAGCATAAAAAGGAGAAAAATACAACATAGAGATGCAATCAAGTTCTAATAACATCAAGGAAATGATATTGGAAGATTCAGGGAAAATTTGGAAGTTTTAGGGAAATTCATCGAAGCGAGGTTCTCGGGCCTAAGTAGTGCACATGGCCAAAAATGCTATTGAGCTTCGGGAAGTGACTCCAAGAACTCTGGAAGGAGTTGGAAGATAAAATATACATTGTAGGAAAGGTAATTAATATCTATACAAAATGGTGGAGTCATATTTTCCACAACAATTAGACACAATATGTTTATATCTAGTTTTTATCATGCTCGGTCGGGGAGCTAGATCAAAAATACAATTTTCCAGGGCTCAAATGGAGGAATCAAGAGCCGAGACACCCAAAATTGGATTTATAAGGACATTGTAAGTCAAATTAATATAAAAGTTTGTCAAAAAAATCCATCAGGAGCTCAAGTTATCTCCATCACAAGTTGACTCAAGGTGAGTCTTCCATAGCCAATTCTTTGCAAAGTGGACACATGTTAGCTCCAGAACTTGGCACATTTTATGTCCCTTTTGTCCCTTTAGAAAAGGGACATAGGGGATAGTAAAATGTTCCCAACCCTTTTTAGCCCCCTGATCACTCATAGGACCCTCTCGTATTGCCGTTTAGCCCCAGGAGCCTGCCGGAGCCTATCCTCACAATGCACGGATGACACCCAAGTGTCACAACTGATGCAATGTGAAAAATAATGTCCCTTTTTACCTTTAGATAAAGGGACATAGAGGACAATAAATTTTCCCAGCCCTAGGTATGCCTTCTGGTCCTCCATACGCCCGAATTTCAGCCCCCAGGTGCTTCCCTCAAGCTCCCTAGCCCTAATGCTCAGCCTGCTCGATTTTGACAAGTGTCAAATCAAGGTGTGATATGTAAAATGATGTCCCTTTCATCTCTTTAGCTAAAGGGACATCAGGGATAAAAATGCACCCAACCCTTGGTATGTGTTTTTGAATGCTTTAAAGCTAGGACTTAGCATTTTTCTACCTTCATTTCATCTCCCCACATCTGTACACCCTGTTGGAACTCTATCCATTTTTCTCTCGATGTCTAAACCACTATTTCTGCAAAAATAACTCCAAAATCCTTCACACTATGAAAATATAGATATATTAGAGGAAAATATGATCAAAGAAATGAAGAAGAATGAAGAACTTCATTTGAAAACCTCGTAGCCGTGAGACGAAGAAATCAACATATCTTGCAAACCAGTGCACAGATTGAGATGAGATTTTTTTGTCTTCACCATTTTTAGAGGCCATAAAAACATCGGTAAAAAATCTCCCATTCATAGCATAGATAGTTCACAATGAAGAAATCCCCATTTTTGCACAACAAAAATAAAAATCCAATTTCTTGATCAACCGACAATCGGTTTGAAGAGAAAATTCATCGGTAAAATAAGAAGAAAAAACCCACATCAAAAATATAATTTTCATCTCAATTCGAGGCCAAAAAGAAACCTACAATTTCCAAGCTCCATTAATGGCTACCATGTCCGTAGCTTCTAGGTGAAAAATTTAAAGTTTTAAAATCTCATAAACCAGTGATCGGGTAAGCCTAAAATTTTAGAGGGGTGATATTGGGAGAAACCCATATTAGAAAACTTTGTTCCACCATGATTTGAACACTAGAAGCATACTTGCTAAAAATAGTAGGATTTCTATATGGGAGAGTGCTATTTTGAGTAAGCCATCATCTGAGGAAGTTGCGAAGGAGGTCGTGAACATAGAGGAAATATTATGGGTGAAAATAATTGGAGTGCTCACCTTGGTCCAAAATTGACACTTAATATGAATAGTAAGTGGTTCCATAAGCACTGCTAAAAATAGAAAGTTGATTCGGAAGGTGAGGGGAACACAAGGAAAAAAATGAATTCGAGTTGTCATACCCAATGGAGGTACGAAAGAGCTGAATTCTCATACTTACTAAAAATAGTAAGTTGTCTCATAAGCACTTACTAAAAATAGTAGGTCATTCCAAAGGGTGAATTTCACAAAAGGAGCATACATAGAATTGGAAATTCAAGTTGACAACTATGTTTAGAGCTCGAAGAATCATTTTCTATCACTTACTAAAAATAGTATGTCACCCTTCCAGACATAGTAAGTGTTGAGTAATCATGAAGTAAAAGTTTTCAGGATGAAACCATCGTAACCTTTCGCTTCTAAGTATGAGATAGAGGATAGTGATGTCTCCTATATGGATTTCAATGATCTAAAGGCTCACATGACAGCCAAGGAAAGAGGGAAGATCAAAGATCAAGTATTCACAAGTGGGTTGTTCATATCTACAAGACACCCCATGTCCATACAAAGCATTGAGATGGTCTTGGCCTGCTCACACCACTATGAGCCTAAAACGTGGAAAATTTGAGCCAAAAATGGTGCGGAAATGGAATTCATTAACCCTAGAACCATCTCACTCACTCTGTAAATTCCAACATCACCCAACATGGTCATCATCATGAAGGAGAAGGTCATGCACAAGTGGGAAAAGATGGATGCATACATGCAAGGGATTGCACTAGGATCATGGATGAAGACAGGGAGAAAGCCCTCAAGGATGCAAAAACACTTTTGAGATGCTTGTTTCATGGAGGCTATTCAGAAACAATCACTCTCCTCAATAGATTGATGGGAGAAGTGAACACGAGGGACTTCCAAGATTGGATGACCCTTTTCATCTTGACAGTGACTAAAGGAAAACAACGAATTGACTGGGGGAAGATGATTAGTGAAAACTTACATATGAAAATGCTCTAGATGCCCATGATAAAGAATTTCCCCATGACTTCTTACTTGGTCTATTTTTGCTAGCCACTTGAGGTCATTCAAGGGATTGGCTCTCACACAAAACATTGTTGCCAAGGTGCTCACATTTGAGAAACTCCTGCAGTTGTTAATGGAAGAAAGTCATAGACACTTCACCTACATGAATGATGCATTCATAATGTACATGGTCCAAAATTTGGAGGGTGATTTGGAGTAAGGATGTCGCCACAAGTAGTGTCCTTAATAAAAAAATATGGCTCCTATTTCATATAATTCTTGACTTTCTCCTACTTGCAAGTTTTTAGCTTCAACCAAGCTCCCCTAAGGTTTCCCAAGTACCTTAGTGACCAAATTATACTATTTGAACTCTGCAGGTAGTTCATATATGATCCATAGGGATCCAAAATGACTCTACTTTATCAAATCAGCCAACATGAAGAAGAAAAAAAATATACACGGAGGTTATGTCTATTTAGTGACAGGACCGCCGCCTGTGTAGGGCGGTGGTTATAGAACCACCACCCCACGGGGTGGCGGTACTGACCTGCCGGTTTGCATTGGGTGGCGGTCCTGGCTCTTGCAAACAAAAAATAAAATATGATGTGAATAATCCTAGAATTCCAAAGGGTGTCCATGTCTCTTCTTCTGCATGACTTTTCCCATTCTCCAGTGCACGGGAGAACATGAGAAAGACTATAAATGCATGTTATGGAAGAGAACAAAGGCATCGAAGCATGAAGCAAGTGAGTAAGAAGCTCTTAGTGTTGGAATTGTGATTTGTAGAAGCAAGGAGTAATTGAGTCAGAGCAAGCAAGTAACTGGGAGGAAGTGTGAGATATTATCTACTTCTCTTTCATACTTATTGTAATTTCTATACTTATTATTGAATTGGCCAATAAAAGTGGGAAGAAAGAGAAATTTCCCTTCCCGACTGGTTTTTCCTCCTCTGGAGGTTTTCCAGGATAAAATTGTTGGTGTATGAGTCTATATTCTTTCCCTTTCTGCAAATTGTTGATTCTAAGCACAAGTATAATTCATTCACTAGCTATCTCTGTTATTTTCTAATAGAAAGTAGAACAACAATGATTAATTGTGATTCTGTGGATAATTCCAAAGTTGAAGAGTTTACAGATCATTTTGGTATCAGAGCTAACAATTATCCAGGACTTGTGGTATTCATTCTTGGATTTGTATGATGACAATGATGAGATCTAAAGGCGAAGAGGATTTACCTTGCGATCCAAAAATTTCTACAAAGAAGTGGAAACAAAGAATTCAGGGATAAATGGAGGAAGAGAACTTGGTCCGTAGAATCGAGATGCTGGAGACCATGATGGATAGGATGTTTAGAAGGCAAGAAGAGCTTGCTGATTTAGAAGATAGCTTCTGTCAAACAAGACTCCATGGACTCAGTGGTTTGGGGCTTAGCTGAAAAGTTTGGCATAGGAAGGAGCCACCATGAGGAAAGTTATGGGGAAGAACATGAAGAAGAGACTTCTAACACAAGAGAAAAGGTAAAATCTGATCATACTCCTTTTAAAGTTGAAACGAAAGTTGAGATTAAAAGCTTTGAAGGAAAAGTAGATGTAGAGTTGCTTGATAAATGGTTAAAATAGTTAGAAGTCTACTTTAGCATCCATAATGTCACTGAGGCACAAAGGATCACCTTTGCACATCTCAAGATGGAGGGACATGCTCTGGTTTGGTGGGAAACCCATCTAGCCACTTGTGAAAAGAAAAAGCGTCCTATTGTGAAATCTTGGCAAGAATTTAAAGAACTACTTAGAGCTAACTTCTATCCTATTGGCCATAAGACTGACCAAATGATTAAATGGTAGTATTTTAGACAAGGTAGTGGTCAAAGTGTGCAAGGACTATACTACGGAGTTTGGAGGCAATCCATGTTGCTTAACATGGTCTTGGAGGATGAGGATATTCTGACCAAGTACTTGGGAGGACTTCACACTCACCTTTGAAGAAAAGTCATCTCCACAAAACCCAAAGATCTCAATGAAGCATGTGTACAGGCATACTACATAGATGATGAAAAGAAGCAAGGAGAAGTAGAGCCAAGGGTAAAGCAGTCAACAAATCAGCAGAAGAAAGAGTTTGGGAAAACAAGTAACAAGGGTAAGTGGAAAGGGAAAGGTAAACAAGCTGCCACTACTTTGAATACTTGTAAAGATCCCAAGAATTTTTGTAAGAATTGTGATATCAATGGTCATATTGATGCTACATGTTGGAAGTTGCATCCGGAGTTGCATCCAAAGAACCAAACCAAGGACTCGAAGAAGTCCATGAAAGCTGTGAAAATAAAAGGGGAGGTGGAAATCGAAGATGAATTTGATGTAGACAAGAGGCTTGGATGCACGACCACCAACATGGACAGCCAGGAAGAGGAGATGAGTAGACTATTCCAGATCAAAATCCAGATCAAGAGAACTAAGGTAAACGCTTTGGTTGATACCGGTTCTTAGTCTAACTTGATTTCTGAAGTAGTTGTAAAGAAGCTTGGTCTTGAGACTTACGAGCATCCACACCCTTATCCTTTGGGTTGGGTGAAGAAGGGTGTTGAAATTTAGGTAACAAGAAGATGTAAGGTCAAGTTTGGGATAAATTCCTAATATATTGATGTTTTTGAAGCTGACATTATTCCACTTGATGCTTTTGATGTTGTATTTGGGAGTCCTTACTTGTATGTTAGGGATGCTATATTTATGAGGAGGAAAACCAATATAGATGGGTCAAGGATGGGATCAACTACAACATCTGGGCACACCAACGTAAGACACAAGTTACTATGGTAAGTGCTAACCAAGCAAAATGACTTATTCAAGAAAATCATAATCAGTTTTGTTTACTTTTATTAAAGGATAAACAAGATGGGGTAGAAGTTGTAGATATTTCTAACTAGGGAAAGCATGATTTGGATAGTATTATTCAATCTTTTTAGGAAGTATTTCAGGCTCCTAGCGGGTTACCACCAAAATAGGAAGTAGAGCATGAGATTTAGCTATTGCAGAATCCCCTCTACCGAACATCGGGTTGTATAGGAAATCCTTTCTCGAGAGTATTGAAGTAAAGAAACAACTCTAGGAACTACTAGACCAAGGGGTGATACGTCCGAGCACCTCACCATGTGGTTCACCTATTGTGATGGTGCCAAAGAAGGATGGTTCTTGGAGAATGTGCATCGACTACCATGCTTTGAATAAGATCACCATAAAGAATAGATATCCACTTCCCCGCATAGATGATCTCTTGGACCAGCTTTAGCATGCCAATTTTTCACAAAGTTGGATCTCAAGTCAAGTTATCACCAAGTTAGAATGAAGGAGGAGGATATATGGAAGACTGCCTTCAAGAAAAAATAAGGTTTGTATGAATGGTTAGTACTTCCTTTTGGGTTATGCAATGCACCCGCTACATTTATGAGATTGATGAATGATGTATTGTGGGATTTCATAGATTCATGTGTCATTGTATATCTAGACGATATCTTGATTTTTAGTGCCACATGGGAAGAACATCTAACTCATTTGTAGCAAGTCTTGCAAGTTCTCAGGGAGAAACAACTGCTTTGTAATATGAAGAAATGTGAATTTTCCAAATAGTCACTTGTCTATCTTGGGCACGTGGTTGGAGGAGGAGAGCTATGAGTGGATCCAAAGAAGGTGGAAGCCATCACTAATTGGCCAACACCAATAGGAGCCACAAAAACTAGGAGTTTTGTGGGAGCAAGTACAATACATGCGGAAGTTCATTCCGGGATTCTCCGCGATCACAACACCTCTACACACAGTGGCCACAAAGAGTAAGAGTTTTGACTAGGGTAAGGAACAAGACAAATCCTTTGAGTTATTAAAATACAAGATTAGTCATGCTCCAGTACTTTCTCTTCCTAATTTGTAGCAACCTTTTGAAGTAGAGACAAATGCCAATGATTACGCCATGAGTGCAGTGTTTCCTCAAGGAGGTAAACTGTATGTTATCATTATAAAACTTTCACTTCAATAGTTAAAGGATATTCAGTATATGATAAGGAAATGTATGCACTAGTTCAGGTAATTAAAAAATGGAAGCATTATTTGTTGGGTAAAGAAACTATTGTGCACATTGACCAAAAACCTCTCCAATATTTGCAAGCACAGTCTAAATTACAATAAGAAAGGCACTACAAATGGATGGGGTTCCTTCAACAGTTCCATTGGTGATTAAATACAAGAAGGGTAGTACAAACTTGGTGGTAGACATGTTGTCTAGAAACCCACACAAGAGAAGTTTTCTTGTTTGGCCACTATCTCTCAGATCGAGCCCTTCATGAAGGAAGCTTACGGAGAGGCATATGCCCAGAAAAAGACTTTGGGGTGAATTTTAGTAGTTGTAGTCCCAAGGGGCTGAAAGGACAGGGATTGAAGATTGTTATCTCAAATACGGGCTGCTCTACCGATGGGGGAAGCTTTGCATGCCAAAATAAGAGTGAATTCTATTGATGATGGTGTTGGTAAGACCCTAGCCCAATTGTAAAGGTACGTGTATTGGCCCAATATGCAAGAAAAAGTATCAAAATTTATATGGGTATATAAAATTTTTTGTACTAGTAAGCCTAAGACTAGGAAGGAAGGTTTGTATATGCCTTTGCCAATACCTACTCATCCATGGGAGGACATTTCTATGGATTTTGTAGGAGGATTACCTATGTATAAACATGGCCATGACTATCTCTATGTTGTTGTCGATAGATTTAGTAAGATGTGTATTCTTATGGCATGTAAAAAGATAGTAAAAGCACATGAGGTGACAAATATTTTCTTTGCTAATGTATGGGTGCATTTTGGTTTGCCAAAGTCTATTGTTTCTGACAAGGATTCCAGGTTCTTGGGGAAATTTTAGACTACTTTGTGGGACAAGATGGATACCAGGTTATAGAGGAGCACAACTTTCCATCCATAGACAAATGGAAAAATAGAGGTGGTAAACAGGACTTTGGTATAGTTGATTAGAGGGTATAACAGAAAATACCCAAGGACTTGGGATGAGTCCTTAGCCTACATTAAACATTCCTATAACCAGGCAGTACACATATCCACTATGAAGTCACCGTTTGAAGCATGCTTGGGATATCTACCTACAAATCATTGGACATAGCATTTGGACAATAGGATGAGAAGGATACATGAGACATAGAGGTGACTAGAGAAAAAAAATTCATTGAGAGGATCCAGAAAATCCATCTCAAAGTCAAGGAACAACTAGAGAAATCTTAGGCCAAGTACAAAGCTAGACACGATTAGCATAGAAGGGAACATAAGCTTCATTTTGGAGATAGAGTTTGACTTTACTTGAGCAAGGAGATACTTCAAGGTCAAGAAAAAAATCTCAAGCCATTATGATATGGACCCTTCACCATATTGGAGCAGGTTGGAGAAAATACCTTTCGACTTGATTTACCATCATTCATGAGGATGTACTCTGTAGTAAACTATGAGAACTTACACCTATATGAGCCATCCATGCTAGATGAAGATGAAGAACTACAGTTTCTACCTTCTATTGAGGATTGCGTCTTGGACTCATAAGGTGAATTGGAGGAGGATGTAGTACTTTGCAAAAAAAGGTCAGAGAGACTAGGAGAGGTCCATAGGAGTCTTGGTAGATTGGACTGAAAGGAAAGACACCAAGGCAGGCTCGATGGTACTCGAAGGAGCAAGTGAGGGAATTATTTCCTCATCTACTCCCCACTAAGATTTTGTGGGACCAAAAGCCTCCTAAGAAGGGGAGGTGTGATCCATAGGGATCCAAAATGACTCTACTTTATCAAATCAACCAACACGAAGAAGAAAAAAAAATATACATGGAGGTTGTTTGTTTAGTGACAGGACCGCCACCTGTGCAAGGCGGTCCTGTCGGTTTGTAGTCCTGGGACCAGCTGGTCTACATTGGGTGGTAGTCTTAGCTCTTGTAGATAGAAAATAAAATATGACATAAACAGTCCCAGAATTCCAAAGGGTGTCCATGTCTCTTCTTGTATGAATTTTCCCATTCTCCAGTGCATGAGAGAACATGAGAAAGACTATAAATGCATGTTATGGAAGAGAACAAAGGCATCGAAGCATGAAGAAAGTGAGTAAGAAGCTCTTAGTGTTGGAATTGTGATTTGTAGAAGCAAGGAGTAATTGAGTAGAGCAAGCAAGTAATTGGGAGGAAGTGTGAGATATTATCTACTTCTCTTTCATACTTATTGTAATTTTGTACTTATTATTGAATTGGCCAATAAAAGTGGGAAGAAAGAGCAATTGCCCTTCCTGACTGGTTTTTCCTCCTTTGGAGGTTTTCCAGGATAAAATTGTTGGTGTATGAGTCTATATTCTTTCCCTTTCTGCAAATTGTTGATTCTAAGCACAAGTATAATTCATTCACTAGCTATCTTTGTTATTTTCTAATAGAAAGTAGAACAAAAAATTTAATTATGATTCTGTGGATAATTCCAAAGTTTAAGAGTTTATAGATCGATATAGGTAAACAACAGACTCAGAAGCATGAAAAATAAGTTGATCTCATTTCCCGTATCTCTCGGGGTGTTTACATGTAAGATTGCAAATGATGTGTCTCATCTAGAGGCTACCTCCACACATTTGAATCTACATTCCTACAATCAGACCTAATTTGACATTCGAGATGATCCTGACTCTTTTCATATCCTAGACTTGCACCACGATTCACAAATTAAAGACTATTGGGCTAAGCGTGTTGATGATTTTAATTATGGGAGAAACGATCACATGAGGATGACAGTTGATGAGAATAGGAAATTCAATTTCTCTTAGTATAAAGATATTTTTCAAGATGATGGAACATAAATGTATGATCTTGAATATGCGGTGATCAAGGTTTCCCCATTGCCTCAAGTCAATTGGCATGTTCATGAGTTAGGAGATATAAAGGAATGAACTGAGAAATTTGTCAAGAGAATGAGGGATTGGTTCCAAAGAAAGAGAGACATGGTTATTCAATCACGAGGTACCCCCACAAGTTAGAAACAAGCTTCACAACAGTCATCGTTGAAATTTGTGGAAGTTACTTCAAGTTCAAGACACTCTGGAGAAAGTTCAAAATGAAAGGCCACATAATTGGAGACTTCTTCTCATGAAAATTCACCAAAGAGATCCATTATAGAAGAAGACTCGGTTGTAGTAATGTAAGAAGGATACTTGGCTATAGAAATGCAAGAAGAAGACCCAATAGAAGAAGCAAAAGTAGAAGAAGAGCACACAATTCAAAACCCCGGTATTCAAACAACCACAAGAGGCCTCACCGCTTATGACACTAATGCCTCTCCCATCTAAGATGTGCCTCCTCCACTCGAGCAAGGAATGGTTGATATACCTCTCATGGAGCCTAAGTCTAATGAAATGTTCCCATGGATGCAAGAGACAATAACACCTGATACTCACACTATTCAACAAGTGGCGGTCCCTAATTTATCGATAATTACATCATTAGCCAAGAGAAGAAATAGAAATCTCACACACATGGCCTTATAGTTCTACAATGGAGAAATAAGTAATCAATATATTTAAGTATCTTGATTGAAGGTGATCAAGCTAGTGGATGAAATGACATCGAATGATTATGAAATGAGAATAATCCAACTAGGGCTAACTACTCATAAAGGGGACTTGCATATGTACTAGTAATATTCCACTCACTTGGTGGTGAGGAATAAAGAATACAAGAAAAGGACCAATGAGCTGGAAGAACAGGTGTAAAATATTTCATCCTATATATAACACCTCGTGGATCCAAGTACCTCAAAAATTATATTGAGGAAGTTGCACCCATCAAAAGCTTTGACCCAAAATCCCTTAGGAAGGCACAAGAGCTCACGATGTAGGGCCGAGATGATAATGAATGGATAGACATAATTTATAAAAATGAAATTTGGTACTCTAAGAAGTAGTCAAAGTCTTCACTTAGATGTGTGCAACTACAAATAGGACGTGAGCGCTCAGAAAATATTTGGAGAAAGAAAGGGATGACTGGGTTCCTTTGTGTCCATTGGTGAATGAAATGAGCAACACTCACTCTCAGGAGTTGATTGGAAATAAGGTTTTTAGAACCCCTTATGAAGACTTGTCATGTGTATTGGTAAGGGCCTTAGAAATCAAGTTTGAAGCAATCAACCGAGCCATTGTTGAGTTAGATGATAAAGAGGAACAAACATACAAGTTGTAGGATAGTATTAATTGCCAAATTCAGAAGCTTGGAGTGCCTACAATGGGAGAAGACATAAAAACTGATGCATTGATCAATCCATTCAAATAATATGTTCAAAACTAAGTGGGTAATCCATTATCCTTCAATAAGGATACCCTTGAATTCCTCTTAGAGATTCATGCTACCATTGCACTCATTGTAGAAAAGCATCCATCATGGTTTGGAAAGTGTAAAGATATCAACGATGTTTCTGATGGGTGGACAAAGACTCTAATTTATGTATGTATTCCCCACACCAATAGAGTGGAAATTTCCGTAGCTCATTTTAGCAAGGAATTTTGGAGAAACAAAGGTCTTCTTGGCAGCACGAGATGGAGATCAATCAAGAAGTGAGATCAAGTCCACTGGAGCATCTCATTCTTCTATATAACTCTTCCCATTCCTTCTTGCTCCTTCTCTTTCATTCTCTCTCTCTTTTCTTCCCTCCCAACTTTCTCTCTCTTCAACATTCTAATTTCACGTTGGGGTTTGCACTTTTTGATATGTTTTTAAGTGACTTTAGAAACATGATGTAAAATTTAAGTCACCTTATTTTTATAAAAGGGACTTAATATTTGATAGGAATATGAACAACCTAAAGTCAAAATTAAGGCATATGAAGAGTCACTGGGAAGATGAAGAGTTCTTCTTTTATAAATTGTAATGCACTCCTCATTTGAGGGTATTCTTAGCCTTTTCATGAATTCATGAGAGATATATCCATGTGAAAAAGCAAAGAGATAGAAAATTCTTCCATTCTCCCATTATCAAATTTCTTCTATTCTCATACTATGTATAACTGTGATTTTTCAAGCAAATAAAAGAAGAAATTTGTGTGTTCCAAGGCATATAAATGTGTACATCTTTGTACATGTGGTTTCCTCTAGCCGATAGGCCCAAAATCATGTTTTTTGTTATTTAAAATGCATGTGTAAGATTTTCTAACTAGTGTTTTGTTGGACCCCTAGAATATCGACTAAGTATGCCAAGTGCACATAGGCACTCGAGTTTCGAGGTTGGAAGGTAAAAGTGTGCAACGCGATGCGCGAGAGGCGAAGCCAAGGGTTTGAGACTTAATCAATTTGGATGTACGGAGCGAGAACACATGAAAAGCATGACCCGTTGCATGTGGATAAGGTACTGCACTGGTGACAGTTGGCCTGAGGAAGGAGCATGTTAGAAGCTTCTAGAAGCACATAATGGGATAAAGTGGATAGCTCGGGCTGAAGAAACATGCTCGTATGGAGGACCAAATTAGGACACTTGCACTTTGGATGCGAGGGGGCCTTTGGATGGTGAGTTGGCGATCCGGAGAGCTATAAATACAAGCACCTTGCAGAGTAAAGAGAGAGGCGAAGAGTATGAGCGGAGCTCTGCAAAAATACTGCGAGGAATCATTAGTGGATAGTTTTATTCGGGAGAGAATGCATTATGCTTAGGGATTGTAATTTTATTTTTGAATAAATTAGTTACATAAGTCCGATTCTAATGCATGATGATGTCCGCTTCTCTCCGACACTATGTAATGGCTTAATGGATGTAATGAGGTTACATGTTATATATATACATGAATATTAATGATTCTGATGCATACTTCTCTCTCATGATTTCTCTTTCCTTTCATGCTAAGTAAGGATGCTTGTATGTTTCTTTCTATCATAATACACGTTATGGATTCTGTTAAGTATTCGGTCTAAAATGACTGCAAGGATCTAGAGGCCATTTTGAGCCCTATGGTTCTTGTATGTCCTAACTTCCCTTCTGAAATATCTTACAAAAATCATAGATGATGTTTCCCACTAAACTCACATAAAAGAGAGACTTGGTACCCGCGCATGCCTCGGGTGAGCACCCACTTTCGCTGGGTGATAGGCCGATGTGCATGGGATTCCTTTCTTTATGTTAAGGGTAAAAATGACTACATCTTGGTTTCATTCCAGGACCTCTTTTCGAAGTTGTAGTGGGATTTAACATACATCATGATCTGTGTAATGAGTAATGACAAAGCGGTTAACGTTGGAAAGTTTTGAATCATGGTTCAAGAGCACAAAGGATGAATTTTCTTAGATATTTAGCACTGGACCTGAGTTTAATGCACGTAGATGGGTAGAAGAGAATCTCTACCATGATCTATATGAGACCTTTTTCTGTTGTTTCCCAGTGGAGCTGTATGAATGGCTCTCAGCCTATGCATCTAGATCAAGTTGGCGTTATGGATTGCATGTGTGGACCCAAGAAGAATACCAAAGGCTGCAGGATGTAGATCTGACGTGGACCCATGCTGTGGATCATTGGTGGAAAGGAGTATTAGCTAGCTACACTCTGGAGTATGCCATTTCCACATATTCTTGTCAAAGGTTGACTTTGAATTTGAGTTTCTACATGGGAGCTCTGGAGATCTTGATTTACATGAGTTTAGAGGCATTCCCAATAGCGGCTAAACCATTACGAAAGCAAGATCTTGATGATTACCAGGGTTGAGTTTAGAGGCATTCCCAATAAGCGGCTAAACCATTCGAGCAATGGGCAAGGAATCTAGGGTGGAGTAAGATGAAAGATGTTGTGATGGAGAAGGATAGGGAGAAAAGACGACTTAATTATGGTGAAGCGCGTGAAATTGAGATTGCTAGAAAATGCTAGGTTACAAGTGTGATGGATGTATGGTGGCAGACATTATGGGAAGGATTTGAGGTTCACATAGAGGACGTGGAACTGAGCAATCTGTATGACCCGATCTTGGCAAGCGCGTGAGAGAAACCCCTTTGGATTCTGATGAGAGTTCGTCGCGTGGAGAAAGAAGAACCGTTGGCACGCATCTGAGCCCACCTAGTGACCGGACCATGGTGCTTGGTTTTCCAGATCAGGGGGATAATATTGCTAGTCTAGTTGGTTACATTGGAGGTGATCGGTCTACGCCCAGGAGGTATAATTTCTCATTTGGGACTTCTATGGCTGTAAACACCAGCCCAGTGTTAGGAATTTTCAGGAAAGGTATAGGCACACAAGCATTTGGTCTCACATTTGGGAGTAGCACATGGTATAATATTAGCAGTGGGGCATTGTTGCAGACCATAGGCACACAACTCAGTGGAACTGTGAGGACCCTTGGAATGACCACTTTAGGACCTGGTGGGCCTGGTAGATCTGGTGGTTCAGGAGGAGTAGGAGCTGGTGGGTCTGGTGGATCTAGTGGTTCAGGACTTGGTGGGCTGGTGGATCTAGTGGTTCAGGACCTAGTGGACCTCATGGATCAGCAACGGAGGAAACACAGATGGAAACCAAGGTTACGCTCGGGAGGATTCGGGCCCCAACCACCCCCACAATTTTTCTTTGATATGTCTCTACATTTTCCTGATTATAGAGGTATTGAGGATGCTGCAGAACATGTTCACAAGTGTGAAATGCTATGGTGTGCGAAGGGTGTCACAACCCCAGAATGGAAGGCTAGTCAGTTTACAACCACGTTGTAAGGGCGCGTGCATAACTGGTATAGGAAGTATGACCCTCATCAAACAGTGGTGGACTATACTACTTTAAATAATGTATTCTTGGTAGAATTCCACATTCCTGAGTTTAAGTAGAAGAGCATCAACGCTTTGAAGGAGATTTAGCAAGGAATGGCAGAGAGAGTGCGGGAGTATGATGCACGCTTTAAAACTCTCTTGTCTAAATTATCATATGATATTCACCCTTCACAACATGCTCAATGTTTTTTTTGGGGGTTGATCACTCCTTTTAGAAGGGCCTTATCTCATAAAACTTTTACAAACCCATGAGAGGCCTTGGAAGCTACTCTACACGCTGAAGCTATTGGTAGTGTTGATCATTTGGCGTTAGCCGTTCTGGAGGCTTAGATTACTACTATGGCCAAGTAGTTGGAAAATTTATCTGTGAACTCAGCCCATGAGACTCACAATGGTTTGTGGTGCACAGATTATGAAGTAGAGGGGCACGTTAAGGATAATCTCCCCTGGAGGACGATAAGACACGCCGTGGTAGTAGATTGTGAAATATGTCATGGGGACCATGATGTAAGTAGGCACCCCTTGCTGCAACATGTAATCTAGAAGAATGTATCTAGTTATTGAAAAATTTACACTTCTACAACCCATGATACTAAGGACTGTAGGCTCATTGATCAGATCCATGAGGCCATTGATCATGGGGTGTGCCAAACTAGTATTTCTAGTAGTTCCAAGGGTGATGATCACCGTTATGAGGAGTGCAGATGGAGGCGCGCATGGAAGAGGTTTTAAGGAGGGTTCCGTGGTCATGGAAACCACGGAGGAGGAAGGAGTGAGTTCTCACGTGGAACTGTTTTAACTGTGGATCTATAGATCATTACAAACATGAATGCCGGACATGTTGCGGTGCTCGTGTGTGCGAAAGAAGCATAAGTATGAGGAGTGCCGAGAATTGTTTAAGCATATGAATTAGCAGCACTAGAAGGAAAAGGGCACTACAATAGTCGGTATTAATTAGGAATACATACGGTGGATGCCTTGGGTAACACGGATGCGGAGTTTGGAACTGTCTCTGCAACAAAGGGTAGAAGCCACGCGCACAAGAGAGATTCAAGGCAGAAGAACCTGGTTTGAGGGGAGGAGGTCATTCATGGAAAGTATCCAGACCTCACGCATCAAAAGGAGGTATATCGGGAAACCATGGATGTCATTCGGAGCTTATAAGGGGAAATCTAGTGTCTAAAGGAGTAATCTAGGAAGGAGGAACAAGGAAGGAGAGTCGAGGTGCCTAAAGATGACCTAGATGAGGTCAAGGAGGTGTGTAAGATGATAAGGTAGGAGAATATCATTCCCTTGCTAGGATCATGGTTAAGAGAGAAGGTACCACGCACCAGAGGAGAGCACGAGAGGCAAGTCTTACACGTAAACCTTCCCCCTCACAGATTTGACTATGACAAGGATATCATGTTGAAAGCAGTTGTAGATGGATGGCTCCTCATTAATATCCTCATTGACACATGCACTGAGGTTAATGTTCTAACTTTGGATCCATGGCATCAGATGGGGAGACCTGCATTACAGCCATCTTGAATGTGTTGTATATGGAAAACAAGACTAAGGTAATTCCCATCGGTGTCTTGAAGGATGCAACTATTACTATCCAAGGAGCTAAGTTTACTGGGGACTTTGAAGTCTTGGTGCTCACCAAGGTAGATAATTTCCCAGCACTACTTGGGTGCCCTTGGTGTTATAAGAACAATGCGGACCTTGATTGATAAAGGTTACACCAACTTCAAGAATAAGGAGGAACGAGTCA
Organism: Taxus wallichiana var. yunnanensis; assembly: GCA_018340775.1. NCBI lineage: Eukaryota > Viridiplantae > Streptophyta > Pinopsida > Cupressales > Taxaceae > Taxus > Taxus wallichiana. The sequence goes on from CM031238.1 coordinate 602,438,533, forward strand.
TTATACCCTAGGTTGATGGGAAGTCGACACCCTATATTGAACTTTTGGGGGAAGAAGTGCTAGATAGGATATATGTGCACTCAATTAGAGACCCAAAGATGATACACCATACTAACGGAGTTATCCATTTTGAAGATGCTCAACCAGTGAGTGATACCATCAGTCTGACATGTGACAATTGGGCGCATGAGACTTATGAATTGATGGGATGGCATTTGAGAGGGTTGGTGACCAAGGTAACAAAGGTGTGCATGGTTCGGTGCCTTGGAGGAAAAGAACTACCCAAGTATTCAAGAGGAGCCTTCCCTGAGATCTTTTTGTAAGAGGTGGAAGCTCAGTGGATGGATGGGAAGGAATGAAGAGGGATGTTAAGTTATGTCTTGCTCAACACAACAACTCGGTGGTGAGATACACATCAAGAGATCCTTTTAGAGTGGTACGAGGTAAGAGTTGCTCTCTCTGTCAGATTTTCTAGGAGAAATGTTCCCACCATCATCAAGGACTACCATGGGAATGAGCCCGCCTCTTTCCATATCCAAGAGTGTGAACGGGTCTAGAGAGAAGGCTCGAGAAGATTTTCACCATCCCTCTGGGTGCACAAGTTATATTATACACTACGAGGTTACGTACGCACATGGTATATTCATTCGAGAGACACACTTTGCGTCAGGACAAGGAATTTGGTAAGAGCTCATGGAATCGACCTTATTCAAACATTTGAGTATCAGAGCACCAATTCATCGATTCATAAGGAATTTTAGGGTATCAATTTCCTTACCATGGGGATAGGGCCATGATGGAGGATAGGCTATTGGAATTAGTAGGTGAGCCAAGATTGGAGGAGCGCTTTGAAGAAGAAGTAGAGGAAACATAAGAGTTATAGCTTGAGTGCACGTGTTTGGAAAAAGAAAAAGGAAAGTTGGTGTATGTGATTGATGGAGAGGAATCAAAAGCTTGGATGTTAACCATTCTATAGGGACATGTGAGTAGTGGACAATGTAGATACTTGCGCGTGTACCTACCATGAACCCTTAAAGATAAAGAAGGTTAACATCGGTTCAGGAGAAGAACCTAAGGAAGCTATTATTGGAGACTACTAGTTAGAGAAGGAAGTATCTAAGATCATTGATTTGCTACGTGAATTTGAGGATTTATTCCCGCGTAGGTACCATGAGCTCAAAGGTGTTCATCATTCCTTAGGGAGATGAAGATAAAACTGAAGGATGGTGCACGCTTGGTTAGGAAAAGGCCCTACCGGATGAATCCCAATTTGCACATGAAGGTTAAGGAGGAGATAGACAAAATGATAGCTTCTGGGATCATTGAGGTAGTGGAAGAATCAAAGTGGATAAGTCCGATGGTAATCAACATCAAGAAGGATGGGTGGATTAGGATCTATGTGGATTATAGGGAATTAAACACAATTTGTGTCATTGATCCCTTTTTGACCCCCTTCACTAAAGAAATTTTGGAAGGAGTCACTGGGCGTGAAATCTATTCCTTTACAGATGGATTTTTAGGGTACCACCAAGTCCGGATTGCAAAGGAGGACCAGAAGAAGACAAATTTCGCCACTGAGTGCGAAGTTTCACATACACGGAGTCATGCCCTATGGGTTGAAGAATATGCCTGTTGTTTTCTCGCGCATAGTGGTGCAAGCATTCCAGGATTTCATACATAAGTTTCTTCAGGTCTATTTGGATGATTAGACAAAGTGTATGGTCTAGTTAAGGACCATTGTGACAATTTAAGGTTAATGTTTGAGAGGTGTAGGTAGTTGAGGATATCCCTCAACATTAAGAAGTGTGTGTTTGCTACACCCTTTGGGACTTTATTAGGGCATATCATATGTAAGGAGGGATTGCTGGTAGATCCCACTAAAGTTACAATTATTGTGGGGTTAGGGGAGCCTACTAGCTAGAGCGTAGTGCATGGATTCCTTGGGCATACGAGCTATTACAAGAAATTCATCAAAGGGTATGCCAAGATCACCGCGCCTTTAGAGGAGCTACTTAGACATAAAAGTGCCTTCCATTGGGGAGAGGCACAATAGAGGGCATTTGATACATTAAAAGATAGGCTTGTCACCACACCTATATTATGTTTTCCCTTTGGGACAAGCCCTTTCATGTCCATGTAGATGCCTTAGGGACCGCTATTAGAGTAGTGCTTACATAGCCAGGTGAAGGGATTGTTGATCATCCTCTCGTGTTTTGTAAGCGGGAAGTGAAACCATCGAGAGAAGAACTATACCACAAGGCGAGCGCAAAGCATTGTTGATGATCTACGTGCTTTTCAAGTTTAGGTAGTATCTGCTGGTAACACCCTTTGTGTTTTACACTAACCACATGGAATTAAATTATTTGGTGAACAAGCCTATTTTACAAGGGCGTATATGTCGATGGGTGTTGTTATTTCAAGAATTTGAATTCACCATTGTAGTGAAGCCTGGGAAAAGAAATTGTGGACTTGATCATCTATTTAGAATTGATTAAGGGAGGATGCATAGAGTATTGAGGAAACAATGTCGATGCACAACCTGTTTAGGTTGTAGTGCGCGCCCCTTGGATTTGGAAGAGATTGCAGTATTTTTAAAGGAAGGTGTGGCACCAAAAGGAATGAAGACATTGGAGAAAAAGTAGTTGGCCATACGCACCACACCCTACATGTTAATCAGTGGAGACTTATACAAGTTGGGAGATGATGCATTTTTACACAGGTGTGTATTAGAGCATGAGTGCCTGGCCATCTTGGAGAAGCAACAGAGGAAGTGCGGGTCGGCATTATGTAGGTGATGCCACTATGCGTAAAATATTAATGGCAGGTTTGGGGTGGGAAACCCTGTACAAGGATTGTAGAGACTATTGTAAAGCGTGTGAACATTGTCAGTACATTGGAAAACTAGGAAGGAGAGATGAAATGCCTTTGCGCCCTATCCCTAGTGTAGAGCCTTTTGAAAAGTGGGCAATAAACTTTGTAGGCCCTATTGCACTAGCGGCGCGTAGGACTGGGTCACGTTATGTCATCACTTGCACAGATTATCTAACAAGATGGGAAGAGGCAGCCCCGACTAAAGATTTCACAACAGCCACAGTGGAAAGGTTCTTGTGGGAGAATATTATCACAAGGTATGGATGACTGTTGAGTTTGACCGAGAGATAGGGGTACACATTTTTGAATGAGATCGTGAGGATCCTGTTTATCGAGTTCATGGTGGCTCATCACAAGACTACGCCCTATCATCCACAAGAAAATGGGGCTGTGGAAGCATTCAACAAAATCTCGAGTCATACCCTGACCAAAATTTGTGATGTCGGAAGACAAGATTGGGATGAAAAGTATCGGTAGTATTGTGGGCTTACAAGACAATGTATAAAAGGCTAAACAAAGCCACACCCTTTCAGTTGGTGTTTGGCATAGAATCTATTTTTCTAGTTGAATTTATGTTGCCTTCTCTGTGAATAGCGCACACAGGAGGGTTAGCCGATGAACAAGCGTTGGAAGAAAGGATTGATGAGTTAATGAAGCTAGATGAGAGACGATCACTCACTAGGTGGAGCCAAATAATCAGAAAAATAAAAGCAGAAGGCTTGGCATGATCACCACATTAGAAACAAAAAGTTTGAGGTTGGGTAGATGGTTTTACTATATGATTCTAAGTTTCTGCGCCATCTTGGGAAGTTAAAAGTCCATTGGTTGGGTTCTTACACAATCTTATACATCCTTGATTGGACGCATGCCGATTCTGCGATAGATGGGATGAAGTTTCCTAGACACTTCAATGGGAGTAGGCTGAAGCCCTACTATAAATAAGTCTTCTCGGTGTTTGTAAATAAGGTAGTTTTTCCAGTTAGTTTAGAAATTTCCTTTATGCATTCCCTTTCTTGTGTTTCCCTTTCGCGTTGTTGTTTTGTTTTGTGCCTTGGGCGTCGGTAACCTTATTGCTATTTTGGATAATTTGTGAGTGCGCAGAGGACCACACATCATTTTAAGTGTGGGGTGAGTATTGTTGAAGGAGCACATGGATAGAGTGCTAAGGAAGTGTATGTTAAAAATCCTGTTGAATGGCCCGGTTGAAAGAGGTGTATGGAGAGAAAATATGGAAGAAGGATGGTTGGTGCTAGGATAAAGATACTTTTAGATCCCACATACTAAGGAGGAGAAAGTGCATTAAGCAACATGAGGTAGGCGAGAGCAAAAATTAGGATAGAAGAAGTTGCCTTGGTAAGCGGGTTTTATGCGCATAAGAGTCTCTTGTTGGGTTGGATTGGTTCTGCGCGCGAAAAGGTTGGAGGATTTTTCACACATGTTGGGCACGTGAGTGAAAGTGCTAAAGATGGGCTTTGTTTGAAAAAGCTGCATTAAATGAAAAAAGTATGGATGGTAGGTAAAGTAGCATTTAATGCTCAAAAAGGGAAAAGTTATAAGTAAAAGGTCGAGGCACTTTCATTTTCACTTTGCGAATAGAGAGAGAATCGATTTTTGCATCTATTAAAAAATAGGGTTTCCAAATTTGATCGTGTGAAGAAATATCTGAGAGGTTGAAGTGTGAGCAGCCAGTTTGGATTTGTAAACCAGAAGGAAGGGGTTTCACGGGCGTGAGAAAATTTTTGAGGAGGCGCCGTCTTGTGGAAGTTTTATCCCAGTTAGGGTTTGACAAACTAGGGCACGGGTTCAAGAGGTTTTTCATCATAGGTTTGAGATCGAGGTCGGAGAAAGTGGAAGAGCGAGTAATAAGGAGGGATTGAAATGATAGGAGGACCTTGACAATGGCACCCAAGAGAGGAAAGGGTAAGGGCAAGGCCAAGTAGAAAGAACACTGATGTGAATACAAATGAAGAGTGGTATGCAGAGATCCAAAGTACCCAGGATGGGGTAATGATGGGTAAGGAGTGGGAGTCCCACCTGAGGAACGTGCTTGTGAGTGACTATAACCATTGAACAAACACGATCGAGAAGGAAATGACAATGGAATTAGTGCGCCCCATGAGTAAATGGACACCAGAGGGCTTGCCCATCTAAAATGATGATGTTAAGGTCAAGATGGAGAAGGTAGGGTTGTTGCAACTCTATGAGTTTCCCTATTTTGGAAAACTAGAGCACCTATACCAATGGTTAATGTCGCGAGTACATGAATATTACTTCCATTTTATAGGGTGCAAGATGCACATTACTCCTCAACTCATTTCATAGTTCATAGGCCTCATATGTGAAGGAGACAACTTGGAGGATGACCTAGGTGACAAGGAGGCAATTCAAGAAATCATCACTGAATATTCCTGTAAGAAGGGGTCGAGGTACTATGACATCTTAGACATCAAGGACCCAGTGATGAAGATGTCAGACATCTGGTAACAAAGCTAAATGGCTAGGAGAGATGGACCTAGGTTAGTAAACCATGGTTACATGTTTGCAAAAATATTGTAGAGGGAACCATATACAACTTGTCTGCATACATCATGGAGGAGATTGTTAGTTACGCGAAGGAAGGTGATAGAATCCTCTTTGGAAATGTCCTACTAACCATCATGTTTTCAGAGATTGGAGTGCCTGACGCATCAGAAAAATTTGTATGGGAGTACCTATCATCACCAATCGACACTATGATAATTCTCCACCGAGAACTCCTCGTCTTTATGATTATTTACTAATTGCACGAGTCTTTAGTTTGGTGGATATAATATGAAACACAACAACAAACATAACACAAGAATACCATAGACTATGATACGAAGGAATGATGAAAAATATGAAATATAAGTGTAAATTATAATATCAACATGAAATTGTTACAATCTCACCCATGAGGTACTTCAAGTGTTACTGACTTCACTTGCCTTCCAACAATAACTATGGGAGAAACTTCACAATGGATTCTTTAACACACCTTCTAAATGATTGCACACTTACTCATACAATATTTCTCACTACTTCCCTCTATGCTAAATGAGGGGGGTGGCCTCTTTATTTATAGGAATTCAGGCTTATCCACCCTATCTCTAAGATAGGATAGGAAATATTTTCCGGCCAATCATATTCCATGCCTAAACTCTTGCCTTTACATGTAGGCTTATCTTCTAAGATAAGATAAACCTTATCATCTCACATGGGTTCCACCTTTTTAGACTTTTCTACAAATAAAATACACAAAATATTTATGACATCACTCTTTGTCCTTATTACAAATATAATATTTCTAATTCCTAATCATGTAGACCCTACTTCTCTACTTACCCAAACTTTGACATTTTAACATTACTGGACCACTTACGAAAAATATTTACTTTTAACCACAACATTCCTATTGTACTTTGACTGTTACCATACTCTACTTTATTGGCGGCCCGTACGAGATGAAGCCGTTATATTTTATCAAATGCCACTACTAATCATACTTAAAAACATCCTATTCCTAATACATACATAATAAAATAGAAATTACGGAGGAAAATTTTAATGTCGACATTTTCCCCCTTCCTAGCTTCTACTCCGTCCTTGGAGTAGACTATTCTAGTGCTTGGAAAATATTTAACTTATCGTGGTTGACCCATTTCGTAATGGGAGTGCCATCCAATTCCTCCAGTCGATATGTACCATTTTCATGCATAACTGCTATTTTGTAGGGCCCCATCCATTTGGGAAGAAATTTTCTCTACCTTCTTTTTGTATCTGGAATCATATATTGGAACCAAGTCATTCACATGAAATGGAGACCAACGGATCTTTTGATAAAAGTATTCCTTCTAGTTCATTTTCTTCTTATAGCTTGTATCCTTTGCTATTTCCCTCATTTCCTCTAGCAAATGAAGATGCACCAACCTTTCTTTTACTGAATCACTTTCATCCATCCTTTCATTTTTCATAACTCTCATAGTGGGAATATCAAACTCAATAGGAAGAACTGGATCAATGCCATAAGCCAACTGAAATGGGGAGTATCTTGTTGCTGACTTTGATGTTGCCCTATATTCCCACAATGCTGCATGAATCCTTTTATCCCACTTATGTACTTGTAAGGCTGCATCTTTTGCTAGAATTTGACACAACACAAAATTTGTTTGTTCCACCTGTCCATTTGTGCTTGGCTTGTATGTTGTTTCCTTCCTATGCTTAATAGAAAACTTGTTGACTAGGGCTTCTACCACCTCATTAATGAAGTGGCTTCCTTGATCTTGTTACAATTTCTAATGGGCAACCAAATCTGGTGACAATGCGTTCATATATGAACCTTGCCACTTCATCCATGGAAGCTATTTTCAATGGCCTAGCTTCAACCCACTTGGTTAAATAATCTGTGGCAACTACAATATACTTATTTTGGCATGGGGTAGTTGGAAGTGGACCTACAATATCTATTCCCCACTTTTCAAAGGGACCAAGTGGAAGAATATGGCATAATGGAGATGATGAAGTCTTACGGTTACCATGTGTTTGATAAATATCACATGTCTTACAATAATTATAACAATCTCTAAAAAGAGTTGGCAGTGATAACTTGCATCCAAGATCCTTCTTGTTGTAAGTTGTCTAGAGAAGTGTCCTCCACATGTACCATTGTGGAATTCTTCTATTAGCTCCTTCCCTTGATCACATCCAACTACCCTCTTATATTGTCCATCAAGTCCTATTCGAAATAATACTCCATGCAGAATAGAATATGGACGACTAGCTTGAGTAATCTTCCTCTTAGTCTTTGCATTGGCACCATCAGGAAACTTGAATTCATTCAGATAATTCCAAATATCTATGTATTCACTAGGGATTGTGTCAAGGGATAACAATCTTTGCATCGGGAAAATCATCATCATCACAAGATGACCTAAACCATCATAGGCTTGAGAGAGCATGCATTGCATTGACATGCTTCTTTCCTGGCCTATCTATAATATCAAATTCAAATTCTTGTAGCAAAATTATCCATCTTTCTATCCTCCTTGATGGGTTAGGCTTATTTACAATATATTTTAGAGCCTGATGATCTGTTCCAACTATAAATTTCTACCCTAGCAAGTAATTTCTAAACTTCTTTACAACAAAAATGATAGCTAGAGCCTCTTTTCGATACATGATATAATTTACCTCAGCAATGCTCATTTATCTGCTCCCAAAGTAAGCTGAATGATCATTCCCATTTTCATCCTTTTGGATTAGAGTATTTCCTAGTGCTGCATCTGAGGCATTAGTATACACAATGAATGGCTTGCTCCAATATGGATTCTTTAAAACAGGTGAAGACACCAAAGCTTCCTTTAGTTGTTCAAAAGATTCATGTGCCTTATTTCCTAGTTCATAAGTAACATCCTTCTTCAAGAACTGGGTTAGTGGCTATGCAATCTTTGAGAAATTCTTGATGAACCTTCTATAGTAACCCACATGGCCTAAAATGATCTCAACTTACTTCTATTCATAGGAAATGGTAACTCTTTGATTTTTGAAACTTTATCAGGATCAATACCAATACCATCTCTAGATACAACATGCCCTAACAAAATGCCTTTAGAACATCCAAAGACACACTTTGTAGGGTTTAGTGAGGCTTGTGCTTCATCTAACCTTTGAAATGTTGTCTCCATTTGGTGTAGGTGGTCCATCTTGCTCCCATAGATGTAAAAATCATCCATAAATACTTTGATGAAGTTCTCAATGTAGGGTTCAAACACCCTATTCATCAAACGCTAGAACGTTCCGGAGCATTACACAACCCAAAAGGCATAACTCTATAAGAAAACGTTCCCCAAGGAGTGGTGAATGTGGTCTTTAGCTGATCTTTCTCTACTATACGAACTTGGTTGTATCCACTATATCCATCAGCAAAACTATAACACTCCTGGCCAGCTACTTCATCCAAGATCTGATATGAGAATGGAAGAGGGTAATGATCCTTCTTTGTTGCCTTGTTGAGCTTCCTATAATCAACACAAATGCATAGTTTTTCATTATTTTTATTGAGATCATAATGGGAGAAACCCATTATGAATTCTCCACAACAAATATGAATCCTGCATCAAGCAACTTATCTATTTCTTCTTTTACAATCTTAGAAAAATTAGGATTCATTCTATATGGCATTTTCTTTATGGGCTTAACACCATCTACCAACTCAATAGAATGTTCTACCCAACTTACTTGATGGAGTTCCTTGTAATCAAAAGTGAATAGGTGTATGTACCTTCGAAAGAGCTGGAGGTAGGATTCCTTCTCACTCTCCATCACAACATCACCAATCTTTATTTATTGGAGACGATCAACAATTTCTTCTTCAGATAATCTTATGGGTTCATGAGTCGGTGTGACTGGAAGGATATCCATGACCGAAACATCAACCTCAATTTATTCATCTTCTATGTCCACTTCTTTGGTACTAGAGTAATCGAGAGGATGTCTAATCATCGGTTTCATCACTTGAATCCACGGAGTTCTACCTTATGATGCCAAGGGATCATGTTTATCTTCACCCTCTCTCTCTGCCATGTCCAAGTGTCATAAAGCCTTCATTATAGTAGTTTCTTGCATGAACTCTCCTTAGCCATGGCCTTTCAACAACATTGGGTATGTAACAATACCATTTTTCATCACTGAAATTCTACCACACATATACACCCATAATAAAAGAGATATTGCCACATTTGAAACAACACCTTGGTTTAGTTTTTCCCTTATTTAATGACCTTAACATAAGTGTTGAGGGTGATCAATTTTAAACCCAACATATTTATTATAGACTCGGTCATTACATTAACTACAACACCTCCATCAACTAAGACATCATGAATTGAAATACCATTACATAATACCTCAACTTGTGGAGCGTAGGGATCCGCCTCTACCTCCAAAATAGGTACCTCAACCTCCTTACTTCGTCGAGCATTGAGTCCACTTCGTAGCTCCCGCCTCTTCTCAAAAGACATAGCTAGAAGTTGACCATATGTAATATTTGCAGGCCTTTTGGACAAATCTTCTAAGATGGAGTATGGTCCTTGTCCCTGTGAAATTAGAAAATCCTGCACACCCAACTTTCTTCTCCTATGTTTCTTACTAGTTTCTCCTTTCATCTTCTTAGGATCATTTCCATCTTGGTTATATTTTTCTTTCTTTCTTTTTGTTACAAACACATCTACTTCATTATTTATGCTCCTATCTATTACATCAAAAGAATTCATAGGTGCTTTTCCTTTATCATTATCTCTTGTACCAGATGTAGAAGCTCTATCTGGACAATTATACTTATAATGACCCTTTTTATGACAACCATAACATATAACTTCAGTTATATTTCTTTTTGGACCTCTATCTCCTCCCTGAGAACTAAATTCCTTTCCTTAAAGAAGATTAATAGTTAAGCGATCTGTAGTGCCCACATTTTTATAGCTTAGTTACTTATTGTTTCCTTACTCATTGACATGTTTCAACAAGGATTGTTATATTTTAGACATTATATTTAGATATTTGATCTTATTAGACATGTATGGACATTTTGGTATATGGCACCAATTTAGCTTAATTTCTATGTTGTCGCATTATCATATGATGTCTTGGATACTAATGGATATGATGTTGTTTTTGGAACGTAATTATATTGATGGATACTCTGTTTGTTGCATGTTGAGATTCTATGGATACATGTCATTTTATTATTGTGACTAACTTATGGTGAATTGAGTATGATTGTGCACGTTGTTGCATTTTGATTCCAGAAAGATGATATGCTAGTTTAGAACTCATTGATATCTTCTTGAGTAGTTAATTTATATTTTATCGACATGTATGGTTAATGTGTGCCATGAGTGTGCGGTGTGACAAAGTTTATAGGAGAACATGAGATTCGTGTCGGCTACGTAATTTTGCACAAGCAATACGCATGGGCTAAGCCCTAACCATGTTTATTACTTGAGGCCTTAGCATTAGAATTATTGTTTTAGGCACCATGGTGACCCTCATTTGTAATGTAATATGTCTTGTAATTATTAATTTTTCTTAGGTGGTTAGTTTGTGTTGTAATTTTTTTGGGAATTAATGACCCCACTTGCATTAAGTTTTGATTTAGATTAATGATGTAATTAATTTTGAGGGTTTAGGGTCACATGTGAACCCTTGGGTGGTCCCCACACCCTCTAACCTTGTGCCTAATTTTGCCAAACCCGAAATTGGGTTATTTTGGGCATTTTTAGGGACCCCTTTTTAGTTTGGGAGTTCCCTTAACATAAAAATGAGCCCTTGGACCCTACCTAATAGGTAGGGGGCTTATTTCCAAGGCTAGAGGGAGTTTTCCCTCCCTTTTTACCTCTTGTTTGGTCACATCCATGTAAGGGGTGTGGATTAGAGTGCTTGTTAAAAGTTGCACTAGAATTGTCTTGTTAGCATTTTGAGTAATTTGGGAGAAGAGGGCAAAAAGACATTTTTACCCTTTCTCTCTTTTGTTTTGGCATCTTTGACCTTGAAGGAGGAGAGGGGTGACACATGTCACCCCCTCATTTGTGTGGATTTTTGCTTTCTCCTCTTCAAATTCCCCTTCATGGGAAAAGAAGAGAACTTTTTTTGGAGTTTTTTGCTTGGATGCTTGGGTGATTTGGAAGCTAGAAGTTGCTTGGGTCAAGGAGTGGAGAAGTTGGAAGTTGGAAAGCTTTTTGGAGAGATTTCTTTGAGGTAGGCTCTTAAGCTAAATTGTATGTGTTGTATTTTTGTTAGTTGTAGATTTGTTTATATGGAAATGTGGTTGTTGTATGTGGATTTTTATTTATGGTTAATTGTTTTTGCTCCCTCCATCATATGGTATGATGGAGTTTTGGAGTGTGGGGAAGAGAGAGGGAATTATTCCCTCTCAATCCTCTTGGCTTGATGGGAAAGCCTTGTAGGATTTTAGAGAATCCCCTCAAATGGTTGAGGTGGGGAAGTTGGTTCATTTGGCTTGAACCTCCTTCCCCATTCTTGGTAAGGAAACCCCTTTGGGGTTTGAAAATCCTTTCAAGAAGGAATTGGTGAAAGGGTGGAGAGATAAGGAGGGTTTTGAATGAATTAGGAGCAATAAGGAGGGTATGGAGATCTTGTTTTGTGCAAGCAATATTGAATATATTTTTGGAGAACTCTTCTCCTCTCTTCCCCACTTTTGAGGTAGAACATGGGTTCTCCTCCTTGTAAAACTTGGAGTCTTGTTTCATACTTGTTTTGTTTTCCATGTGAATGTGTTTTTGGTTGTTTTCCCCATTCTTGTGTAAAATTGTGGAAGCTAGCTCTCTCTCCCATGGGCTTGGGGGAGGCTAGCATGTCTTCCAACCTTGGAAAGGCATGTAATGATGCCTAAATGTTGGGTGGTTAAACAAGATTTTTCTCCTTGTGTTGGTTCTTTGAAAGCATTTGAAGTTGGAGCTCACGTGGAAGATAGTTGAGTCTCTTTTCACCTTGAATTTTCATTATATTCTTCATTCTTTTGTGGACATCATCCTCATTATAACTTATGGATTTGGCTATGTGGAAATTTTCATTATCTTGTAAAATCCCTATTTTGTATATGGTATTACTTGTAAACTTGAGTTGTTTTTTTGAGCAATCTCCCTTCAATATTGCAAATAAGCTTGAAATATGGTTCCTTGAGTAGCTCAAGTAATGGAAAAAGAGAGAGTTGTATTTGAGAGCTTAGACTCATTGAAAAGAAATCTTGTAAAATAGTTATTTACTCTAAATGCATTGATTTGAAACTCCTTTTTGAAAAGAAAGATTATTTAATGGAAATATGTTTCTACAAAAGAAATGATATTACTTTGTTGGAGATCTTATTTGTTTGAAAATCTGAAATATGCATTTTGCTAAGAGCATTGGAAAGGAAATCTAGCCATAGCATAGAGCTTTAGGATTATCATTAAATGGAAATACCATCATCCTTTTAATAGGTCTTTCTTGCAAATTTTGGTAGCATTCTACAATGAAAATAAATTAGTCCTTTTCTACTACTTTCCATGTAAAACTTATTAAATGATTGTAGTAGGAAATTGAAATTCAATATTAATTCTTTCTTTCCAATTTTTTAGATATATTCCAGGTATATTTTGAACTATTTTACTACATTTTCCTTCTATCAAAAAAATAGAAATTCATCTTATTATAGATATATATATATATATATATATATATATATATATATATATATATATATATATATATATAAGGATCCTTGAGATTTATGTTCCATATATATATAACCAAATAAAACCGATTGTTTATAATTTGAAATAATCTCCTTCTTAAAAAAAAAAAAACTATATATATATATATATATATATATATATATATATATAGTAGTTGTATCTTATAATGTAACTAAAACTTATATATTCATTTAAACATAGTTATGAGCTAATTATATATATATATATATATATATATATATATATATATATATATATATAAATATATATATAACAAAACAAAACAAAATAAAAGAAAACATATAAAACAAAACTAATCTAAATAAAAGAAAATATATAAAACAAAACTAATCTAAATAAAAGAATACATATAAAACAAAAAGAAACTCAACTAAACAACAAAAGAGAAGAAATAAAATTTGAGAAAGGAAAGTTACGGGAATGGTTCTTGTTTTAAGTTTTTAATTAAATGGAAAGAGGGTAGGGCCGAACCCTCCCCAAAATATGCACCTCCACCGCCCACCTTCCTCCTCCACACTCGCCCACATCCACCTCTTTCCCCACGTAGCTCCCTCCAGCAGTCTACAAACCCCCCTCTCTGTCTAAAATGCCTTCCTCCCACACCTTTAAGCCTGCAATTTTTTTATACATTTGGGATAGCAATTAAAATCCTTTTTTTTTTTCTACCATTTGCTTAACATTTTGTATGTGTGTGTAGATTTGTTTTTTTTTAATAAAAGAAAATCATGGGTATTTTACATACCCAATAACTCGAGTTTTTGGGTAAGTAATTCAAAAAGAAAAAAATTATAAATATTTATACATAATAGAATAATGAGATTTTTCATCAAAAATATCCATGAATCCAAAACTCCACAGCTCTTCAACTCACACCTCTAAATGAAAAAAACAAAATGAGAAGAGGAGAATAGAAAAGAAAAGAACATAAGGATGTTTAGGGCAACTTTAGGGCACGAGTCGGATCAAAGGCAAAGATTTGTTTAATCCTAGGGTCCATATGTGACCCTACATACTTTTAAGTCAAAATCATTTTATGGGAATGGGAGAATAAATTGAAAGGGGTGTGTGTGGTAATTAAATAAAAAAGGGGGAGGGATAACTAGTTAATTTTAAAGGGGTGTATATTTACAAGTGGTGACTCTAGTAAACCTTATGGAAATTAATATTTTTAATTTGGTGTGACACTAGAGATTATTTATTTTGGGTAAATTAAATTTGTATGAATTAATTGTTAACGGTGAACGATTAAGAAAATGATTAGTATTAATTAATCACTTCAAAAAAAAATTAGCCAAAATTTTTAGTGACTTTTGGCGTGTTTTCCTGTACGAGTCTGGGCGTTACAGCGACCCATCTTCTTGAGTAGATCTTCATACTCGGTAGATGTACTAGGGAAAATATTTGTGCTCACCGCGAGTGGTTGTGGATTCGGACCAAGGGTGTTGGTGTAGGCTCTACCTTATCAACAATTTCTTTGGGCTCCTCTTCCATGATTTCTTCTTGTCTTCTTCGCAATCTCCTTTGCTTGTTCAATGGTAGCCGGGTGGTCATACTTCACTCGTTGTCCGATCTCGGCTTCATCCCAAGAATTAAGTGCTTACAGAGGAGATTATCCACACCATTCATCAACCCATCCGCTAATCATTCCTTGAGATATGGGTATCAAGCTTCCTCCTTAGCTCTAGAACACAAGCATGATAATCCCTTATCTTCTCCTTCTCTCCTTGGGATAGCTTTGTGATATCGATCATGAGATCTCGCATATTTCATTCACCAAATTCTTCAAGAAAAATATCAGTCAACAAATCCCATGAGTTTTTAACATTATCACTTAGTGTTTCAAACCACCTAAGGGTTGAACCATCCAAAAAGGTAGGAAAAATTCATTCCATTGTTCCCTTCTTATGAGGCCATTACAAATACAAGATCATTTAAACTCTTGAATCAAAGAGGAAGCATCTTCATTATATTGGGCTGAAAAAATAGGAATCTTCCCCATTTTCAAAAGTAACCATAGTGAAATACCAACCCACAAGTACAATCAACAAGACTTATGTGCACAAATAATTGGACTCACTACAATAGAAAGTGACTTTACACCTTTCTACAGTAAAATAAGAATGACCATGGTAAACTATCATAAAACTTGACTTACTATGGTAAAAACTAACTTTACTGTGGTAAACACTATTTACGGTAAAAAGTGAAGTTACTGTGGTAAATACTATTCATGGTAAAAAGTAAAGTTACTGTGGTAAATACTATTCATGGTAAAAAGTGACTTTACCATGGTAACTACTATGCACAATAAAAACAAGGTTACCCTCCAAATGATTTCTGACTAAGTGGGAATATCTCTCCAGAAAATCCACCAATGAGGAATGGTCCTCGACAACGAAACCAAAATGTCATCACCAATTCGGCAAGTATGATAATACCCCGCACCGGAACTCCTCGTGCTATGATTATTTACTAATGCACAACCTTTAGTTTGGTGGATGTAATCTGGAAACACAACAACAAACATAACACAAGAATACCATAGACTATGATACGAAGGAATGATGAAAAATCTGAAATATAAGTATAAATTATAATATCAACATGAAATTGTTACAATCTCACCCATGAGGTACTTCAAGTGTTACTGACTTCACTTGCCTTCCAACAATAACTATGGGAGAAACTTCACAATGGATTCTTTAACACACCTTCTAAATGATGATGGCACACTTACTCATACAAGATTTGTCACTACTTCCCTCTATGCTAAATGAGAGGGGTGGCCTCTTTATTTATAGGAATTCAGGCTTATCCACCCTATCTCTAAGATAGGATAGGAAATCTCTTCCGGCCAACCATATTCCATGCCTAAACTCTTGCCTTTACATGTAGGCTTATTTTCTAAGATAAGATAAACCTTATCATCTCACATGGGTTCCACCTTTTAGACTTTTCCACAAATAAAATACACAAAATATTTATTACATCACTCTTTGTCCTTATTATAAATATAATATTTCTAATTCCTAATCATGTAGACCTTACTTCTCTACTTACCCAAACTTTGACATTTTAACATTACCGGACCACTTACGACAAACATTTACTTTTTACCACAACATTCCTATTTTACTTTGATTGTTACCGTACTCTACTTTATTCATGCACCGCACCGACGGTGCCGTTATCTTATCAGCGCCACTACTAATCATACTTAACAACATCCTATTCCTAATACATACATAATAAAATAGAAATTACGGAGGAAAATTTTAATGTCGACATACCTGTCAAGGATCCTTCACCCGTGAAGAGATTCGAGAAGTATGCATGCAACACAATGAGAACACCCCAAAAGTGTGATTGGAGAAGTGGTATACGTGCCTAAGGAATGCGTTCAGGGTAGAGTGGATGATTCCCAAACAACTGCCAATGGTCATTGAAGGAGAAGCTGAATTTGTAGTATACCAACATTTCTACCTAGGCAAGTTTAGGCTAATAGAAGAATCATGGAGCCCATGGTGCAAGCTTCCCTTCACTTTCACAACTCAATACTTCCAGGAGGGAGTAAACAGATTCAAGGAATCCAAGAAGTGACGCCTGAAACTTGGAAGCTCTGGATCGGGACCACACAGAGAGTTGTGCAAAAAGTTGAACTACCCCGGTGGCAAGCGCACACACCTAGAAAGATACGTATCACATGAAGCACAAATAACTAGACCAATAACATTACCCATTGCAAGAGGATCCGTGATGCGCATATACCTCCACATAAGACCAAAGTTTGAGAAAGGCATGTACCTGGAGAATGATGTCTCCATACCTGAAGATCCCATGGGTAGGAAGAGGCCCACACCCAAGAAGAGGGGAAGAGGCGAAGAAGCACCAAGTGTGCAGATTGCTCAAATGGTAAGCATGCCATCAAAATTGCCAAGCATAACACCTACCCATGCGTAGAAAGAAATCACTTGTAAAGGAAAAGACACCAGAGGAAGAGGTTACGAATAACCCCTCACCAAGGAGAATTTGCTAGAGAAAGAAGAGAAGGTTGAGTCCCCTATCAAAGAATCACCTCTCAGGAAAAAGTAGAGGATGGAAGAGGAAGCTGACTCGGAGGAGACCGATAGCTTGGAGAAGTACATGGGTGGAAGAGAGGACGAGAGTGAAGAAGATGACAGTGAGGAGGATGAGCCTGAAAGAGACCAGGAGCCACATGTCTTCAGCGTGTATGATTCAGAAGAAGAGAGTGGAGAAGAGAAATAGGAGTTCGTGTTCACGTGGCGTAAGGGCACACAGGATGGGGAATGCGCTTGAGACATGGGAAGGAATGAGGAGATTGGGTACAGAGAAGTAGGAGCCCATAAGCTTCATAAATGAGTAGATAAGGTCGAGGAGAGAGAGAGAGAGGTAAAGAAAATTCTCGAGGCCTTAGTAGACCAAGAGTTGGAGCGTAGCGTTGACATAGTGTTGGAGGAAGGAAAAGAGGAAAACATTGAAAAGGAGCATGACAAAGTGTGGGAGGAGGTCCCGCTCTAATGGTGAGTTTTCCCAAAGGCATGCGCTCGGGTAGGAGGACCCTTGATACAAAGAAAAGACAAGTGATGGGCTACATTGATGACTCAAAGAAGGTGCTACGCACGCGGTTCCAGAGCACTATACCCACATAAAGGATTTTAGCCATGGGGTCATTTGAAAAGGAGGGTGCGTACCCTAGGATGAAGAAGATGCTCTCTTGGGTGTTTAAATCCCACATTGACAAGCCTAGACTTCAAAGTCTACCAAGGAGCAATCATAACAAAGTACTAGAGTCTAAGGGAGCCAATCCCTTGGTAAATTCCCAGAAATCTCGGATGAGCAGGTCTATAATGTGCTCAATAAGGTTGCGGTTGAGACATAGGCTAGGCTCTTTGCGCGTAATGAAAGAATAAGAGTGCTAGAGGGAAAGCTAGGGAAGAAAGAAGAAGAGTTGGCTAAGAAGGCCAAGAGCTTGAAGCAAGAAGAAGCGATCAACGTGCGTACTGAGGTGTGAGCTAAAGGATGAGAAGACAAATGTGCTAGGAAGTATACAAGAACGTGGAGTCTATCAAGAGCACCATCATTTTAAAGCACCCTGACTCTAGCACCACCCGTGCAGAAGTACGCATCCACTTTGGAATGCTTATAAGATCTAACACGTCCTCACCATGGAGAGAAAACCTTTGGCCTTGGAGTCTGTAGAGGAAGTGGCCATGTGCTTAAAGAAAGAGGATAGGTTGAGGGTGGTAGCGCTCATTGCTGAGTATAGCAAGGTGCTCGCAAAGGTTAAAGTCACTACCCAATCTACTGAGGCCACATATGATACTTGCGCAGATAGGGATAAGGTAAAGCAAGCACCTTGGTCACCACACATGAAGTGGAGCTAAAGGAGTTCCAAGAGAAGAATAAAGGAAACATGGCAAAGAGGGACAAGGTTCTTGCAAAGTAGAAAGAAAATATGAGGCAATTGAAACATTAAGGAGTTCAATCAAGGCCCGATTGAAAGAATTATACCCTTAGATTACCAGGAGGATGGACATGCTCGAAGACCTGGGAAAGGAGATGGATAAGATCATTGACACTTTGGGCACCTAGGGAATTGGCCTAAGTTTTGATGAGGTGAGCACTTTGATCGGTGACCTCTCTCAGAAGGCATAGAGTGAGGTCAACGTATGGAACAAGCTAGAGGTAGGCTTGTGGAAGGATTTTCCTAGCTTGCTGAGTTAATGCCCCCATTCTTCCTCCTCTCTCCGATTATTTCATTCCTTTATTCTTTTGCAAAATGTAAGACTACACCCTGGTTCCTTAAGGTAGCGTACATCTTGGTTAAGTGGAGTGTTTCCATGGATAGAGAACATACATAGTGTGGGGTGATGTTGGACCCCTAGAATATCGACTAAGTACATCAAGGCGTGTAGGCATGTGAGTTTCAGGTTAGAAGGTAAAATCACGGGATGCGGGACGCGTGAGGAAAGAGCTAAGGGTTTGGGACTTAGTCAATTTGGACGTCTAGAGTAAAACACGTGAAAAACATGACCTGGTTGCATGTGGATAAGGTGCCATCCTGGCGATAAGTTGGCCTAGGAAGGAGCATGCTAGAAGCTTCTAGAAGCACTTCATGGGATAAAGTGGAAAGCTCAAGCTCAAGAAGCACGCTCGCATGGAGGACCACATTGGACACTTAGCACCATATTTGAGGGCACCTTTGGAGGGTGAGTTGGTAGTCTCGAGAGCTATAAATACAAGCATGTAGAGTAAAAGAGAGAGACGAAGAGTATGGGCGGAGCTCTACAAAAATATTGCGAGGACTCTGTTAGTGGATAGTTGTATTCGGGAGAGAATGCATTATGCTTAGGGATTGTAATTTTATTTTTGAATAGCTTAGTTACATAAGTCTAGTTGTAATGCATGATCTTGTGGTTGCTTCTCTATGACACTCTATAATGGCTCAAAAGATGTAATGAGGCTACATGTTCTATATATACATGAATATAAATGATTATGATGCATGCTTCTCTCTCATGAGTTCTCTTTCCTTTCATGCTAAGTAAGGATGCTTGTATGTTTCTTTCTGTCATAATACACGTTATGGATTTTGTTAAGTATTCAGTTTGAAATGACTACAAGGATCTAGAGGCCATTCTGATCCCTATGGTTCTTGTATGTCCTAACTTCCCTTCTAAAATCTCTTACAAAAATCATAGATGACATTTCCCACTAAACTCACATAAAAGAGAGACTCGGTACCCACGTGTGCCTCGGGTGAGCACCTAGCTTTCGTTGGGTGATAGGCCGGAACACATGGGATTCCTTTCTTTATGTTAAGGGTAAAAATGACTACATGTTTGTAATCATCTGATTTTCTACTTACTGCAACATTAGTTCCCCTACCTCATATTCTCACTCCCTCCCCCACTCTCTTTTGACAAAGTCCTCTATAGTAAGATATTGCTAGCTCTTTACTGTAGGGTTAGTGGAGTGCCCCTATTGGATCCTCGATTGCAAGGCAAACCTAGATAAAACTCACTATACTTGCGTATGTAAATATATAAGCTACACCATTTAAGTAGAGGGACTTCGTTTCCCGGAGAATTGGTAAGAAATCTACAAATTTTTCCACACAAAAATTTTCTCAATAAAAATTCGAAGTGTACACATACCAAAAATGGTGTGTGAAAATATGATCCATTTCAATCTAGTTCGATCCAACGTGGAAATAAAAATAAGGTAGAATGCATGCATGCCATTTGTTGAAGGAATGTTCCTATTCTCGTAATAGCCGTTGTGTAAACTACTATGAAATTTTCCAAACTAAGATAAATTGTGTAACTACCCCAGGTCATAGGTTCCCAAGAAGGGTCGGGGCACCCGTGCACTACTATCTATGTATGGATGCTAGTTTCTATGTTGTGATGAGGAACCAAGTTAGGTTCTAGGTCATTGTCGAGACTATAGACTATGTCGATGTTGTGCTAAACTACATTATACTATGACCGTAGATTGTTGTATGGGGTAAGTGATTCACCCAATGGATGCCCCCTCATTTAGGGTGCATGTGACATCCTAAGGAGTATACGATGCAAAGTAGGGATAAACTTTTTGCTAAAAATGAATCCTGTAGGGGAAGAGAATGTGCTTGGTAGAAACCAAAGCACATGCAAAAAAAAAAAGTGGCTGAAAAAAGTGTTAATGCAAATAAGATAAACACACATATAGAATAAAAATGTAAGCTAAAAATAAGAAGCCAATGTGGACCGTGAAAAGCGGGTTGTAAACATGGGAGATCACACATGATGTCACAAGACAATTGAGGATGAAGTGTCCAAAAGCATACAATATGCAGACAAGATAAAGGGAATAGCCCACAAACAATGGTAAATAATTAAAAACAATGACAAGCAAGATATCAGACAACCATGGTAGAAAGAGTTCCTACAAGACAAATGCTGCACATGAAGTACTGTTGTCAAAATTTCACCCCCCCTGGGTAATTTTGATAACATGCATCAGAATATTCAAGTCCCAGGAAAATTGATTGATTCGGGCCAAAAATCATGTTGCTTTAGAGTCCCCTCAAATATTTTCTAATCGAGAGGAAAAGAGCAAGCTCGAGAAAATGCGAAAAAGGTCATGGTGGAAGGCAAGTAGGTTGATCCAGAAAAATCATAAAAGTGACTAAGTCCTAGTCCTAGGGGCGGGACATTTGGGACAAAAAGGCCCGAACTGGGCTCGGCCGAAGTAAGCACAAACATGATTCAGAAGCAACAGGGACATATGGGACAAAAGTACGCAGGCGGGCGCGAAATGCCGGTTCGACCGAGAAAAATTGGCTAATGCCGAGAGGGGACAAATGGGACAATCGGGCCAAAAGGCGCGAATCCGAACCGGCCGAAAAAGTCAAGTCATCAAGCAAAGTGGGACAAATGGACGCGAAATGCCCGAACCGACCGAAATGAGCACAAAGGGCCCAAAATCAAATGGGACATCCGGGACAAATGGAGGTGAAGAAACGTGAAGGAGCCAAAGGAGCCGAGGACCAATCGAACCGCCACGTGTCCTCACAGGAGAAAAAGTCAAAAGGTCAAAGTGGAAGGTTTGAAGCGTTGAAGAACCAATGAAATGGCGCCACGTGTCCAAGTTTAAGGGGGCCACAAGCAATTTCAAAAGGAAAGCCCGCGAAAGACGGAGGAGAGAGAATTTCTCGTCCAATCAAGACGTGCCACGTGTCGTCCGAGATGGCGAAGAGCGGGAAAACATTTTAAAATTCGTTTTGATCTTTAGTGCCCTAAATCTTCGGGACGCCATATCTTTTGATCAAGAGCTCAGATTTCCACGTTCTTTATATCAACGGAAAGATGTTGAGATGTCAGTACATGATTAAGGATCAATATCAATCAAGAGAGAAAATCAAGAAACGGCTCGACGTGTGGTAATAACCTTTCAACAACCCGTTTTAATGCTAATGGGTCGATAAAGTGACATTTTAGCGGCCAAATTAATACAAATGGGTCACATTCTCCTCCAAAATCGCTCAAAGTGACGGTGGTATGGGTTGGTAAGATCCTCCATGTTGATTTAATGCATCGTAGTCAATGAGGAATGGGCTTTGCACGCTTTCCCACGTTTCGTCCCCGGGCTCGACCCATGCAATGAAAAAGCCGATTTGGCTCATTTAAAAAAAAAAAAAAAAGAGGTTCATTTTTTCGCTCCGCTCTCCTTCTTTTCTTCTCTAGGGTTGAAATGGAGTTCGAACCTCCTCCCTTGCTCAGTAATGGCGTTTTTGCCTTTTACTAATGGAATGATGTTACAGTGCAAACTAGGAGCAACAAAACGTGTTTTGTGATGCATCCGTCCATCCTCTCTCGTTTTTGCTTGTTCTCTCCTTGCCTCTCTCTTCATTTGCGCAGTATCTCGTGCATGTCTAAATGTTCATTGCAGTTTGAGCCGTGTTCATGGAGTTTTGGGACATTTTCTCGGTGGGTGAAATCTATCCTTGGGCCTCGTGATGCATCATGTCCATCCTTCCCATTGCTCACCTCTCTTTGTCCCATGTAGTTTTGATAGATGTTCAACATCCTCCTTCTCTCGTGTATCACCATTTTAGTGTAGGCTTTTGCTGTTTTTCCTCTCTCTCTCTCTCTCTCTCTGGCACGGTTAGATTAGATTTAGATTAGCTTGCCCGCACTGGAATAGCTTGTAGTGTAGTTTAGGAGCAGGAACCAGCCTTCTCTCGGAGATTCCTCTCTCGGTTTCACAAGTCCCCACGCTTGAGAGAGGTTTCCATGTTGTGCAATCACACTGATGCCCGAACATCAACCTAGAAGCCCGATGCGTCCAGTGGGTGCCGTGGATTTTTGCACTAATAGTACCATTAGAAGGTTAGAAAGATAAAAAGTATGTAAAAATGTGCATAATCTAATATAATTTAGTTGTGCTACTATGATTAGGAAGGAGATAAATCAAAACAATAACACTTGAAGTGTATACAAAATTGATGCCCTAGAGTGAATAGGATGTCGCACCAAATATTCATTTTTATGTAATGATATGTGTAAATTATGTGATCACAACTATAAGGAAAGTGAACACACATGTGTATATAGAAAGATAATGACATACAATGTATCCAAGTAACATAGTAAGAAAGATGTATCATGCGAGTATAAACAAAGAAGAACAATGTGCAACCAAGATATGTAGTATGTCAGTAGATATGTGAGATGGAATGAAATGCATAGTAAATGTGATATGACTAATGTATTTTGAGTGAATATGAATGAGTATATATAAGATGAGGTTCATTTATAAGTTCCCCCTCAACAGTAGAGAATGAACCATATAACAAGAGCGCGACATCGGGAAATGGTTTGAATTAGGTGGTAGAAATATATGATCGATAAAACATAGAGCATAGAGAGTGAGTGTGAGTGGTGAGGTTCATTTTAGATGTATACCCTTAGTAATCAAGTATGAATAGTGGAACTAGAGTACGTCATAGGGTAGTGTGTTGTGTTGAGTGTGTATGAGAAAGATGTGTTGTGAATGTACCAAGTATGTAGTTTGTAATTTGATGATTTAAGGTTTATGAGTGTAGTTAGCCCTAAATAGTCAACTATGAACCATAACAAAAGAGTGCGTCATCGGGTAATGATGATACAAATGTATCAAGATGTGTGAGATGTGTGTGAAAGACAATATGTGAAGTAAGAAGTGAAATGGTAGAGATGGGAGACACCTGAGAATGTTAGAAGGGGGGAGAAGAAGAATGATGCCCCCAAGTGTGTGATGATGCATATGCAATCCAAAAAAGTAAAATACTAGGATCCTCCACCTGATGCTTGCAGAGATAAAGGTGTGTAATCATTTGAAAATATCTCTCCTAGCGATTTGGATAACTTACATACACATTTTGGCCCTAGGTTATTCATTAAATAATTGCGCACACTCAAAATCACTTGGCACATTCCTTTGGTCATAGTTTACCTACGCACCCCTTTCCTTTTCTCCTTCCACTTCTCTCTTATGCCCACCTTCTACGCATTCACCTTCTTCCTAGTCAATTTCTTCCCATCCCACGTGCCTCACACTTACTACTAAGTCCTTGGCCCTTCATGCGCCGCACCCATTACTTTGTAATAGTTGCGCCTTAACCATACATTCTTTTCTCACCAATTTGCGTCATCTCTCCGTGCATAGTCATCTCTGCACGTGCCCCCTCCACACCTTCCTCTATTTTCTCTCGCACGCCCTTCCCTCATACCCTTATGTGCTAGATCATCTTTTGACACACTAAAGTGTGTTGCACGCAACTAGTTAAGCACGCTAATAGGGCATCAAATCCTTGTAACAAATCAGAAAGTGACATGTGGTAGAAATGATAAATAGTTATACATTTGGTCATCATCTCACCAATCACGCACGTCATGTGTTTTATGTGTGCCGGCGACTTTGACATCTTTCGACAACCATATCTTTTACTACGAGCTCGGATCAGCATGTACCGGACTTGTCGAGAGAGATGTTGACATCAAATACTGAGGCCAAAAATTCAAAATTCAAATCCTGGCATATCTGGTAGGTGAGAAATGGGAAAACCTCTCTCTGAACATTGATGTGTAGATATGACTGCTCCAACCACCCAATTTGGTATGATCCACCCTCATTTGTCTTCAACATGTCAAACAAGCATGGGGAAGCATATTTTACATATTTCTAAGTGGATTTGTAGACATTGAATGCTTCTTGTTGGTGGTTGTGTTTCAAATTCAGGTTTTCCCTCCTTTTCCCTTCTTCCTCCATGGATTCATCTATAAATGTAAGAGCAAGGCTCATTTGTTATGTTGGACACTGGTTCCTTATGCATTTTGCTAAGGACTCCATAGTTTCGTATTTTGAGTTACTGCACCTCTATGTTTGGCTCTCTTGCAATGTGGATATCGACTCTTATCATCAGAATACTTGATTATGTGCATTTCTGGAAGTAATAGAAGCATCATTTTGTGACTATTCTATGTCCTAATGTGTTTTCATTCCATCTCCTTGCATCTTCTCTTGCATTGTGTATTATTCTACTATTTCAAGTCCCCTCGTAGTTCCATACTTAGTTGTGTTCCATGAGAGTGATCTCGGTGAATGCGTATTTTGTTGTGCTACTTCATGCCTAGCCTCCTTTCATTCATTCCCTATCATTCTCCTCAAAATAGATAGTGTTCACCCTATTTTATGATGTTATCACCTTTTAGTGTAGTTTACTTCATGTTATCCTTCTTTCCCTAGTCCCTTAGCATTCTTAACTTAACTTCCCCTTTACTACTAGGAGTAAAGAATAGCAAGAGAAATAGATAGAGGAACCAACCTTCTCCAGAGATCTATCCCAAGCTCGCAAGGTCCCACAACTTGAGGAAAGTTCTATTGTGGTCTCAAACACCTCAGCCCTTCTAAGAGATTTGAGATACGGTTGCACGTTTGAGCAACCAAAAATTTCTCGGCATGCCCAGATGGGACCAACATTGAAAGCTCAAATTTTATATCTCTAAATTTTGGTGTGTAAACTTAGTGTTTTAGCCTTTGGAGGCTCATTTCAAACACATCTGGTAACTCCCAATATTTTAAAATCTCTGTTTCAATAGTCTTGAGTGCCTTTCATGAGAAGAGTGCACACAAGAAGAAGTACAACAACTGAAGATTCTTTTGAATACCTCCAGCTATCCTTGAGAATATTTCATTCCGAAATCCCACGTGTTCATCTCTATATCCAGCATGTGCACGCCCATTCAAATCCTCCTTAAAAACCACAACTTGTGCGCCCGCAATGGTGAATCAACAACCCCCTCCATTAAGAAACTTTGCAAACTTTGAAGGAGGGAGTCCCTTACTCCTGAATATGCAACATGATATGCCAAATGGTGTGCTCAAGAGTATTCCTTACTTTACTGGTGAGAATCAAGTCACCCTTAGGAGCATATCTAGGATGTAGTAAATGTGTGTTCACTCTATCTGATAACACATAATGATGTAGTAGTAGTCAGTAGCTTGCATCCTCTTTCAAAGGTAAAACACTTTAGTGGTATAAAGGCTTAAGACTATGATCTATTAGCACTGGAATGAGCTAGGAACAACTCTATGAAATTATTTTGAAGAAAAGTCAAATCAACTATCTTTGGTGGAGCAACTAACAACAACAAGGAGGGTGCCCAATGAGCAGATGACTGATTTCAACATCAAATTTCAAAAGACTTGGGATAGAATTTCTCTTGTGGTAAGACCTATGTCACCCCCAACATGCTTTCCTTTATTATTCAAGGCGTTCAAAATTGATATTTCAGTTATGATGTAATCTATGGGGGTAGGACCTTACAAATTGCTTATAACATTGCGGTAAAGAAGGGACGAGAAAATAGTCTCATTTACGTGGGGAAGTTGGCTCTAGACCACCGATGCCTTGGTTCCCGTAGAAATGTCACAAACGCCCCAACCTTCTCGTGGCCCCTATTCCTATCCCTGAGAAAAGTGTGCAACCAATTACCTCAACATCCTATCTCCATCACAAAAAGGAAGATGAAGAATGAAGGCCTTGATCAGAAATTTATCAAACAATGTCATATCATTAGAAAAGTAGCAAGCACAAGCGTATAGAGGAAATTCTAATCAAGCGCATGGCCAAGGTAATCATCTCTGGCAGAATCAATATGGAAATCAAAGATACACACCCAATCAATAGAATGATAGATGACATCCTAATGCACATCTACCCTTGCAAGTTGTTCCTCCCAAGTAAGAAGCCGATCAATCGTTCAGATTTAGAACAACTTGGCACAAGAATCAAAGTGGTGCTTCCCTTGCAAAATGCCTCATATCAAGGCAATTTTTACCATTGTGTTGATCTTTGTGCGTGCCCAAGCCTTCATGATCGAGAATGATTCATCTTGAACCTCAACAAGTGCCCATGAAGCGAGATAATCCAAAAGAACCAGAAGTTCCTTGAGTCCAATTTGATGTTCTTTAATGTGGAGGACTTCTGTGCAATCAACCAAGTTGTAAAAGATACAAATAGACGCACGTCCAAGTTGCGGACAACACAAGATATAAGAAAAGAATATTAGAGGATGCACAGGTCACAGTCCTAACAATACAAGCAGATCTTCAGAAGAAAAAAGAATCAGACAAGACCTCTTGCAGCAAAAGCATTCAAATCCCTATGTAGGAGGTCCCACGTAAAGCTCCTTTTGAAGCAACATGCGCCCATCCTTTGGTAGGCCAAGCCTCTACTCCAGCTAAAATTCAAGGCTTCCTGTAGTGCCCACATTTTACACACACAATTACAACAATAAAATACCAGGATAATTTTTTTTTGACTTACATTGCTCACTACACACAACACAACATGGGCTTCAAGTACAGAAACTCAACTCACATACGACAATCACATAAGTCGTCGACTCACATAGACACATGAAAACACATAGGCATGTCGATGCCACACTTTTCCCAATGAATGAATACTAGCAATGCCTCAACCACAGAAATAAGACTCAAGGATAAGCATACCCACAACACATATTTTCTTTAATTATATTTTAGTTTACGATTAACACTCCTAGAACATTATTGTGCAAGGATAAATTCCTCGTTTGTCCACCTACAGATTCTCAAGTTCATAACGTGGTTAAATTATCTTTCTTCCCTTTTAAGTTGGTTTCTTATTCTTTACAAAAGTTTCCATAACTAACATACTTATTTGGCATAAATCAAATTGCATACAAAGTACTTAATTATCTTATTATTGTGTTAAGAATATTCTTCCCCAGCATTTATTCGATGTCTACCTTTTTTTTTTTTCTTACCACTCAAGTGAATGTGATTTGGTGTCCATAACGCAATAAAAGGATTTAACGGAGATTTAGATACAAGGTAGCTTTTTACCAAAACATTCCTCGATCACGGAAAAGTTATTTCCCTACCATATTTATTCTAATTCAATGACTTGAGAAATTCCATTTTGATTTATATATGTATTTTGTTTCTCGAAGGTTGACCACACCAAGACAATTCATATCCTTTGAAACAAATGAATATATTTAATTGAGTTATAAGGTCTTCAATGGTGGCCTTATTCCGAACCTCAACTCTCGTATTTACTCTTATATACTTTATTTTCTACATCACAAAAAGGTCTTATTATTAGCATTGTCTTATAAAAGGAGTTACGAAGTGCGTGTCTAACCTCTTGAAGACAAGAATGATTAGAAGACTTGAAACTTCACATGAACCCAAGTTAACATCCGAGTCAACTGAGTTTTAGATTAATTCCAACTTCACCTAAGGGTCTACCCCTCAACTATATATGAGTTTTAAGCGAGAGGAAAAATTTATGCTAAACCACCTTCCAGAAAGGACCAAGGTGTGATGTTGAGAGAAACCAATGTAACACCTTTAGCTGAGCGGAGATAAGGGTTTCATTAACAAGAGTTTAAGACCTAGAACAACTAAGTCACAACCTCCATCTATGTCATCTGGATCCAACAGGGATTTCACTCTATGAAGAACTTTAATTTTAATCTATCTTCAGATGACAAGGTAGTCCACTAGGTTATGAAGGAGGAGTTAGCTCTACATACTCCAAGTGAAGTTTGACTGTATCACTCCTATCTACCAGGTTTATGACAATGTCACTAACCATACTGACTAAGATGATAAACCCATTCTTGAGCTCGATTTGCCTAAATTAAGATGTTCCACAGAGAGAAAATATTAAGTTTATCCTACGGTTTTCAATGTCTTCTACGGTAAGGAGTATCACACATGAAAAACAAGTTATGTCCCAATGTTGAACAAGGGTAGTGTGTTTTTGATTAAAACTCTTTATTACATTTACAAAGTATGAATGCACAAGATGACTCGTTAATCATTGATTGAACACTAAACATACACTACAAGATATTACTTCAAATTCATCTACCTTATATATACATATATCAACCCCTTTTAACCATGTGTTCTCTGAATCAAAATTGAACCTAAGATTAAATGCACATTTCCTAGATGTCCTAGAAACCAACATCTCATACATAACAAAAAATTATCAAATATAACCTTCTAAAACATGAGACTACAAAATACATTTATTCATTTAAAAATGAACTATATAAATTACAATGATAATTAAATGAATTACACATCGCCTTTTTGTCGTCATTCTTTCATCCTGCAAAACCACGTGAGCATGATATCAACAATAATTCATTGGCATGGCATCCACCCTAATCTAACATAATTATCATTTTTCAGTTTCCCATTTTACATATGATAATAATTACAAATTGCAATCGAAATAAAAGGTTTAGAGACATATATCCATTACATTTCATTTTACTTCTTTTTGTAGCCCAGGAGAGAGAAAGAGAAGGGAAGAGAGAGAAAACACCATTTGTCAAAAGTTCTATTTCACACAACAAGTTACACTATAGAGTTTTAAATAGTTATTTGCATGTGTTAAAAGTTTCCATGGTGGTTTGGCAACCCTACGAGGGTCCACAACTTTCTATTTTTACATTTTCTTACTAGCTACAAAAATGTACAAAATGGGCTCGGAGGCTAAGAAACCGCTTCCAAAAGTTATCTTCCGATGAGAACGCACACCATGATCAACTTTCTACATGTCCCCAGATATACCAAGAGTTCATAGAAAACTAACGGAAATGGGAAAGAGAAAATGATTTGCGTTTGTCGGCTAGTTCTCTGGGGCCCTTTGGTCGTAGTTGACCGAGATTTGAAATGAACAAAATTTAGCTAGAAAACCACATCCATAATGCGCGTTCGATGGATGAGCACGCAATGAGACACTTCCTACAAGTTCCTCTATATGAGGGAATTCATCGAGTCGATGAGATTGAGAACTAGAAAACCATTTTCGAACGGCGACAAGTTTTTTGGAGTGACAAGTCAAAATTGGTCCAGTTTGACCTCGTCAAACTGTGGCCGAAGGCCTACAAAATGGATTTTCCAAACTATCCAGAAGAGTGCTTTTCCCTAAGCTGAATGTTCCATGCAATTGTCTAGTATAAACACTAGAGGTTTGTGAAGACGGGAAATAATTTCTCTATCCAGGTTTCAAATGGCGGTTCAAAATGAAAGCCAACTTTCTAGATTTGACAACTTTCTACTGCTGTAAACCAGTGTAACAGGGCTCCTATAAGAGCATCAAAAAGATCACAAATGTTCATTGGGGTCAATCCAACGGTCTAGGTGATTCCTCACATAACAAGGTACACGAATGAAGCCTAACATCTCGTTTTCAGAGTTCCGAAGGGTACTTAATGAGTCTCCAAAAATGTAAAAATTAACTATTTAAAACAGGGAGAAGGTCAACATTATTACTGGGAAGTCAATCTCGTCTTGGCGATAAAGCAATGTTGTAGTGAACCAGTTGGGTAGTAAGTTTTCTACATCACCTCAGAATGAGGGTGGAAGGTCATATTTTAATGCAAACGGTTTATTTGACTTCATGAGTTTCGACACGACATTTCATTGTTTTGCAATGAGTTGATAAAAACATTTAACTGTATTAAAATCCTAATATTTTAAGATTCTATTAATTTGCAAAAGAGAACTAAAACACGAGAATTATGAGAGGTAAGGGAAGATGAACCATGCCTAGAGAATGAAGTCGGTTCAAGCTATGGGATTCGGTTCAGTAGCTTGCTTGGGCACATCGTTAACAAGATCACGAGCATCCAAAGCTCCACCATTTTACATACATGTCTATCATAAAATCTATAACTGTAGATTTGAAACCATTCCGCTACTTTGATCACATTTCTCCTACCTTTTGGATTCGACCCACCACTTGTTGAGCATGATCAAATGGTTTCTTATTGTTGTTGTTTGGATAGAATGAGATCTTCCTCCTTTTGTGCATAGCCTCAAATCTTGCAACCATGAGACCATGATTTTGAAGGAATTTTTTCAAACACTTCACATGCCTTAAGCATGCCTCCACATTTTGCACTTTCTCATGTGCTCATCAAACACCAAGCAAACATATCCACACAACCACCACAGGTCGGATTGGCATGTTGATGATACAATATAGGGTTTCCTCAAGATAACCAAAGATGGCCAAGAATGTCAATCATGCAAACATAATGATTAATTCTAGGCATGATTCTATAAGAGGCACTCATGCCATCGAAGTATTTACAACCCTCATGCACTGAACCTGCATGGATAAATGCTAATAAAACAAAAATGAAACTTACATGGTCAGGGTATGTTTCCATAAGACCACATCTCTTTGAGGCATTTTGTCAAACAGTTCACATTTTTGTATACATATCTGCCATAACACCTACAACTACAACATCTGCCAAATGTCCCTTACTGACTGAAGCCCTTGAGACCACATTTTTATTTCACTAGAACCAAGCAAACACATCCTTCCAGCCACCACAGGATTTTCCCAAACACCAAGCAAGCACATCCACACAACCACCACAGGTTGCTGCAAGCACCAAGCAAACACCTTCACACAGCCACCACCAGTTTATTGTCATGCTGATGAAAAATTTTAGAGCTTCCTCAAGATAGCTGGGCCGGCCACGAATGGCCATTCACACACACAAGAAAATATATTATTATTATTATTTTATCTTGCCCTGATAAAATCAAAGGCCCCATGTCCATTTCCAAGGCTTCCCATTTTGGCACATGTGTGAAGGATGCTTGAGTGTGTTGTGGAGTTTGGCTTTAAACCTGCCAACAATATTTTCTTGAAAGTTTCTAAAGCTTTTTTTTTTAAACAGACCCATTTTGTGCATATCCTGCAATGAGCTGTCAATCAACGACAACACTTTATTTTAATTGAGGCATTTTGACATTCACAGCCTCTAACTATGCACATACACGTCCACAGGGCTCTTGAAACTACAACATCTGCCCAAACGTCTAGTCTGCCATGCTAGAAGGGTATGCCCAGAGAAAGTCTGTAGGTTTGAGGCCCAAAATACTCCACTACACTGATTTGGCATGGCAGGGTGAAGCTAGAAATGTCAAGAAATCTGCTACTTTCCTAGAGAAAGCTTCCATTTAGGCACAGACAGGGAGGATGATGTAGAAGGTTGCTGAGTTTGTTCTTAAATTTTCCACTAGCCTCTGCGTGAAAGTTTCTAAAGCCTTTTTAACAAATCCATTTTGTGCAGATCTTACAACCGTTGCAGTCCAAAAAGCCACACCAAAGAGGTGTTTTCCCCCCTCCCTCCATGGTGGCGGCGCTTACCTCTCCTCAAAGAAAAGACATAAACAAAAAACACAAAGGAGCCCCCTTTTCCCTAAACCGCCCCAACAAAGAAATCACTATAACCATATCACTAAGGGGCTATTTCTCGATACCATGAAAGGAACGATAACTAGATCGTACCAAGCCAAGAACACAGATGCTAATCAAACACCACGATCAATAAGATGAAAGAAATTCGCTGAATAACTTTACATAAAACCTTTGCAAACAAATGAGAAACAATATCATATATTATTATGGAACTCAATGCAATACATTGAGAATGGGCCTTGCTTAAATAGGCAAGGAATAAAAATCTAAGAACTAGTCAAGGTCGTAGATCAAGCCATAAATCAAGGAAATAACTAGTCATCAAAGAACTAATCAAGACCATAGATTTAGGAGAGAACTAGACATCAAGGATCTAGTCAATACCATAGATCAAGGAAATAACTAGTCAATACCATAGATCAAGGAAAGAACTATACCTAACAACTAGATAATATCTCCTAATATCTAAATAAGATAAAAGAAATATCCACACACATAAGTGGGTGAGGATAAATACAATAAAAGTAAATAAAGTACCTAGGTGAACATGAGCTAAGGTAAATACCTACTCTAACAATCACGACCCTTTTAATTTAAAACTTTTATTTTATTTATTTATTTGTTTTTTTAATCTAAAAAAATTCATAAGACCCTAAAACGAAGTAGATAAATAAATAAAATATAGCTTAAAGTTAATCCATTTCCAGTGATAAAATTTTGACCAAAAGCAACTGATCGTAAGTCGGCAATATAAATTATAATATTATTATAAACATTATTTTAATGATTTTACGGCTAAAATAATGATAATAATTATTAATCCTATTAATGGCGATGACCAGGCAAACTCGAAGAACCGAGAACCAGATTTTCCTTTAACTAGATAGTTGAACAGGGTGAATCCAATAAAAGATCAACAGGAGCACAACGACATTAAACGCTTAGCAACATGGTCGTTGAAGAAGAAAAGGAACAATGGTGAATGGGGCATTACACTTCCACACTTGAACAATCAAGAAGGGATGTTGTTCCCAAAATGCACAAGGTGGGGGTTTCCATTCATTATTTTTGACCGATGAAGAAAAAAACATAAACGTCACAATGTGGGATGCCCTGACCATTCCATCTCGGCGAGATCTCCCGCACAAAGCTCGGCGCAACTTCCGCGTCTTGACCTGGGCTTATGTAAAAGCCACGTGCTTCGTCAAAATCTGCCAAGAACGGGAGAAACAAGTAAGTAAATTTTCTAAAACCCCACCCTTCTATATGTCCTTGATTATAGACAAAAACCTAGTGCATAACTACTTGATTGACTCAGGCACTAGTACTTATGTTATGCCTAAGAAGATAGTTGATGTCTTAGGTATGAAATATAGCCCTTTGTCTAAAGGAGTCCTACAACTTGATGGCTCAATTGAAACCACCTTAGGAGTCATCAAGGATCTTGAGTTAACCCTTCATGTATGTCCAAGCTTGACAATTACTCAAGATGTGTCAATTATTGACTTGCCTCCTTTGTTTGCCCTATGTATATCAAGAGAATTTACTGCTAAAGTGAGTGGTTACTTGTCTTCTGATTGGTCTCATATGTTACTCAAGACAAGGTATGGTACCCGGTTTACCATAAAAGATGAGCCTATATTTTCTTATCATGTAGAGCCATATGTCCCATCCCCTCTCCAAGCCAATTGTCTTATCCAGGAAGAACAAGTTTTAGTTCCTGAAGAGTAGTCTCTTCCACCCTCTGTTCTAGACCTAGTACTTGATGAATGGGTGGAAAGGCATCACAAATTTGATCCCTATGCTAAAGAATCGGGAAGCCTATGAAGCTGGTATTGGTACTTATTACATTCTAGAAGAAGATGCTACACACTTCGCACGCGCTCATAGGAGAAAAAGTTCAAAGCTGGTCTATCGAATTTATACTTTGATGGATCCGTATAGAAACGTGCAGAGCGGGAGTGGCTCTCATTTCCCTAGAAATGAGAAATTCTTCTTCACACATAGGCTACTGGTTTGCATGTTCTAACAATGTAGTAGAATATGAAGGCGGTGCATGGATTACTTATCACTTTGAAAAGAAGAAAATTAAATCGTTGTAGATATTTGGGGACAGAATTGGTCATCCAATAGGTCACCAAAAATTCTAGAAAAGAATAATCTTCTTACAACTTATAAACATAGAGTTTGGGACCTACTTGAGAGCTTTGATGCCCTTAATCTGTAGGTAGTCCCATGCAAAATGAACAAAGAAGTTGACCAAATGGCCGTGCTCGGTTCACAGTTTTCTCCTATTGAGGAATTTTTCAAAGGAAACACTCAACACATTAAGATGGTAATCAGACCATCCATTCCAGATAATAACACCAGCTAGAAAGTGTTCGACAGTGACATGCAGATCATCCAGTTTATCTAGAATGAAGCTGAATTTTCATCAAGTATGCAAGCTAACTTGCATGACAACTATGGTGACCAAGTGATACAGTTAAAGAAAAATAAGTTTCCTAAAGGGATAGTCACCTTAGAGTAAATTTTCAGCCCTAATGATGAGTTCAAGGGTGAAGAAGGATACATGCGTGCCGCAAGAAGAAGACTTCTCCCATTACTATTGTGTGCGAAAAGGAGTTTTGCTCAAAGCAGACTTGTGCACATGAAGAAAAACATGCCTTCATCTCTCTCTACCAAAAATACAATGACATTTTCTCATGGGAGTATGAAGACCTCAAAGGTTTTGATCCAAGTGTTTCTCAACACTCCATTGACCTTGATCTTGGTATAAATCCCGTCACAAAAACAAACAACGGCAGTCAATCCACAAATAGAGTCCCTCATGAGAAAGGAACTATCAAAACTCACTGGGGAAAAAATTATCTTTCCTATCAAATATTCCACATGGGTCACGAATCTGGTTCTAGTGCATAAGAAAAATGGTGAAATCAGAATTTGTGTTGATTTTAGAGATTTGAATAAGGCATCTGTAAAGGATCACTACCCTTTACCTTCAATGGAGTAGATTCTGCAGAATGTGGCTGGTGCGCAAAGGTTCTCCATGCTAGATGGGTATTCAGGTTTCAACCAGATCCTGGTCAAGGAAGAGGATCAATTCAAAACAATATTTACAACCAGGTGGGGAACATATGCATACCAGAAAATGCCCTTTGGTCTGTCAAATATGTGTGCAACATTTCAGCGTGCCATGGATATTGCCTTTAAAGGTTACATCAATGATTTCATCTTGGTTTACCTTGATGATATAACTGTCTTCTCAAAGTAGAGTGTAGATCACATGGCACACCTGGAAAAGGTATTTGAGAGATGCAGAGAATTTGGGGTATCTCTAACCCCAGAGAAGTGCAATTTTGCGGTGGCTCAGGGCAAGCTCTTAGGCCATGTGGTTTTGAAAGATGGTATCACAATTGATCCTGAACACATTTCAACCATCCTAGCCCTTTCCAAGTTGGCGCAAAAAAATACCTTACAGTCCTTCCTCGGAAATACTAACTTTGTTAGGTGCTTTATCCCTAAATTTACAGGACTGGTTCGGCCCATCACCCTTATGCTCAAAAAGGACATAGCCTTCAGATGGATAGCATAAGGAAGAGAAAGCTTCAACAAGATCAAGAAAGATATTTCTTGTGCGCCAAAACTCCTCAATCTAGATTACTCAAAGGATTTCATCCTTTATGCTTATGGTGCTGATGTAAGCATTACTACTGTCCTAACACAGGAAAATGAATAAGGGCTGGAACAGCCAGTGGCCTTCTTCAACTAGACACTAAAGGATTATGAATTGAAATATAGTCACACAAAGAAGCATGTCTTTTCCATCATGCGCGTGCTCAAGAAATTCAAGAACATGGTTGCCACAAATCATATTAAGGTGTTAGTCTCCCACTCATCAGTCAAAAACTTCATCATGGGAGCAGAAATCAGTGAGAAGAGAGCACGATGGGTGACAAAAATTATGGAATATGATGTGACTATTAAGGCCAAGAAGCTGGTAAGAGGCAATGCACTCTGTAAGTAGATTGTTGAGGATGCGCAGAGTGAACCTGAGGCTTCATTATTTCTAGATGAAGACCTCCCACATGTAGAACATGAACAAAATATAGACCCTAATGCACATGACTAGATGAAGGACATGATCACATTCCTTTCGAGGGCGCGTACCCTCCCGGTTTGAACAAAGCAAAGAGAAGGCATATGAGGTTACAATCTATCCCTTATGTTTTGATTAATGGAATTATCTTCAATAGAAATCTAGATGGCATGCTGTTAAGATGTATCAATGGCACGCACACTAAGCAAGTGTTAGTAGAATTTCATGATGAATTATCTAGTGGAAACTTCTCTGCCAAAACTATAGCAATGAAGATCATAATGACAGGTATCTTTTAGCCTACCCTATTTGCAGATGCACATAGGTGGGTCACAAAATGTAAGGAATGCACTTTCTTTATAGGAAAGAAAATATTGGCAAGCGCTTCCTCCGACCAATCCAAGCAGATTAGACTTTTACACAATGGGGTCTCAGACTTCATAGGCATGATCAATCTACCTTCAAGCATTGGACATAAATGGGTGCTGATAACTATAGATTACTTCACCAGATGGATAGAAGTTGTCACGCTTAAGGAATCAAATGAGGCATTCATCCTTGACTTTCTCAAAGGTTTAGTCACAAGGTTTGGCATTCCTCAAACCATTATCTCTGATAATGCAAAGGCCTTCCTTAGTGCTAAAATCATTGATTGGGCTCTAAGTCTGGGAATTGACCTAAAAAACTCTTCCAACTATTACACTTAGGAAACGGTCCGAGAATCAAAAAATAAGAACCCGATCGTAATCATGAAGAGCACAGTGAACATCAGCCAAAAATAGTGGCATACGAAGGTCTTATGCGCGTGCGCTAGGTAGATAGAATGACGACAAAAAAAGGCAATAGGAACTTTGCCTTACAAGCTTGTCTATGGCAAGGAGGATGCCCTTCCTTTGACACTAGAACTAAATTCATTGGTGCTTGCCCAAAGAGTTGGAATTTGAGGGCGCGGATTAGAGAGAAATTAGGATGGTAGAGCTGGTTCATCTTGAAGAGCTTAGAAACTCTGCCATGATCAAGCTAGAACAACATCAACAAGTAACAAAGAAATGGTTTGATAGAAAGGCTAGGCCTCAAGCTTTCAAAGTTGGGGACCTGGTTCTAAAATGGGATGCTGACAGAGCTAAACCAGGGTTCCATTCAAATTTTGATGCACTTTGGAGTGGCCCATACATCATCAAGTCTTGCAAAGAAGCTAACTCTTTCGAGTTAACTCATTCAGATGGAAGCGCGCACGCAAATCCGAAGAACGGGATCTATCTCAAACCCTTCCATTAGGCTTGTTGCATCATGTTGTATATATTAAAGTAGTTTCAATTCCTCCAAGTGTGCTCCATGCACATTGTTTGTTTGTACATAGTTCTTTCCCCTTGCATGCTTCCTGCGCGTGCTCTTTTGTTACTTCCAGAATGCAGAGCCTCCCTCAGTAGTTGTGAGATTCAGAACAAAGTATAGAAATGATTCTCAAAGTGATCATAGGGGCATTTTCATGATTAAACAAGTAGAATCCATGCCCAATGGATGCTTCAGGCTACTGATCTCTTGCATCTAGTAGGTAGATGGCCCCGAAAGTCACCAAACTTGTTATCCAAATAGCTCTCCTAGTGATTTGGATAACTTACATACACATTCTAGCCCCAGGTTATTCATTGAAGAATTACGCACGCTCAAAATCACTTGGCACATTCCTTTGGTCGCAGTTTACCTGCGCGCCCCTTTCCTTTTCTCCTTCCACTTCTCTCTTGCACCCACCTTCCACACGTTCACCTTCTTCCTAGTTAGTTTCTTCCCATCCCACGTGCCTCTAAAAATTAATAATAAGTCCTAGGACCTTCACGTACCACACCCATTACTTTGTAATTTGTGCCTTAACCATATGTTCTTTGCTCACCAGTTTGTGTCATCTCCCACATGTAGTCATCTCCCGCGTGCATCACATGCACCCCCTCCGTGCCTTCCTCTATTTTCTCTATGCGCCCTATGCCAGATCATCTTTTGACATGCTTAAGTGTGTCGCGCATAAAAATTTAAGCATGCCAACAAGGTTCCAAATCCTTGCAACAAATCAGTAAGCAAAATATGGTAGAAATGACAAATAGTTATACATTTGGCCATCATCTCAGCCAATCCATGCGCGTGCCATGTGTTTTACGTATGCCGATGACTCGACATATTTCTGACAGTTATATATTTTTCTACAGAGCTTAGATCGGTGCATGCTTGGACTTGTCAAAGAGCTGCTGACATTAGCTATAGTGCCAAAAATTCAAAATTCAAATTTTGGCGGATCTGGTAGGTGAGAAACAGAAAATGTCTCTCTGAACATTGATGAGCAGATTTGATTGCTCCAACCACCCAATTTGGTATGATTTTCCCTCCTTTGTCTTCAACACATTAAATAGGCATGGGGAAGCATATTTTATAGATTTCCAAGTGGATTTGTAGACATTGAATGCTTCTTATTGGTGGTTGTGTTTCAAATTTGGGTTTTCCCTCCTTTTCCCTTCTTCCTCCATGGATTCATCTATAAATGTAAGAGAAAGGCTCATTTGTTATGTTGGACACTTGGATCCTTACGCATGTTGCCAAGGACTCCATATTTTTGTATTTTGAGTTTTAGATCTCTATGTTTGGCTCTTGCATGTGGATATCGGCCTCCTTATCATTATAACAGTTATGTGCATTTCTAGAAGTAATAGAAGCATCATTTTGTGACTATTCTCTATCCAAATAGGTTTGCATTCCTTCTCTTTGCCTCTTATCTTGCATTGTGTATTGTTGTGCTATTTCAAGTCCCCGCACTTACATACTTAGTTGTGTTCCATGAGATGGATCTAGTGAATGTGTATTTTGATGTGCTACTCGCTCCTAGCCTCCTTTTCCACATTCCCTATCATTCTCACTTAGAATGTATAGTGTTTACCCCTCTTTTATGTTGTTATCACCTTTTAGTGTAGTTTACTTCATGTTATCTTTCTTTCCCCTGGTCCCTGGCATTCTTAGCTTAACTTCCCTTTCAAAGCACTAGAAGTAGTGAAGTAGCATTAGAAAAGATAGAGGAACCGACCTTCTCCGGAGATCCATCCCAAGCTCGCAAGGTCCCACAACTTGGGGATGGCTCCATTGTGGTCTCGAAACCTCGGCCCTTCTTAGAGATCCAAGACGGGTGCACATTTGAGAAACCAAAAGTAACCATGTTGTAAGATTGAAAGTGTGTGAGACAGATGATGTATCGATGAATAAGACATAGGAGGTGATGACCACCTAGATGAAGAAGACCGCAAAGGTGATGTACACTATGTGAAGGAGAGCGCATAGATGATGAACACCTATGTGAAGGAGACTACAAAGGTGATGAGAGAAAATATGTGAAATAAATTGAGGAGGTGATGTATACCTATGTGTAGTGCCCACATTTTACGCACCCAAACAATAGTAAAATACTAGGATAATTTTTTTGACTTACATTGCTCACTACACACAACACAGTAAGGGATCCAAGTACAAAAATTGACTCACATGTGACAATCACATAAGTCATCGACTCACATAGACACATGCGAGATGAAATTGGCACGCAGATGAAGTGGCATGTCGATGCCATAATTTTCCCAATGAATGAATACTAGCAATGACCCAACCACAAGAAACATGACTTCAAGAACGGCGAACCCACAACACAACATTTCTTTAAATGTATTATAGTTACGATTTACATTCCAAGAACATTATTTCACAAGGATAAATTTCTTGATTGGCCACCTACAGATTCTTAAGTTCATACTGTGGTTAAATTATCGTTCACCCCTTTTAAGTTGGTTTCTTATTCTTTACCAAAGTTTCCATAACTTGCATACTTATTTGACATAATTCAAAAGCATATAAAGTACTTAATTATCTCACTCTTATGTTAAAAAAAAACTTCTTCTCGAACATACATTCAAAGTCTACCTTTTTACTCTGACCACTCAAGTGAATGTGACTTGGTGTCCATATGGCGATAATAGGATTTAATGGAGATTAAAATACAAGATAGCTTTTTACCACAAAACAATCCTCGATCACGTAATAGTTATTTCCCTACCATATTTATTCTAATTCAATGACTTAATGACTTCCTTTTTATATTTATATATCCTTTGTCTTCTCGTAGTTTGATCACAACAATAAAATACATATTCTTAGAAACACATAAAGATATTTAATTGAGTTATAAGGTCTCCAAGAGTGGCAGTATCCCTAACCTCGATTCTCATCTTTGCTCTTATATGCTTTATTTTCTACGTCACATTCTAGCCTTATTATTAGCATTGTCTTGAAAAGGAGTTACGAAGTGTTTGACTAA
The DNA here is from genome assembly GCA_018340775.1 of Taxus wallichiana var. yunnanensis. Taxonomy (NCBI): domain Eukaryota; kingdom Viridiplantae; phylum Streptophyta; class Pinopsida; order Cupressales; family Taxaceae; genus Taxus; species Taxus wallichiana. The sequence continues at coordinate 602,479,479 of CM031238.1, forward strand.
CCTCTTGAAGGCATAAAGGATTAGAAGACTTAAAGCTTCACATGAACCCAAGTTAACATCCCAATCAACTGAGGTTTCGATTAAACCCACTTCACCTAAGGGTCTACCCCTCAACTATAAATGAGTTTTAAGCAAGAGGAAAAAATGCTAAACCACCTTCAGAAAGGACCAAGGTGTACTGTCGAGAGAAACCAAGGTAACACATCTAGCTGAGTGGAGCTAAGGAGTTCGTTAACAAGGGTGCAAGGCAAAGGAAAACTATATCCCGATCTCCATTTATGTCGTTTGGATCCAACAGGGATTTCATTCGGTGAAGAATTTTAATTTTAAATCTAACTTTGAAAGACAAGGTAGTCCGCTAGGCTACGAAGGAGGGGTTAGCCCTACACACTCCAAGAAAAGTTTGTCTGTGTCACTCCTATCAGATAGGATTAGACAATGTCACTAAACCTACTGACTAAGACGATAAGTCCATTCTTGAGCTCTGATTTTCCTAAATTAGGACGTTCCATCGAGAGCAAAGATTAAGTTCATCCTATGGTTTTCAATGTCTTCTAGGGTAAAAGTAACACACACGAAAAACAAGTTATGCTCGGATATTGAACAAGGGTAGAGTGTTTCGATTTAATTCCCTTTATTACATTTACAAGATATAAATGCGCAAGATGACTCATTAATCATTTAATGAACACTAAATATACACTACAAGATATTACTTCAAATTTATTTACCTTATATAAATATCAAACCCTTTCTACCAGGTGTACTATAAATAAAAATTGAACTATGATTAAATGCACATTTCCTAGATGTCCTTGAAACTAGCATTTCATACATATCAACAAATTATCCAATATAACCTTCTGTATCAAGAGACTACATTATACTTTTATTCTTTTAACAATGAACTATATAAATTATAATGATAATTAATGAATTACACATCGCCTTTCCATCGTTATTCTTTCATCCTGCAAAGACCACGTGAGTATGATATCAACGATAAATCGCTGGCATGGTATCCACCCTAATCTAACATAATTATCATTTTTCAGTTTTCCCATTTACATATAATAATAATTATAATTTGCAAGTGAAAGAAAAAGTTTAGAGGCATGTATTTCAAGCATATCATTTCACTTCATTTTGTAACCCAGGAGAGAGAAAAAGAAGGGAAGAGAGAGAAAACACCATTTTATCAAAAGTTCTATTTCACACAACAAATCACACTAGAGAGTTTTAAATAGTTATTTACATGTGTCGAATGTTTCCATGGTGATTTGGCAACCCGAAGAGGGTCCCATAGCTTTCTATTTTTAACTTTTCTTACTAGCTACAAAAATGTTCAAAACGGGCTCAAAGGCTAAGAAACCGCTTCCAAAGGTTATCTTCCAAAGAGAACGCACACCACGACTAACTTTCTACGTGTCCCCCGATATACCGAGAGTTCAAAGCAACTGATGGAATTGGGAAAAAGTGAACGGTTTACGTTTGGCGGCCAGTTTTCCACTGGTCGTAGTTGACCCAGTTGCAAATGAACCAAAGTTAGCTCGAAGGCTCAGTACACCACGCCCAAAATTGACGTTTGATGGATGAGCACACAATGAGACACTTCCTACTAGTTTCCCCTATATAAGGAGAATTCATCAGAGTCATCGGGACAAAGAACTAGAAAACCATTTTCAAACGGCGACAAGTTTCCTGGAGCGACAAGTCAAAATTGATCCAGTTGAACCTCATCAAACTGCGACTAGAGGCCTACAAAATGGCCTTGCCAAACTATCCAGAAAAGTGTTTTTCCCTAAACTGAATGTTCCATGTAATTTTCTAGTATAAACACTAGGGGTTTGTGAAGATGGGAATTAATTTCTCTATCCAGGTTTCAAATGGCGGTCCAAAACGAAAGCCAACTTTCTAGATTTAACAACTTTTTACTACTGTAAAACAGTGTAACAAGGCTCCTATAAGAGCGTCAAAAAGATCTCATATGTTCATTCGGGGTCAAACCAAAGGTCAAGGTGACTCCTCACATATCAAGGAACACGAATGAAGCTTCACATCTCATTTTCAGAGTTACGAAGGGTACTTAATGAGTCTCGAAAAATGCAAAATTAACTATTTAAACAGAAGAAGGTCAACAATATTACTGGGAAGTCAAACTCATCTTGTCGATATACCAATATTGTAGCGATCTAACTAGGTAGGAAGCTTTCTAAATCACCTCAGAATGAGGGTGGAAGTTCATGTTTTAATGTAACGAGTTATTTCGACATCGAGAGTTACGACAAGACATTTCATTGTTTTTGCATGAGTTGAAATAAACAATTAATTGTATTAAGATCTTGATATTTTAAAATTATTTTAAGTTGTAAACGAAAAACTAAAATATGAGAGTTATGAGAGATGAGGGAAGATGAACCATGCCTGGGAATGAACTGGCAAGTGTTTACAATAGGATTGGTGATACGCGGACGAGTTCCAAATACCGACAGTTTCCAAGGCCTTTTCAGAATCCAGTTTGAGCATGATTTGCAACTGAAAACCCTCTACCATTATGCTTTGACGGTTGTCGAGGCCTGCTCTAAAGCTCCCATTTTGACAGAGGTTGGGAGGATGCTGGAAAAAGGTTGTGGAGTCTGGCTTAACACGTACCAATGAATTTGCTTGAAAGTTTCCAAGGCCTTTTCAACAAACTCATTTTTTTACACATCCTGCCATCATTGCAGTCCATAAAGCACATTTCTTTCAGGCATTGTCGAACAGTTTACATGCTTCCACATTTTGCATATGTATCTGCTAAGGCACTTGTAACTAAAACACACAAAAATACCTTCTCCATAATGCTTTGGCGGATTCTCGCATCGCCAAAGCTCTTATTTTCAAGTGCAGCTAGGAGTATGCTAGCCAATGGAAACTGAGCAGGTTGGAGACCGGTTGCTGCATACGTGAAATAGTGTGACTGTCTCTTGAGGAAAACCCCACGCACTCCACGCCCAACTGAAATCATGTTCCGTGAGAAGCTGTCTAGTTCTTTCATTTGGTCAAACACTGGAACCAACGCCCTTCAGCATTTGCAAACTACACATCTGACAACATTCCTCTGTCCCCTTTTTATGCTTTGCTAGGTGTCCATGCAAAAAAAAGAGCTGAGTTTTGACACAGGTTGGGAGGATTGGTTTGTGCCACCACCATGGTACTCCCTGAGATGACATCTGGTTGCACAGTCCAACAATGGCGCCCTTAAGCACACTGGTTGGGTGAAAAAGTTGCGGCCAAGACTGGTGGGGGTGCAAAAACTGGTCTGAAGCTCCCCCTTTCCCCCATGGCGGTGGTAGACTCTCCCTCACTCCTTTCAAAAAAACCAAGGATGAAAACAAAACATCCCCCATGAAAACCTGAGCCCCCTTTGCCCTAATCCGCCCCCACAAATTCACGGGCCTTTTAAATTTTTATTCTTTTATTTTATTTATTTTATTTTGTTTGTTCTAACTAAAAAAACACAAAGAACCCTAAAGTGAAGAATAATAATAATAAGCACAAATCGATGATCAGCTGATGGAGTTATCATCCATCGATAATTAAAATAATAATAATATTATTATTTTTATTACAACTCATTAATACTTATTAATCGTATTAACAAGGACCAACATTTAAGCTTGACCAAAACAATAATAGCAAGAATCGACAATTCAAAAGAATAATTATTATTATGCAGGTGTTCCCTCTAGTTGGTCACGCCCCAACAACATCAAGTCATCCTTCAAACCACCTACCGAATTTGAGAAAGAGATTTTTCCTTAACAAGGTGATCGAAAAGGCGAAGCCAACAAGGATCAACAAGAGCACAACAATGTAAAATGCTTAGCAATACGGTCATCAAAGAAGAAAAAAAATGAACAAGGAATGGGGCATTACACTATGTGAAGTTTCCATATGAGCGGTGGACCTTGACCGATGCAATGGAATAGAAGACAAATGAGACCGTGTAGGTCATGTGTGAATATGAATGCTAGGATAAAATTTTGCTTTAGATTTAAGAGGTCCCAAGTACCTAGATGCTCTAGTGAGTGTAATAAAAACCTCAAAAGGAGGCTACAACCATGGTGTAGATGGAAAAACACCATTGATAGTAATGAATTTCTTGTTTTGAATGAACTTTAGACACAAGTGATTCATGAAAGTGATAACCTAAGTGGAATGGAGCCAAGGAATACCTAAAATCATGTCACATCCTTTCAATGAATGAAGCCAAAAGAAAAGGCACATGCATGGTAAGAGAACCGATGGTGACCGGAAGCTTGACATAATGATGTATGATTTAGGAACTAGATATGAAATTTGTGAGAGTGGATAACCAATAGTGATAAGAAGTACAATAGAACATGCGATTACGTAAAATGATGGATCAACCATATTTTTATTGATAGAAATACATCCAATCAAAGCATTAATGTGTAAGAGATTAGAAGAGAGCGTAACATGATAATAATGATCGAGAAAGAAATGATTGGTGGAGATGTCTCAACATGGGTAACTAGAAAATCAAGAGCCCCAATGCAAGATAAGGTACTACATGATATATATGATTGATTTAAGAGTCATCTAATTGTTTATCACATTTAGGAAGAGGATTTTGAAGATATTGAGCTTATGATTTTTATTGATCGGGGTGAATTCCATAGGTGTTTCACCAGATTTGTATGCGATAAAATAGATAAGGTAACGATCAAGGATGAATACTTGTGGTTATGCAGATGGTATGTGCACATTTAGAATTTGATAAGGTTGATGTGAGATCTTCCCTTTGGCTAGGAGGAATGACATGCATAAGAAACAAAACAAGACCACCAAATAATATCAAATAGAAAATGACAGTGGACTGTCTAGAAATTGCTAGTTCCGGGAAGTGTGATACTTCCTAGATGGCTATCAATCCACTGTTTTTTATCAAATTAATGAAAGTAAATATGAGAAATAAAGGTCCTATTGCTAACACTTTGATTTAGGTATCTCAAATCATTATCAACACACTATATTAAGTATAATATTAAAGTACTAACTAATCTAGCATTAAAAAAGGTAGGTTTCTTGTTGGGGAAGGTCACAGAGGTGTTAGGTAAGGTCACAAGGGTGTCTGGTAAGGTCTAGGTGAAGCTTGGTTGAGTTATGGGTTGTTTGGTGGAGGTTAAGAAAATACATAGAATGATGCTGATTAGGTGAATGACATTGATATAGATGGTTAACCGATGGTGGTTAGGATGATCGAGGTCGGTCACATCGCGTGGGAAATGGAAAAACATTAAAATGGGTGTTTGGCTCTCTCGTGTTTTCACAAAGAGTTGAGGAGGGGTCGAGTGAGGTTATAGGAGGTGGATGAACACTCGTGAGGTTGGTGAATAAGGGTTTAGGTGATATTTTGGGGAAAATGGATAGTTGTTTGATAGATGGGGCCGTGGAGTGGTTCCAGGTAAAAGAAATAGCAAGAACATAAGAAATAATGTAATGACAAACACTAGAGTAGGTAACAAAGTGAATGTAAACTTACTTAGAGTCCTAAACATGTAGAAGGCAAGAAGGTGGTGGAGAGGTGACTAAAGAAATGTTTCGTGAAGATTGGAAGATGATTAGAATGCTCTTACTTGAGATATCTAAACTTCTATCCTTCCGGTGGGTAGGGATTCATTGATGATTGTCCTTCTAGCTTCAAATCCTTCTTCAATGATCCCAAAAATGGCCTTACAAGTTTTTGATTGTTCCGCTCAAGAATGAAAACTCCCCACCTTTCCAACCTTCCAACCTTTGAGAAAGAGTTGGGAATGCTTATTTATAGGTAATCGATGTCGGTCCCACATAACCGATATCGACCGACAAGTGACCAATGTCAAATGGGTGTGGGAAGACTTGTTTTTTAAAAAGTGGGGGAATATGCCTTCCCACTTAATCTAAATGTTATCGCACATGCCTACTTCTCTTTTCGAGGTAATAGGATGAGAATCAAAACATGTGGGTGGGATGGCCACTATTTTCACTTCTAGAAGACGTGGGTCCTAAGTATGGGCAAGGTGGGGAAGTGGAAGAGTGAGGTGGGATATGGGAAAAATGGTGAGGTGGATAAGAGGTGAAGGTGTGGGTGGAAGGATGAGGCGGATGGGAAAGTGGCCATGTGAGGTGGATGCCCAAGTGGCTAAGTGAGGTGGATGTGCAAGTGGCAAGGTGAGGTGGATAGGTGAGGTTAATTAGATCAATTTAATTAAAGTAATTAATCAAATTATCATGTTTAAAAAGAGGGGTAATGGTTAAGGGTGGATTTAAATGAAGAAGGGGATATATTGAAGTGTGACACTTTTTGGGTGTCTATAGTAGGTTTAGGAAGCTCAATAACATTATTATCGATAAGATCTTGAATAATATTTTGAAGTTTTAAACATTGATCTCTAGTGTGCCCAACACATTGATGATAGTCACATCTGAAATTTTCATTATAATTATGATATTTAGGACAAGATGGATCCAAATTGAGTGTAGGAGGAAGCATAATAAGATTACTCTTGATAAGTTGTGGTAATAGAATGTGTGGAGCAATAGAAAAATTTGTAAATATACGTTTAGGTAATTTCCATTGAATATTTTTTAGGATTAGAAACCACATTGACAATAGATTTAGCTTCAGATGGCTTAGGAGATGGCTCAAAAGTTGATTTACAAAGAAAGTGCACACAAGATGAAGCTTGTTCTTGATACTTAAGCTTTCCTATAGATAATAATTTAGTTTTGTGTAGCTTAAGAGTATGACATAAATGATCAAATGAAGGAGACTTCTCAAAGATGAAACTCTCCTGAAGAGGCACTAATAGAATTTGGAAAAATAGATCTTGAAGTTTAGAGTCTGCCAATACATTATACATCTTAGCTAAGTTGTTCTTGTATCACAAGACATAATCCTCTAGATGTTTATTATATCATTGTTTGATTTGTGCTAATTAAGTAAGGATATCTTGGAATTGATATTAATAAAAAAATGAGTGAGAAAATCATCCGTGAGATGCATAAAAAATGTTATTGAGTGAACATGTAGATCATAGAACCAACATATTTCATAATAATGAATACTTATTGGAAAGATCTTAGCTAAGAAAGTATGATCTTCTCGCAAAATCTAGACATGTCACATGAAATGATCTGAGTGCTCTTGGGGTAATAATGGCCATTGAAAATGGGAATTTTAGGAGTGAAAAATTAGGTGGAAGCATATAAGTGGAAATTTTGGGTGCAAAAGGAGTATGAAATATTAAAGTAGAGTCCAAAGATGGAGACACATGAGAAGTACCATGCTGTAATTGACGGATTTAAACTTAAAGATCATGATAAAGAGAGGATAAGTCTTGAGTACCAGTGGAAGAGACTTGCCACATATGAGAAACAAGAGGTCGAGTGAAATTTTTGGTGGCGGTAGGAACAAAAATGGGAATAGTAGTAGGTAGAAAAGTGGAAGAAAGTGGTTAAGTAGCGATAGGTATGGAAGTGGGGATGGATGCGGGGAAAATTAAGCTCTTCAAGATTTCGACCTACTCACGAGCATCAAATAAAAGCAAGTCTAGATTCCGAGGATGTTTAGTGAGATGATCAGTAAGCTCTTAAAGGTGGGCTTCAGTAACTTTTCCATAAGATTGAGCCATGATGAAAGAATAAGAGGAGAGTATTCAAGGTCGGGTTCACGAAATGATTAAGAAAATATTGAAATTAATAGATGCTAAATCTAAATAGTACCAACATAGATATAAATAATAAAGTACATATTTGAAACATGTAAGTAAGCTAGAAAAATGTGAAACGTTGGTTATAATGAAGGGATAAAATACTTAGCTGATTTGTAATAATGTCGAAGTTGTACCGTGATTGAAAATTGATGAAACAAGAAAGAAGACTGTCACAACCAAGCCCATAAAAATGTAGAGATATTGGGAGTGTTAAGATTAGGGTCCTTGGATAGGGTTAGGGGCACCTCGGGCACCTGTGGACCTCTTTTTGGTAGCTATGAATTTTAGAACCTATGAAGCTCAATTTCATAGGGTCGTGAGGTGTTCGTTGGATGTCACCTTTAATCACCTGTAATTTTCTTGAAGATCACCGAGTTCACCTGCAAATTACAAGAAGAAAGTGCACCTATAAAACCACAAAAATCAAATCCTAAAAATAAAAATATACAAATGGGGAGTCAAATGACCCCAATAGTCACCTGAATGAGTGAACTTATGATCCGAGTTCTGCACTACATTTCAGACTCCATGTATTTATGCACATGTGTGTGTATAATTGTGCTTAGGAGGCTCTTGTGCAAGTTGTACTTGATAGTGAGAAATAGCTAGATGTAGAAAATGTAGATAGATGTGTGCATGGAAAAATGAACTTCCCTTCCTATGAAGTGTATATAAAAGAATGCAGTCCCTTTTCCCTTGAATGGATGCTAGATGGATGCTTTGATGCTCTTGTAATGTCCTTTAGATGCAACCTTAGGTGGTGATAGTAGATGCTTAGTGTTTGGTCCTTTATTATGATCACATGGATTTGGATTTATATGATTCCTTGGTTAAATTTCATAATCAACCACTAAAAGGGCAACTAGTAAGAAATAAGATGCCTAAATAATTAGAATGGACCCAAAATATGCAAGCAAGATACATAAAGGTCGGGGGCACCTAGCACTTTGGAATCCTTCTTGGCGTTGGTGTCCAAAGTCAGAAATGTCAAAGTATCAAAATATAGACTAGGAAAGAAGGTGTGTAAGACCAAAAAGGAAAATTGAAAACAAGCAAAGAGGTCAAAGATAGTGATCAATTAGCACTTTTATCGCTTAGTAATCATATGAATAGTGGTATGTAATTAAGACTAAATATATACCCAAAGTGCATGATTTAGTGGCTATAATTGTAAATCTATGCTTGATTATATGGGTCCAGGGGCCATCATATGGAGGCCATATCGAGAATATGGTGGATGAATGGAGGATGGAGTAGAACTATGGTGTGGTTAATGTACTATGTGGTTAGAGGACCGATTCCTAGGAGTGGTAGACTTATTTCAGGTAGAGCGAGTGTCACACTAGTTTGGTATGGCTCAGGATGTCCTCGTAGAGATGTATGTATGGGTGCAAGCCACTAGAGCACCAAGGAGGCCAAAACCGAAGGCCAAGACCGACATGAGCACAATTGGTACATCCTCACCCATATGAGGTAGATGTGGCCATAAATCTGGTACATGAGAATGATGCTAGATGTACCAAGGTTTATAGTGAATGGTGGGTAGCATCTTGATGGGTACTATTATTTCTAGTTTCATAGATGTGGGTACACCACCAGTTGAGAAATAGATGGGAAAACACCGCCCTCAATGGATATGGTTTGCGGTGACATTATTTGAGTGTAAGTATTTGTTTGTTGATATTTGTTGATTGTTACTTGGTTGGTGTATATTGGTAAAAACATATGATGACTAATGTGGTATTGGATGGTTACAAGTGATGCATATTGGTCATTGATCATGAATTCATTGATCCACCCACTGACGTGGAATGTACCTCTAGATGTGCTCATGGGAGGTGGGATGTTGGAGCAAGTAGATTTTATTATGAGTGAGCATGCCCATTTGTTTGAGCCAATGGCGATGGCGGTAGCCACATGCACTATTTATTTTGAGCAAGCGTGATGAGGCACATGCAGGGGACTCAACGAGCTAGGAAGGTCATAGGAGTAGGAACCCCAACATAGGATGTGTTCAAAAGTATGTAGAGTTATAGGGATGATTCAAGTAGCATTCAATGAGGTGGCATTACTATGGATGTAGGTGCAGATATATAGGGGCCATGACCAATAATGTAAATTAAGCGGTGAAGAATCTAGTTATAGAGCTCCCACAATTGTATATAGTGATAATGATGATGATGTATGACATATATGGATGTAGTAATGCATGGGGGCTTTCCCCAATGATTGTATTTTTGTAACTATATATATATATATATATATATATATATATATATATATGGATGATTGGTATTATTGTGTTGTGTTGATGTTCATTGATATGTGATGCAATTATTTTTGTTCATATGTTGGTCTTGTGATGATTGATTTGCATTGTGTGAATGATTATGTTGATTTTAAATAGGAAATAGATGAGGAATGCTTGAAAATTGGATTGTATGTATAAATGAGGATAAATAATATGTGATAGTAATAGATATATGTGTAGTGTATGATACATGACATATGTGAACATGTGTGAGTATAATGAAGAGGGGGAAAATAGTGATTCCCCCCAGTGTGTGTATAAAAGATGACATTTATTTATAGAAGACCCTTCAACAATCCAAAATGAGCCATAAAGTAAGAGTGTGTCATTAGGAAATGGTTGATACTATGTGCTATATAGATAGATCAATGAAGTGTATAATGTAAATATGGAACTAGGTTCTTATTGTAACAAATACCTTAACACTTATGTATGAACCATAAGAACATGAGTGCATCATTAGGTAATGAGGTGAGAAAAATCACCTACCAAAGATGAATAGGCTTGCAAGTGGCGGTGAAAGCATGTGAAGTGGTAGTAGCATGAGTGTAAGAGCCAAACTAAATGTTAGATGATATGGTGTTGATGATGGGAGATGTAGGGGTAGGAAGAACATATGCCAATGGATTAGAAAGCAAATGAGTTGAGTAGACTGCAAGCATAGTGAGATGATGTAGTAGTGGATGAGCTATATGGAGGACACATATGAATAATGATCTTAGGATATGGATGGATGATGACCTTGAAAGTGGGTGAAAGAGACAATTGAATAGAATTGGAAGCACACTTATGAGAGAGAGAGAGAGAGATGAGAGAGAGAAGAGAGAGAGAGAGAGAGAGAGAGAGAGAGAGAGGAGAGAGAGAGAGAGAGAGAGAGAGAGAGAGAGAGAGAGAGAGAGAGAGAGAGAGAGAGAGAGAGAGAGAGAGAGAGAGAGAGAGAGAGAGAGAGAGAGAGAGAGAGAGAGAGAGAGAGAGAGAGAGAGAGAGAGAGAGAGAGAGAGAGAGAGAGAGAGAGAGAGAGAGAGAGAGAGAGAGAGAGAGAGAGAGAGAGAGAGAGTTGTCTTCTAATTGTTGTAAATTATCATGAAGGGCACAACAATCATTGTCACGATGGCCATTGATGTGGTGAAAATTGAAATAAGGGCGATCACTCTGGAGATGCAAGTGGCAGAGGAGGAGATGGAGCTAATTAGATGGAAAGAGAATTAAGTAATTATCAAGAAAAGCATGCAAAACATCATGAGGCTTAGAAATATGTGAGAAATGCAATGGCTCACGAGTAGGAGATGAAGAAGACTTAGGTGGAGAGTGACGTCACGTTGGCAAGTGACATAGGATGCTTATGAGGTGGAGGGGATGGAAATAACTTGTGAGGTGGAGCGGAGATGGAGACCTTGGAGGATGATTAATAGATGGTAGAGGAGAAGTAGAAGAAGATGAAACAACAGAAGTAATAGAAGGCAGTTCTATAACATGTGTAGTATTAAATCCTTTTCTAAATCAATGAATTTATAGCATAAAAGTGTAAACGATTCACATGTATCATATTGTAATTTTTATTTCAATGCAGGAATCAAGCCATGAAAAAGATGAATTACTTCTCTAGATCAATAAGTTGAAATACTAACTGATGCATATAAGAATTGAAGCATAAAATGTAATATAGAAAGCTTATTTCTTTCCTTGATGTAAGCTAGGTAATTTATCATGTGTAAATTTAGGACCATTGTTAAACATAAAGAATCTAAGAAAAACATCTTTCATTTCACAATATGTACTAATAGATCCATAAGGAAAATGAGTATACCATTGAAGAACATCATCAACAAGACTATGAAGAAAATATTTTAGTAACAATTGATCATTTGAATAAGAATCCATAGCTAAACGATAATGATTAAGATGTAAATATGGATTGTCCAGTGCCATTGAAACATGAAAATGTAAGCATGATAAAATCCTTAGGAAAATCTGAATTGTGAATTTTCTTTGGAATAAGATTGTCATGAAGAGAGTTATTATCAATAGAATCATAGTAGGCTTTTATTTTGAGAGTAAGAGATTGAAATTGAGATTGAAAATGGCCAACAACATGCATGAGTGATAAAATATCATGTGAAGGAATCATAGAAGATGTGAGAGGTACATTGAGAGGTTGAAGCTTTCCGTTATGAGTGATCATGGGAATGTGAGAAGAAGAAGATGCTATGGGAATAATAGATGTAGAAGAAATAAGAGGAGGTATACTAGTAGGAATAGAAGAATCAACATGAATATCATCTAGGGAAGAAGAAGAGGAAAGATGAGGAGAAGAACATGAAATATCAACAAAAATGATAGTAGTAGAATCAGAAGAAACCATAAGAGGTGAACTAGTAGGAGTGGTAGAATCACCATGAATGACATTGGAAACAACCTTAGAAGTAGAAGAAAGTGGAGTGGAAAATTCACATTCAACAATCTTAAGAGAAGTAACATCCTCACTAACATGTTCATGATCAGAAATATAATCAACATTAGTATAGGATAAAGTTTCAATGCAGAATTTAATCAAGCGAGTCATCAAAATATTGAGGAGTAAGATAATAACTATCATAAGATATATTTTTGCAATCATTGGAAATATTTTTAGAAGTAGAGGAAACATGAGATATAAATTTACATTCATCCTGACTAGTATGAGAAACATCATCATGCACATGTACATTTTCAACATTGGAAATAACATTATTTTTATCTAGAGTGACAAAATCCGGACCAATCATATAATAAATAAGAGAATCATTATGTGATGCAACAAAAATATAATAAGGTGGAGTAGCCTTGGTGACTATGGAAGAACAAGGATTACTTCTAGTAAAATTTTGATCTAGTAAAAAAATGCCTATGTTAGAGTTGCACAAACTAGTAGGAACATTGCGCTCATTTTCAAGAAGCTTCCTTTGAATGTTTTCATTAAATTGAGAATTGTGATAAAGGTCATAAAGTGCATCCTCACCAGCATCATCAAGGATAAGATTGATACTAACATGATGCATAGATTTCCTAGGAGAAGGAGATCTATCTTTAGCCATTAGGGTTTTGTGGATCCTAGGGAAAAGAGTCTTGAATAAGGACGAGGTTCACCAAATGATTTGATAAAATATGAATATTAAATCTAATTTCAGAGTCACTATTATGATAAAATACAATAGATTACAATTTCTAAGTATTCTAAATATGAAACCATGTAATTAAACAAGGGAGATCACACACTTATCTCGAATTTTGATCTCGAAGAAGATATGAACTAGAGCAACTCGATGAAATGGTTAGGAAGAGTGTAAAAATTCTTGATATAAATTATGGAGCTTATAGAATGAGCTGACACGAGTTCCGGGATGGGACGAGGGATCCCGGGCACCGTAGAGACCTTTTGAGGTGCTTAAGAATATGATTTTTTCTCTATCACTATGGTTTCACTATCCTTCATTGTTGATCACCTGTTTATTGGTGGATGATTGTCTAATTCATTTATAACATAGAAAATCGATGATATCCTACAAAACCCCAAACTACATCAAATACTAAAAAAATTAAGATGCAAATGGAGAGTTAGATTGACCCCGGTGGTCACCCAACAAAGTTAACTTACGACCAAACATTGCACTACATCTCAAACTCTATGTAGTTATATGTGTTTGTGTGTGAAATCACATCTTTAGTTTTCCCCACACCGATGACGCCAAGATATCAGGTTATAGCCGAGATAGAATACAAATGTGTGTGATGAGATTCATAACTCCCCCTTCCTATGCAATGTATGTAGAATAATAAGCCCAAAAATGCAGCCCCTTTGATAATATGTAGATATGGTTTCCCTTTAGAATTTCCCACCCTTATAATGGTATGTGTGTTATGTATATATGGGGATATCTTGCTTTAATTTTACACTAGTGACATGATACGCCCGACTAGGGCCTCGGGATAGGAGTAATAAAATCAAAAAGGCCAACCAAAAATGTGAAAAATGTGAACAAGAACAATAGGGCAGAGCACCTGGGTGGATAGGAACACTTGAGCACTACTATCTAAACTAGGCATGGTGTCCTATGATAAAAAATAACAAATGTGAAAATGATAACATACATGGATCCCTTTGACCTGTTGGTGAGAAAATTTGTCGGGTGGAAAAATTAGGTATCTCCACCAACATTCATGGGGCTACACCCCTCTGCATTGAATGGTATAGCTCCCATTATTGAATGTAACTAATCCTAATCCTAATCTAAATGTTGTGGGTGGCCAAATTGGCTAGGGGATCACATAGGGAAACTCCACTGAACCTGTGGAAAAGTGCTTGTATGGGGGTACAAGGGAGTAAGTTACAACATTGAGGAGAAAGGGGGAAAGTAGTTAAGGAAGATTACTATGTGGGTATTGTAGAGCTCCACATCCAAAACCTGAGTAGTTTAACATTCAATATAGAGGAAAGAAACAATGAAACATTAGTGAGACAAATAAAACTCACATAAACACAAAGTTTTCTAAGGCTCATTCATCAAATATTCAAAGCTCTCTTTGATCACCATGCTTACAAAGTGCATACAAGAGGGAAATAGAGGAAAAACAAGGAAGATAAATAGAATAAGTGTAGCTTTTATTCCATGTGTAGTGATGAATACAAAGCTTCAACCAAGCTATCACAATTCACAATGCTACATAGTAAGATTTCTTCAAAAAATGGAATCCCTTGGAATGGAGAGACCATCCAAATTTATAGCAATCTGAATTGTCCTTTCACCTCCCTCACATGACTCTTCATTTCCATATTCCACTCATGACCTTTCATTTTCCATGAATTAAGTATTTCTCTTATAATTTTGAGAAAATAATTTTTACAAATTTAAAATAGGTGATGCCACATAGAATTCAAAGTGATACAAATCTAATAAGACCCTAGACGCTAGCTGGCACATCACTTAGCCTAGAATGAGTGCTCACCTAAAGTGCACAAAGGTACTAGGTCCCTCTTTAGGGTTGCTGTTGCAGGATGTTAGCATGATGAAGACTTAACATATATAGTTCCATTACTAACACATCATTCTACAAAGCATACCAGATCTATCTCTAAGGGAGAACAAAACTAAATATTAACCATGATGAGATCAAAGACATACTAGATTCAAATACACACAGAAATAACACTTAGATTCAGCTAACATCCTCCATTATATTCAATGCAATAAGTATATAGAAGCTTCATTACAATAATAGTAGTATGCACGTAACAAATTTAGCAACATAATCTCACTATGTATGCATATATCTATATATGTCGATCTTTGTTTGTATATTAACCATCATACCTATCTCTACCACGTAGTTTAATACATATATATAAGGGCGGGGACTTTCCCTTCACCACTTATCCATTCCAAAAATAGGTCGCATGCTACTAATAGCCACGCGTTGTTACAAAACTAGCCACACATGCAAGTGTGCTAACAATAGACTACTGGTAGTTAACTAACAGTAGTAGATCTATTTCTAGCTTGTGTCCATGCAAAGTGATTTGTATCCAATCCTCTAAAAATAGCCAATGTGTGGTGCACACATCTCTACCTCATTTGTGTGCTTTGTATGCCATCTCTAAAAATAGACCTCCATGAGTGAAAAATGGCTAAGTTCCGAAAAATGAACTTTAGCTTCACGCGTGTGTTCTCCCTATCCATTCGCACCTTTGAATATGACCTGCTTTCCCATGCGGACTTCTTGTGGGCTTTTTGAAATTTTTCTCTAATCAACATTACCCCGCACTAATTTCATTATCACCCTGATAATGGTCATCTTCAAAATGAATCAAAGAATAGAAGAATGGAAAGAATTTTGATAAATGAAAGAATGTTTTTAATCTGCAGTCTCTTCTTCTACGATCACCTTCTTCTTTCCCTTCACTCCTACTACAACTAATTTCTTGGGTGCCATTTATACCTTGTAATCCTTTATAGATACTCGCCTCTTGAATTCTGTAATGTATGAATCAAACCCTAGCTCGATTCATCATGCCCTAGGTGAAATCATGTGCCCTCACTCCTCTCTGTCACCTTGCTTCACTCAAACCCTTCACCACCTGGGGACACAAGCTCTTTTTGCACATAGATCTCTTCATCATGACTGGTTACACACCTCTCACACCTCAATTCGATCACTCGGCTCTTCGTACTTAGCTCTTTTTCAAATACTCTTAATCGCAACGGTAAAAATGAACTCACATCCCATCCTTATATAGATTTTCAAATTTTTGATGCATTTATTGCTCCTTCACCTACCAAATATCCTCTCATTAATTGACCAATTCCATTCTTTCCATGTGGTACATCTTCGCACCCCTTTAGCCTATAACCTTCTAGTGCATCTTCTTACCCTCTTGTTATAGACTTCTCTTAGTGTGCTTCCTTTCACCCGAGTACCTCATCAATGTACCTTCTTTTGGTAGTTTTTTTGCCTCTCGCTTACCTCACATTACACTTTCCCTTCATTCATATCCATATTTGGTCAACTTTTTAGAAGCAATCCTTTGACTTGAAAAAGAACTCGTAGCATCTTATTCCTTTCACCTTTCAATTCCTACAATCTTGTACCGGATATCGACAACCACCCCACACTAAAAGCATGGGAAGTCCTCTGCGTATAAACATGCTTCATATAGTAATTAGCTTTATGCGTGCAAGTGTGCTTATTACACAAGAAAAATAACTAAATTGACAAAGCATAACAACTAGGAAGGAAATACATTAAGGAAATACATAATTGAAAACTTAATCTAAATGGAAATACTGCCTTATTACAAACACCAAGAATACTTATTTATAGTAGGGATTTAGCATACTCCCGTTAAAGTAACCTGGTAGTCATGTTCCATCAAGTGCTTCTAATTGGAAAGCACCTATTTCAAGGATGTAAGTGATAACATACGACCCCAACCAATGTACCTTAAGTTTTCCTGGATGGTGCAAGAACTTAGAGTCATAGAGAAGCACCATTTGTCCAATCTCAAACTTCTTGTCCCTTATGTTTTTGTCATGCCATGATTTTTTCCTGGCCTTTTCTTTCTTCTGAATCCAACATGCTATGGCTCGTCACTCATCCAATTGAATTATCTTTTCAATCCATTCTTCTAAATCTTGCTCATCAGCTAGACCTCTAACGTGTGCAATACACAAAGAAGGTAACATAAATTCCATAGGAAGAATGGATTCTGTGCCAAACACTAACTGAAATGGTGTGGATTTGTTCAACCTTTTATATGTTGTTCAATATGCCCAAAGTACTGCAGATACTTTATCATCCCAATCCTTTCTTCCAACATCACATATTTTTATCAATGTCTCTCAGTTTCCATTTTCCCGAGGATAATAGGGTGTAGTCTTATGGTGTGCAATCATGAACTCATCCAATAAAATCTTGATTGTCTCATTAAGAAAATGTGTGCCCCTATCACTGGTCAAACTTAAAGGACATCCATACATTGTAATAATATTTTCCCATAGAAACTAAGATGTTCAGAATGCCATGTACATTCTTTCAGGTGGTATTTCATCCATATTGTCAAATAGTCTATGCAAGTTATGATGTAACGTGATCTAATGTGTGTAACTAGTGAAATAGGACCCAAAAATCTATAGGCCATTTCTCAAACGGTTATGCGCTAGTAATAGGTCTCGAGGCATTTCATCTTGTTAACATGGTTTTCCAAGATGTTGACAATGATCACATAAAAAATTCTTGAATCTTTATAGAGGGTCTCCCACTATAATCCAATGAGTAGAATCTTGTATGTAGTGGCACATAGCATAGTGGCCACCCAATTCCACCATGAGATTCTTCCATAATAATGCGCTCATGCTCTAATACACAACAACACAATCCTTCATCTTGCCCAATTTGTACAAGTCACCACCGATTAACATATAAGGTGCGACGCATATAACAAGTTGTTTCTTCTCCAAGGATTTCATTCCTTCCGTGCCATCCCTATTCGTAGAAAGACAACAATGTCCTTTAGTTCTAATGGAGCACATTGAAACAGTATAACTCGTGTATCGGCATGGTATTCTCAATTTCCTATGCTTCTTCTCTTGATTGTATTCTTCATAAATCTGGTCCAGAATTAATTTTTCTGGTTTTACCACAACTGTGAAATCAAATTCTTGAAATAAAAGCACCCATCAACATATGTGCCCTTGTAAAATAGGTTTGTTTACCAAATACTTCAATGCCATGTGATATGTATAAAATAAAAATGGTGTCAGGTACTGTCTGAATTTATGTAGTGCATAGATCATTGACAAAGCTTCGTGCTCTGTAGTGGTGTAATTTTGTTATGCAGGAGTCAACTTTCTACTATCAAAATAGATAGGATGATCTATAATAACTTCTCCTAGGCTAAGTCAATCTTGTGCTAATGGATGTTCCAGAGGCATCCACATGTACATGAAATGGTTGGTTCCATGAAGGAAAATGTAGAATAGGTGCGGTAGTAAGTTTCTCTTTTAATGTCTCGAATGCGTGCATGGCATGCGGTTCTCCTCGTAGAATGTACCTTTTTTTTTCGGTAACTCCTCTAACGGTGTGAAAAATTTGGCATATCCTTTAATAAAATTCCTATAATATCTTGTATGCCCCAAAAATCCACGTACCTCACTTTGAATGGTAGGCTATTTTAGGCCTATAATGACCGCAACCTTAAATCTGGATCAACCAACAATCCTTCCTTGCAGATTATGTGTCCTAAAATTATCCCAAATAGTGTAACAAATATGCACTTCTTGATGTTTAAAGAGATACTCAACCTGCCTACACTGTTCAAACATTAAGCATAGATTGTCACAGTGATCCTTAACTAATCCATACATCATCCAATTGTCTAAATATACCTGTAAGAAGTTGTGAATAAATTCCTTGAATGCTTGGACAACTATGCACAAAAATATAACAGGAACATTTTCAGACCAAAGGGCATTACAATATAAGAGAAACTACCCCATTCAGTAGTAAATGTAGTCTTTCTTGATCCTCCTGGGAAATCCAAACCTAATGATACCCAGAGAACCCATCTGTAAATGAATAGATTTCACACCCTACAACTCCTAGTATTTCCTCAGTGAATGGCGTAGGAAATGGATCAGTTACACATGTAGCATTCATCTCCCTGTAGTCCATGCATATTCTAATCCATCCATCCTTCTTGATACTGATCACCATTGGACTAACCCATTCTAACTCATCAAGGGGCTTGATAATCCCAGACTTCAACATGTTATCAATCTCTTCTTTGACATTTTTGCGCAAGTTAGGGTTCATCCTATAGGGTCTCTTTCTAACTGGGTGCACTCCCTCTTTAATATTTATCTTCATCTCCCCTAACGATTCATGCATGCCTTTAAGTTCATGGTACCCCCTAGGAAATAAGTCCTAGTAATCCCTTAGTAACTCTATGATTTTTTCCACTTTAGAGTCTGACCAATAGTCTCCAATTATGGCTTCCTTAGGCTCAATATCTATTCCAATATTCACTCACTTTGTCTTCATTGGTTCATGATAGGCACGCGTGGTCTTATCCACACTGTCCAATACCTCATGCCTCCCTGTTGAATGGTTTACATCTAGATTATCTACTTCTTCATCATCCACTAAGTAGACCATTTTTCCTTTCTCTTTTCAAGGAAAGCACGTTGAAACAATGTTGCATCAGCCCCTGGTTCATCATCAAGATGCACTCTTGAGTCTTCTTTATCTAATAACTCTTGAAGGAGTTCCTCAGCCTTGGCACTATCCCCCATAGTTAAGTGCTTGATAAATTTCAATGCTTCTTCTACCGGAGGCTTTGTAGAGAAGAAGTCAAATGTCTGGGCCATTCCTACAATTAAAGTCTACCAATTTCTAGTTTCTCTATGGAGTTTTGCATATACATACCAAGAATGCACACAACCTTGTAAAGTGGAATAAAACCGGTGTACCCATAGCGAAGGTGGTAAAGATTCCTGCCCTTTTGTCTAGAGTCTCTCACACTTCTGAACGTGGTGCTGAACATGTTGATTACCGTGATAAGTACTTATTTTAGTAGGTGCATTTCTCCTAAAAAACCTAGTAGTAAGAGCAATCCCAATTTCATTCCATCTAATAAGATTATCCCGGTGGACCACCCACCAACGTGCTGTTGTCCCACATAGTGTATATACTAGCATATTTCTTCTTTCTAGTGGGTCTATCCATTTTTCTTCCATGACGCACAAGAATACCATAGGATCCCCTTCTCCTGTGTAACAAGGTATTGAGTTCTTACCTATCCTTCGACATAACGAGGTTTTGTGCCTTGAGGGAATACTCTCTTTACTTCATTCCCTACCAACTCATAAGTGCTGTTAGCCCAATTATCACATGCAAAACTCATAGTATCGCTAATGGAATGTGCATCATCCCTTTGAATAAGTCATTATTTGGTTGGTTAAATCATCTTGGATCTCGGATGGTGCGTACATAAATCCTATTCAAATCTTCTTCACTTAAGGGCTCAACATAGGGTGAGGAATTTCCATCTGTTAAAGGGATAATAAATCTTTCCTCTTTATTTTGAAAACTGATATAGCCCTTATTGAACCGAAGATCAACATTTTTGTATAGCACCAAGGATTGCCCCAATAGAGTTGGGAAGCTATCTCGAATCTACCAACACTAAAACTTCAAAGTATCCAATGAACTTGGCTCCTTGTATGGTAATGGATGTATATTTAAAAACTCCTATGGGAATGGCCTTATTCCGATTAGCCATGAATAATACATTAGATGATGACTACAATGGGGGTCTTCCCATTTATACCCATGTATCCAAGGTAAGAACATTTACTCGTGCCTATATCAATAAGTATATTACTCAACAACCTCCCATCCATAATAGCATTCAAAGTGATTTCCTTTTCATAATTTAGGCTATGAGGAGGGTGATTTACATGCAGGATCTGCCATCCATCTCAATACTTACGCACAAAGTGTTTGATTTTAACCAACTCCCTATTAGTGAAATGGTTTTCTCCTTGTGTAAAATTTTACACACTTCTCTCAAGTCATCTATATCGTTTGGACCATCTCTAATTCTTTCTTCTACTCCTTTAATTATTATATCTCACCCACGAAGATTCCTTAGAAATTCCATGGTATCCTCGATAAACTTCCTTTTGATAGGTAGGATGGGTACCGTGCATGAAGAACTTCTTCTTTAGTGATGGTAGGTTTTCGTTGTAATGCTTCTCGGCACTTGCTGCCTCAACACACAGTCGTGATCTTCACTTGTAGTGCCCCTGATTCCTCCTCCAACTTAGTCATCCATTGAATTTCAACAACACTTTGTATGCTAACCATCCCGCACCTTTGTTTTCTTGTTTATATTGCTTACTCGATGCTCATATAAGTCCGGCATTCTTCATAGCTATGGTTTCTTTCCACAAAAATAACATGTAATATTCTCGAGGACATTCACACTTGTAGTGATTAGAAGATCCACATGTATAACATGTTTCATGAGGAAACTCACTTCTTCCACTACCACGGCCTTGTCCTCTAAATCTACCGTGGTATCCTTGACCTCTGCCACGACCACCTTCAAAGTGCCCTTCATTCTGATCATAGCATACCTGATTGTGATCCTAGTCATGATGCTCATTCTTTCCCTTAGAATTATCTAAAACTCCTTTTGTCTGTACACCAATATCTATATAGTATCATGGATTTTTCCAATCGGACGAAAGTCTTCTATGTCACGAGTCGTGGACCTACATATTTTATAGTATCTTAAAACATTCTTCCTTATTGTGGGTTGTAATAATGGAAAGCAACAAATCATTTAAGTGGCATATTTCACAATCCATTAGAATGAGCGTCATTGTTATGTGAGGACAACTATCCTTTGTGTGACCTTCTCCTTCACAATCTATGCACCAAATCCCTATGCGCATCTTGTGTGCTGAATTTGTTGATAGTTTCTCTAACTATTTTACCATTGTTGTTATTTGTGCTTCTAAAAATGGGCTTACCCCAGTATCTATGCTTCCAAATGCCTCAACATGCAAGGCTACTTCAAGTGCTTTGTGTGGATCATTGTATGTCTTATGTGATAATGCCCTCCTAAAAGGGGTAATCAAACACCCAACAAACCATTGTGCATGCTGGATTACGTGTATGTCATAAGAAAGCTTTGATAACAATGTTTTAAAATGTGCATCATACTCTATAACAATTTCAATAGTGCCTTGCTTAATATCCTTGAGTGCACTTATACCCTTCTTCTCAAACTCAGGGATATGAAACTCCTTAAGGAATGCATCCTTCAAAGCTATATAATCTACAAAAGTCTGATCGGGGTCAAACTTTCTATACTAGTTATGTGCGCACCCTTGTAACATAGTAGCAAATTGGCTTTTCCTACGCTCGAAGCCATGATTCCTTTTGTGCCTCTGTAGTATTTCACACATATGCACATGTTCAAGAACATCTTTTATGCTCCTATATACTTTGGAAGATGAAGAGGTATTTCCATGTAAATATTCTAGGGTTGGTGTGGACCTTGCCCACCTGATCTAGAACCTCCTATATTTCCCCTACCTCCAGAACCTCCAGATCCACCTGAACTAGAGCTACCTATGCCTCCTAATCCCAAACCTGTAGCTAGGGTCAAACCAGAAGATGTACTTCCCTGTGTCCCAATAGTAGAACTGAACTATACCCCGATAGTCTGCGAAGCGTTACTACTCCTAGAAGTTAATCCAAAAATTGGCACGCTTGTATTTTGTGCTGATGATACACCCGAAAAGGTACTCTTGTATAATAATGAATCCATTTGTGTTACCATCGATGTCCCTCTTATAAGACTCACTCCTACTCTCCCACCGAGGTAGTCTCTATTGGCATGCTTCTACGTGAGGCCGAGGAGGGATCCCTTGTTATGCTTTCCAAGATGGGGGAGTTCTTGATGCCTTAGCTCCATGTCTTCTACGTGAGATTCAAATCCTTCACGAGCCATCGCTCTCCTCAACGCCATACTTTCTACAATGTTATGCTGATTCTCTATCTCCCTCTCGCGTGCCTCATTATACTTAAGCAACCTTTCCTCTCTCTTCCTTTGTACCACTAGGTCTACCATCTTTCACTAAACCTGCTCCTACCCCCGTGCATGGCGGGGTTTAGTTAGCCATTGGTTTACCCTCCAAATTCAAAGTTACCATCAGGATCTTGATTGCCAGTGGAATTCCTTATAGGTAAGCTCCCCTTGGATATCGTAAAAAATGGAATTTAGCTACCTCTAGACACGAATAAGTGGAAATTGAGTATTCCAAGATATAATTGTTCGAGGTAGCATGGAACCACATATCCATAGCTCAAGACCAAATCAAATCAGCATCATAAAGGGCCTAGAATTCTTCCTGCATCTAGAAAAGTGCGTGGTATCTCCAATTTCGCTTAGATGCATAAGCAATCAACCACTCATACAATTCTACTAGAAAGATAGTGAAAAATATCTCATATAAACTATCATATGATTCTGTTCCACCCACACACGTGCATTAAACTTAGATCTAGTACTAAATCACCATGTGTATTCTTCTTCCGAGATCTCGTATCCATTCTTCAACACTTGTTAAGGTCAACCGGTATGTCTTCATCGCAAACCATCCATGAAAATAACTAAAAAAGAGGTCTCGAAAATGGAACCAATGATGCAGCCTAGAATTCAATGATACAAATCCAATAAGACCCTAGACGCACTGACACATCACTCAGCCTAGACTGAGCGCTCACCCAAAGCATGCAAAGGTACCAGGTCCCCTTTGGGTTGCTGTTTGCAGGATGTTAGCATGATGAAGACTTAACATATATAGTTCCATTACTAACACATCATTCTATAAAGCATACCAGATCTATCTCTAAGGGAGAACATAACTAAATATTAACCATGATGAGATCAAAGACATACTAGATTCAGATACACACAGAACTAACACTTAGATTCAACCAATATCCTCCATTATATTAAATGCAATAAGTATACAAAAGCTTCATTATAATAACAGTAGTATGCGCGTAACAAATTTAGCAACATAATCTCACTATATATGCATATCTCTGTGTATGTCGATATCTGTCTATATATTCACCATCATACCTCTCTATACTACATAGTTTACTACATATATATAAGGGTGGGGACTTTCCCTTCACCACTTATCCATTCCAAAAATAGTTGCATGCTACTAATAGACATGTTCCATTACAAAGCTAGCCACACATGCAAGTGCACTAACAATAGACTACTGGTAGTTAACTAATAGTAGTAGATCTATTTCCATCCTGTGTCCATGTAAATTTATTTGTATCCAATCCTCTAAAAATAGCCAATACATGGCGCGCACGTCTCTACCTCGTTTGTGTGCTCTACACGCCATCTCTAAAAATAGACCTTCATGAGCAAAAATGGCTAAGTCCCGAAAACTAAACCTGCTCTACGCATGTGTTCTCCCTATCTGTTCACACCTTTGAATATGAACCACTTTCCTGCATGCGGACTTCTTGTGGGATTTTTCCAAGTGTTCTCTAATCAACAATAGGTCACTTAAGTGAATAGGATGAAATACAATGATGACACATAATGAAGATTTATAATGGAGAGAGAAAGAAGAGAGGGAAAGATAATAAGGGGGAAGGGATGGAGGGAAAACACGAAATGATTTGAATTCCTTCATGCGATTTATGAACTTTGAGCAAATATTTTTACCATGGTGATCATCTACACTAATGACCACAAACTCTATGATGAAAAGACATCCCAATCCAGTGATGACCACAAACTCTATGATATACGGACATCCTGGACCACATAATGAGTGTTTAGAAACATTATTTTGAGGTTTACGGATGTAAGCTTGAGATCAACACATACAATGCACACAATGGCCCTCCTTGAAACTTGGTTGATGAACCCTTTGACTGGTTGAAATCATTTTGACCAATTCACTTTGAATCACCTAGCTCCTTAAGTGATGAAGATGAATCCACATGACCTGCCTTGCAATGCCTTGCTTTGTAATATGAGATGATCATTCCAAACCATGAAAACCACCATCTCTTCATGATTGATTACACATGAGAAACTAGACCAACATGTGCACTTGAAATTCATGTTTCCTTGACACTAACTATATTTGGAAGGGACAACTTACCATATTTAGTAAGTGTTGGATTTTACCTTTCTGGACCCCAAATGGTGATATTGACCTGAGTGATTATCCCTCAATGTCTTGTTATGCAAAACTTGCCCTTGACAACAACCCACTATTTTTAGTAAGTACACATGGGGCAACTTACTATTTTTAGTAAGTGTCATAGTTAGCTTTTCCCAACCTCAACCAGATATGGTAGCTTGAATTATTTCTTCTTACTGTGTTCCTATTTCATTTTGGACCAACTAGCTATTTATAGTAGTGGCTTGTGGAGCCACTTACTATTTTTAGTAAGTGTCAATTGCGAGTCGAGATGACCTTTTCGATGACTTTTCTGCGACACTCCCTCTATGTTCATCACCTTATTCGTATCCTCTTCAAATGGTGGCTTAGCTGAAGTAATGTAACCCTATGCAAGTAGGCATGCTATTTTTAGTAAGTGCATTACTTAATGTCAAATTGTAACAAAACATGTCTTGAAACTTTGGGTTTTATTCTGGGTTCCACGCTCCGTATTTTGAGTAATTCCTTCATTTGAAAAATAATGGGAAAATGAAATTTTCATCAGCGTGGGGATGAATATCGAAAAAACACAGTCCTCATATCCATAAAAAATAGGGACTTCATGGCATGAAAACTAGTTTATGCGAAACTAGATTTTTTAATGATCATTCCTCCAACTTTTCACGTGCTTTTACCCACTGGAACCTTGAGAAGTGAAGAAGTAGCTCACTTCTTTTTCACAGATGTTCTTCACATGAAAGGGTAGAAATTTGATGAAAAATCATTCCTTAATATCCCTAAAAATAGGTACTTCATGGTGCAAAAACTAGTTCACGTGAAACTAGATTTTTCAATGATCATTCCCTCCAATTTTTGCGCGATTTCACCCACTGGAACCCTGAGAAGTGGAGAGGTAGCTTGCTAATTTTTTCCACTACTTTGTGTCATGTTGGCCATTAATGGATATTGAAATTTACAGTCTAGTTTTTGTCTTTGTTCTCAATGAAATCAACTCCATTTTGATAGGTTTTTGCTTCTTGTCTCATTGGTGAAATTTCTCTTTGATCCGATTGTCGGTTTGACATGAAATTGAGCTTTGTTCTTCATGGAGCCGGAAGTGAAATTTATTTGTTGTGAGAATTCCTTGCTGAAAATGAGAGGTTTTAAGGTGATTTTTTAATGGTTTTTGATAGAGGAATGAACATCAAAATATGGTTTGTTGTTCCGTGTAGTGGTTTGCAAGATCTCTTTGATTCTTCACTCTATGTCAATAGAGTTTTTAGGATTTCTTCTTCTTTGTTCTTCATCTTTTCTTCTTAGTTTGATGAAATATTCTTCTAAGACCTGTATGCCATCATGGAGTGGAGGATAATTTTCTATGATAGATCTGGTTCAAGGTTCAACAATGGTGGAGGGGTGATAGGAAGTTACATAGGAGTTTGCGAGCAAGCTATGAACGTGAAGGTTAGATGTTAAATGTTAAAAGCAGGAGGAGGGATTTTTTTTAAAATTTGAAAATGCATGGAGAGAGGTGAATTTTCATGTCCTTGATGTACCTCAACTCAAAGGGAATTTAGGAAATCAATTTTCACAACACACCTTAGCTTGACATTTGGCGGAGATCAAACGATAGGGGATTAAAGCTAAAAATAGCTTTAAAGCACTGGAAGGGCTGAGAAGTGGTTGCATGAGGAACCTTGAGGCATCATGAGGGCTGGGAGAATTTTTTCATCCTTGATGTCCCTCACCTCAAAGGGATATGAGGGACATCATTTTTACGGGCACCGATTGATGACATGTGGTAGCGATCCAATGGTGAAGGTTTTGAGCTCTTACAAACACTTGGGGGCTCAATTGGCGATCCTGGAGGTTACATGAGGGTCTAGAGGGATTATGGGGACTAGCTGAATTTTATTTACCTTGATGTACCTAAAATTTAGGGATTTAAGGGACACAAAATTGCGCCAGGATTCTCGGATCTAACACGTGTCTTCATAAAGAAATGACTAACTCCCGAACTCGCTCCAAGAAGACAACTTGAAATGATGATAACTTGAGCTCCCGATGGAATTTTTGATGGAATATTATATGATATTGACTAGAAATGTCATTATGAATCCAATGGTGGGGGTATAAGATATTTATTCCTCCATTTTCCCCTAAACAAGGGGATTTTGGATCTCGTACTCCACCTATGTATGAGAAAAAATGATTTCAAACCCACTGTGCCAAAGTTATGTGAAAAACATAATTTCACCATATTTTAGGGCTTAGAATTAAATTTCTAATGATTTTTTGTTTTTCTCCTAAATCCATCCAGAACTCCTGGAATCACCTTCGGAAGCTAAGCAACTATTTTTACCATGCATTACCTAGGCCTAAGAACCCTGATTTTAGTGAAATTGTCCCAAAATCTCCAAATATTCCCCAAATCTTCCAAAATAACTTCCATGATGTTTCTAGACATTCAATTCAGTTCCACATTGATTTTTTATCTGATGCTCCACTTCGTGGGGTTGCGCACATTCTTGGAATACCGGTGATAACCTTTCCCATGACTGCTTGAAGTTTGCATTTTCCAAGAACACCTAAAATCACCTAGGGGTTGAATTTACTTTCCTAAATCACCCTCAGGGACTGATTTAACATCATATAGGAGGTCACTGGACTAATTGAGTGGACCTAGGGTGCCTAGGAAGGATAGGATTTGAAAATTTTGGCACAGGGGTATCATTGTCATGCTGGAAAATTGTCAATTTCCTATTACACATTTGCATGACGATATAACTCGACTAGAATTGGGTGTATATGTGAAAAATGTGAGAGATAAAGACAATAGAAAGAATCCAAGAAAGTAGATGGACTAAGAAGTGTGTCACAAGTGAATACTTTTATTACTCAAGATCCATACATATAACAACCTACCCGTGACAATATATTAAAATAGTAACATGTGTGTGATTTTGTGTCCACACCTATACACTACACTCTCATCTTCGAATGGAAAAAAATGGATCCTAGATAGTGGTGCTTTTAGGAACATGATCTACATTTGTAATATCCTCATAGATGTTGTAGAATGTTAGGAAAATATATATCTAGGGGATAATTCTATCATTCGATCTGAAAGTTGTGGGAATTTTAAATTGAAAAATGGAACAATTAAGAATGTGTTATTCAGTACCTCAATGGAAAAAGAACACGTTATCTTGCTCTCAATTAACCAAAGAAAATTTAAAAGTTGTGTTATTACAAAATAAATGGTATGTGAAAAATGAACTCAATAATGTTATTATAAAATAAATGGTATGTGAAAAATGAACTTAATAATGTTATTGCATTAGGTATATAGAAAAATGGTTTATATATTTTTGATGGATTTGTTTCGAATTTTGTTTTTCTTCTTCTTCTAGAAATGATCTTCAACTTTGGCATGAAAGACTAGGACATGTGAATTTTAGGAGTATGTATGAAATGTCTTATCATGCCCACAATTTTGACACATAAATACAACAACAAAAAATACAGGAATATATATTTTTGACTTGTATTGGTTGATACATGACACCACATGGGATCAATTAGGATAACTCAACATCACATAAGACATTTACACAAACATGAACCCACATATATAACATGAAAACACATGATGCACATTAAGTCACATTTTACCAAATTATAAAATACAACACAATGATTTAACTACAATATAAGCTTATGAATAGGAAATTTCCTTGACACAACATTTTCATGGTTGCAAATTTATTACAATCCTATTTTCATTATTCGACCTTAATTATATGAATAACACTTAACATGTAAACCTTAATTCTTCTTTAAACTAGATTACATCTTCTTTGTTTCATTTAATATTTTACCTACAAGGGTTCCATTTGATTTCACTCATTTCTCTTATGGAAATTAATTTTTATATCCTAGTTTTTGATAGGAACATTTAAACACACATGAGGCTACTAGTACTTTTTCTAATGATTTTTACCAAGGAACATGTTTACTTGGTTTTAACATTATAATTTCATTACAAGGAGGAAAAATTCTTTAGAAGTAAAAGGAAGACTATTAGGTCAAGAGTGGACCGATTTTGAGTTCTTTTCATAGTATTATATAAACACTGAGGATACACTCTTTTCATTTTCAAGTTATTATAACCAACTATGTAATTTACTATTTAGTTTTGCATCGCTCGTGATGTGATTCACAATCTAATTGCTCCAATTAGGACTCCTTGTTTTCACAAATCATGTTACACATGGAATGATACATTGCACTAATGATAATGATATAGAGGTTTGCAATGAGTTAGAGGGATGAGTCCCAAACTTCTCTTATTGATAATCTTAATCACTTAACATCATTATTTGAACCACAATTAGGAGTAAGATGAATATTTTAACGTTAAAAATTATCCGAGTGCAATGACAAGAAGATGAATTAACACTATAATAATGTTCTTCAATCAATTAATCCTCTATTGCAAGCTTTACATAAATATAGTATATGATTACCTATAATGTAGGAAACCTCACGCTATTAATAACAACAACATAGGTTATAATGATATAACAACATAACCATATAATTACCCTTTTACCTTTTACTATACGGTAAACAATTAATTACCATGGACCACTATATTAATAACATCCCCCCCTTAGTGTGAACATGGTAGGAAAACAATCACACTTCCTTCGCACTTTTCCGCTGCGTGTGCTCATGATCTCGGATGATTTTTTAGGACAACCAACAACCTCAACAAGGATGGTTTTCCAAGGACAGCCAACAACCTGCAAGGATGGGTTTATAGAACAACCAAAAACCAAAACATCCAGATGGTTTAATAGACAACCAACAACCCAAACATATAGATGGTTTTACAGGACAACCAACAACCCAAAAATATAATTGTTTTTATAGGACAACCAACAACCCAAATATCATGATGTTTTTTTTTCTTGTGCTTTCATCTATCCACTATGTTTTTCGTTCGGGAATGATGTAGGAAAACGCTCACTCGAATACAAATCTAAAAAGAGTGAAAACGAAAATGGAACATTGAGACCATGCCCCCTCAATATAAAATTTTCACTTATGCAACACAAAATAGAAATGCTGAAATAGAATCACACAACTGAAACAAACAATAACTCTAAAATGAAAGAAAACTCACACTCACACAAAATGCCACCACACTTTGTGCGATCCCGTTGGTGGTGATCGATGAGAGGTCGCTGATCGAACTCCAACCTCATGTGCCTATATCCTCCAATATATGTGCTACTAACTCAATGGAATACAAACATGAAGCACATTTGTTTCCACATTGAGCTTATTCTTTTCTTCCCTCTCGTAATGTGAAACACTTTATTTTTTAGACGTTAGGTAACACCAAAAATGCATCCGTAGGAAAATTTTTATTTTATTTTTTTCTATTTTTACAAATTTTACACTTACACTTATAACAATGGCTCAAAATTTATACTCAATGACATACTAACAAAAATTACTACTTCAATTTTTAACTCTAGGACAAGGAGATAATTAGTCAAATTTGACAAGACAACACTTGACTTTGACTTTGACTTAAACTTTTGGTTTAAAAAAATGGAAAAATAGATCTAAATGACTCTAATACTTATTTTATAAAAATTGAAACTTAACAACTTATTTATTGACTTCAACATAACACAATCCTAAAGACATAAATTAGACTCTTAATGACTCTCGAGTTACAAACCCAAAAATAACCATTAAACAACTTTAATCTAATCTAATACCCAATGACAAAGACTAAGTGAAGGTTTGACTTGAGGAGAGAATGTACATACACGGAAAATACATGAAAAAAACTACAAGATCAAATGACACACCTCTTATTCCATGCTTCTCCATTTTGTTTTGCATAGATATATATACAAAATGAAATATTGACACAATCTTATACATGGGGATATACCATCTCTCGAGCCACGTTTGAAAGATCCATAGGAGGAATTGACTGCCTTAGGAATCATTTAACCAACAGATGAAATAAAAATGAAATCACGCCCCCAACAGAGGTGAAAGGGATACGTTGTGATCTACGTGTTTATAGATGGCCTAAGCTTGGTAGAGACACGAACTCCATACAAAAGTCTTGAGTTAGGTATACATGCAGATAGATGACTTTGGATCTATGAGAAAACATGAAATACAGTTGTATGCATACTGTAGTAGATGGTTCTTTATCCACAGTTTAACCAGATTTGATGAAGTCAAATTAAGTTGTCTTAATGCATGAAATTCATGATGGCAAATTGTTGGGTGAATGGAACTGCGAGCAAAAGTGTTATTACAGTCGTAATAAAACATGTTGTTGGAATTAGTAGATGGAAAATAAATGAATGGTTATGGATAACGATATGATAAGAATGAATTTGACAACCACTTATAAACTGATCTCAAAGAAACAAGAATAGTTTGGAATAACCATAACTATCTACGCCAATTAGGACACCAATTTCACTTCAGTCTTCAAATTTATCAAGAACCAACACAGGCGAAGAATTCTCGCCGATTTAAAGTTGTTCACTCTGACACTAATGATGTGGTTGAGCGAGGTGCCAAGCCAAGGGAGATCCAATGCGTGTAAGGTTGTTGGACTGTTGATAATGTAGGATGCAAAACTACAGTATAATCCACTACAAACCTTTCAAAGATCAAACCTAGTACAAATTTATATGAACCAGAATGGATGATATGCAATGTACACATATCAGATCAATCCAATACAAATAATACAAACTGCACATTCAAAATATACTAAACCCAAGCACACAATTTTAACAAAAAATCTATATCGTCATCTTCACAATAATATTCTCATACACAGGGGCACGACATTGTATAATTTCCCCTTGAATTGATTAAGCTTCCATGGAATAAATTACTAGCTCTAATACCAAATCTTAAAAATTGTCTGAGTACAGGCAACAGAAAGATGAATTAACACAGTAATAATGCTCTTTAATCAATTAATCCTCTATTACAAGCTTTACATATATATGATATGATTTCCTATAATGTAGGAAACCATACTTGTTCCTATGTGAGTTTGGTTACAATTATTAAACCTCACACTATTAATAACAACAACATAGGTTATACCAATATAACCACATAGCCATATAATTAACCTTTTACCTTTTACTATATGGTAAACAATTAATTACCATGGAACAATGTAATCCTAACATTTCATCCCTTAAGTATTGTAAGTTTCCCATTTAATATATTGAATGATCACTAATGAGGCACAACTTTATTTTTATTTGTTGTAAAATTAAACTTAGTCATTTTAGTCATTCGACATCATTTAAGGTATAAATTATATTTATAACAACCGTTCCAAAATCTCATCTCATTTACTCATGTTCTTATAACCCTTACGTCATTACATTGACTTCATATTGAATTCCTTTTAGAACAACTAAGGTTCATATAATACTTTTCCTTCACTTAGACATCAAGATTCTAAGGAGTATGATTTCACACTTAACAAAGTTTATATTATTCCCATACGGTTTAAGTATTAGATACACGTTACAAGGAGACATTCAATTACAATTTTATACATCCTATTACCTTCTAAGCCACTACTCTTCTCATTGGAAAACATACATTAATGTGTAATTCACCCTAATTCTGCGAGAAGTCCAAATTTGAATAATTTCCATTAACAATCAAAAGAGGCCTACACCATACCAATAGGAAAAACTAGAGAAAATAATTATACTTATCTCTCAACTTTTACACAACTAAAGGTACTTCTTTTCAAGGTAACACTTCTATTTGTGAAGATAAAACAACTTCAAATTCGAAATTTTCATACATACGTATCTTATGACATAGGTTCCACTCATGTCATTTAAATCTCTTTAATGAGATCATTTGAAGGTAAAAACACCCCAAAATATTCATAAGGCTTTGGCTACCCCTAGAGCACCAAGGACAACACACACATGAAGGATAAATTTTTTAAAGAGGAGACTATAATTATGACACCCAGGGAAAACAATTGTACTCACACCCAATGTGATAGGGTACACATAGTACATCCCTTTCCTCACATGAATGTACCTAAGTTATAGACATGGTCTTTTGCAAGGCTTGTCCCAAGTATAAACAAGGAAACAATTGGTAATAGTCTTAAGTCTTTTCTTAGCACGATAAGGGTTTTCTAGGTCCAATACATCACTAGCAAGTATATGACACACACCATTATTAGTTTATTACTATCCACACACACACATAGAGTTCCAGAGAAGTAGGTCTACATGATTAGGAATTAGAAATATTATATTGGTAATAAGGACAAGGAGTGAGGTCATAAATATTTTGTGTATTTTATTTGTAAAAGTCTAAAAATGTGGAACCCATGTAAAATGATAAGGTTTATCTTATCTTAAAAGATAAGCTTACATGCATGTATAAGAGTTAAGGTATGGAATATGATTCGTCAGAGTGGATTTCTTATCCTATCTTAGAGATAAGATGGATAAGCCTGGAAGTTCTATAAATAGAGAGGCCACCCCCCTCATTTAGCATAGAAGGAAGTAGTGAGAAATATCAGAGGAAGTGTGTGCAAAGGAAGCCACCGCTTAAAGGTGTGTCAAGAAGCCATTAAGAGGTGTAATTGTAAAGTTTCTCCCATAGTATTGGTGAAAGGCAAGTGAAGTCAATAACACTTGAAGTACCTCATGGGTGAGATTGTAACAATTTCATGTTAATATTATAATTTACTTTGATATTTCAGATTTGTCATCATTCCGTCTTATCATAGTCGATGGTATTCTTGTGTTATGTTGTTGTTTTGTTTCCAGATTACATCCACCAAACTAAAGGCTGTGCATTAGTAAATAATCATAAAGACGAGGAGTTCCCGGTGAAGAATTATCATAGTGCCGGATTGGTGATGACATTTTGGTTCCGTTGCCGGGACCATTCCTCGTTGGTGGATTTTCTGGAGAGATATTCCCACTTAGTCAAAAATCAATTGGAGGGTAACCTTGTTTTTACTGTGCATAGTAGTTACCATGGTAAAGTCATTTTTACCGTGAATAGTAGTTACCATGATAAAGTCATTTTTGCTGTGAATAGTATTTACCGCAAAGAAAGTCACTTTTACCGTGAATAGTATTTACCGCAGAATTTCACTTTTACCGTGAATAGTGTTTACCACAAGAAAGTCCTTTTACCGCAAAGAAGTCAAGTTTTACCATAGTTTACGTGGTCATTTCTATTTTACCGTAGAAAGGTGTAAAGTCACTTTCTAGTATAGTGATTCCAATTATTTGTGCACATAAGTCTTGTTGATCAGTACTTGTGGGTTGGTATTTCACTATGGTTACTTTTGAAAATGGGAAAGATTCTGCTGTTTTTTCACTCAATCTAATGAAGATGCTTCTTCTTTCATTCAAGAGTTTAAACGATCTTGTATTTGTAATGGCCTTATAAGAAGGGAACAATGGACTGAATTTTTCCTACCTTTTGGATGGTTCAAGACTTAGGTGGTTCAAACACTAGGTGATAATGTGAAAATTCATGGGATTTATTAACCGAAAGTTTTTTCAAGAATTTGGTGAACAACAAATATGCAGATCTCATGATCGAGATCACAAAGCTATCCCAAGGAGAGAAGGAGAAGATAAGGGATTATCATGCTCGTGTTCTAGAGCTAAGGAGGAAGCTCGATGCCCAGATCCTAAGGAAGGATTAGCGGATGGGTTGATGAATGGCGTGGATAATCTCCTCTCAGAAGCACTTCATTCTTGGGATGAAGCCGAGATCGACAACGAGTGAAGTATGACCACCCAACTACCATCAACAAGCAAAGGAGATTGCAAGAAGGCAAGAAGAAAGCATGGAAGAGGAGCCCAAAGAAATTGTTGCTAAAGTAGAGCCTACACCAGCACCTTTGGTCCATAATCCACAACCACTCCCGGTGAGCACAAATATTTCTCCTAGTACATCTACTGAGTATGAAGATCTGCTCAAAAAGATGGGTCAGTTAACTATTAATCTTCTTCAAGGAAAGGAATTTAGTTCTCAGGGAGGAGATAGAGGTCCAAAAAGAAATATTTCTGAAGTTGTTTGTTATGGTTGTTATAAAAAGGGTCATTATAAGTATAATTGTCCAGATAGAGCTTCTACATCTGGTAAAGGAGATAATGATAAAGGAAAAGCACCTGTGAATTCTTTTGATGTAGTAGATAAGAGCAGAAATAATGAAGTAGATGTGTTTCAGTAAAAAAAGAAAGAAAGAAAAAGATAATCAAGATGGAAATGATCCTAAGAAGATGAAAGAGAAACTAGTAAGAAACATAGAGAAGAAAGTTGGGTGTGCAGGATTTTCTCGATTTCACAGTGGGCAAGGACCATACTCCATCTTGGAAGATCTGTCCAAAAGGCCTCGCAAATATTACATATGGTCAACTCTTGGCTATGTCTTCTCGAGAAGAGGTGGGAGTCGAAGTGGACTCAATGCTCGAGAAGGAAGGAGGTTGAGGTCCCCTGTTTTGGAGGCAGAGGCGGATCCCTATGCTCCACAAGCCGAGGTATTATGTAATGGTATTTCAATTCATGATGTCTTAGTTGATGGAGGTGCTGCAGCTTAATGTAATGACCGAGTCTCAGAATGAATATGTTGGGTTTAAAATTGATCGCCTTCAACACTTATGTTAAGGTCATTAAATAAAGGAAAACTAAACCGTAAGGTGTAGTTTCAAATGTGGCAATATCTCATATGGGTGTGTCAGATGTGTGGTAGACTTTCAGTGATGAAAATGGTACTGCTGCATGCACTCCAATGTCGCCTGGGAAGACCATGGCTAAGGAGAGTTCATGCAAGAAACTACTGGAATGAAGGTTTCATGACACTTGGACGTGGTAGAGAGAGGGTGAAGATAAACGTGATCCTCGACATCATAAGCGTAACTCGTGGATTCAAGTGATGAAACCGATGATCGACATCCTCTCGATTACTCTAGTACAAAGTGAAGTGGACACCAAGATGAAGAAAGTGAGGTGGATGTTTCAATCATGGATATCCTTCCACCACACCAACTCATGACCCCATAAAATTATCTCAAGAAGAAGTTGATGATCGTCTCCAACAAATAAAGATTGGTGATGCCGTGATGGAGAGTGAGAAGGAATCCTACCTCCACTCTTTCAAGGTACATACACCTATTCACTTTTGATTACAAGGAACTCCGTCAAGTAAGTTGGGTAGAACATTCTATTGAGGGTAGATGGTGCTAAGCCCATAAAGAAAATGCCATATAGAATGAATCCTAATTTTTCCAAGACCGTAAAAGAAGAAATAGATAAGTTGCTTGATGCAGATTCATATTTTTGTCATGGAGAATTCAGTAATGGGTTTCTCCCATTGTGATCTCAATAAAAAGAATGGGAAGCTACGCATTTGTGTTGATTACAGAAGCTCAATAAGGCAACAAAGAAGGATCATTACCCTCTTCCATTTTCGATCAGATCTTGGACGGAAGTAGCCTGGCCAGAGTGCTATAGTTTTTGCCGATGGATATAGGCTACAACCAAGTTCGTATAAAGAGAAAGATCACCAAGACCACATTCACCACTCCTGGGGAACGCTTGCTTATAGAGTTATGCCTTTGGGTCAGTGTAATGCTCCAAAGAACATTCCAACGTTTGATGAATAGGTGTTCGAACCCTACATCGGGACCTTCATCAAGAGTATTTTCGATGATTTTTGCATCTATGGGAGCAAGTTGACCACCGCACCAGATGGAGACAACATTTCAAAGGTTAGATGAAGCACAAGCCTCACTAAACCCTACAAAGTGTGTCTTTGGATGTTCTAAAGGTGTTTTGTTAGTAGGCATGTCAGATCCAGAGATGGTATTGGTATCGATCCCGATAAAGTTTCAAAATCAAAGATTTACCATTTCCTATGAATAGAAGTAAGTTGAGATCATTTTAGGCCATGTGGGTTACTATAGAAGGTTCATCAAGAATTTCTCAAAGATCGATACCCACTAACCCAGCTTCTTCAAGAAGGATGTTACTTATGAACCAGAAATAAGGCGCATGAAGCTTTGGACAATCAAGGAAGCCCCGGTGTCTTCACCTATTTTGAAGAATCCAGATTGGAGCAAGCCATTCATTGTGTACACTCGATGCCTCGGGATGCAAGACTAGGAAGTACTTTGAGCCAAAAGGATGAAAATGGGAATGAACATCCAATTTACTTTGGGAGCATAAAAATGAGCAAAGGTTGAGGTAAATTATATCAGAATCGAAAAAGAGGCTCGCTATCATTTTTGTTGTAAAGAAGTTTAGAAATTACTTGCTAGGGCAAAATTTCTAGTCAGAATGCATCATCGTGCTCTAAAATATATTGTAAATAAGCCTAACCCATCGTGGAGGATAGCAAGATGGATAATTTTGCTACAAGAATTTGAATTTGATATTATAGATAGGCCAGAAAGAAGCATGTCAATGCAGATGCACTCTCTCGAGCCTATGATGGTTTAGGATCATCTTGTGATGATGATGATTTCCCGATGCAAAGATTGTTATCTCCTCGACACAATCCCTAGTGAATACATAGATATTTGGAATTATCTCAATGAATTCAAGTTTCCCGATGGTGCCAATGCAAAGACTAAGAGAAAGATTACTCTGCAAGCTACTCATCCATATTCTATTCTGCATGGAGTATTATTTCGAATAGGACCTGATGGACAGTACAAGAGGGCAGTTGGACGTGATCAAGGGAAGGAACTGCTAGAAGAATTCCACAATGGTACATGTGGAGGGCACTTCTCTGACAACTTACAACAAGAAGGATCTTGGATGCAGTTATCACTCGCCCACTCTTTTTAAAGATTGTTATAATTATTGTAAGACATGTGATATTTGTCAAACACATGGTAACCGTAAGACTTCATCAGCTCCATTATGTCCTATTCTTCCACTTGGTCCCTTTGAAAAGTGGGGAATAGACATTAGAGGTCCACTTCCAACTACATCACGCCAAAATAAGTATATCAGTAGTTGCCACGCATTATTTAACCAAGTGGGTCAAGCTAGCCATGAAAACAACTTCCATGGATGAAGTGGCAAGGTTCATATATGAACGCATTGTCACCAGATTTGGTTGTCCATTAGAAATTGTAATAGATCAAGGAAGCCACTTCATTAATGAGGTGGTAGAAGCCCTAGTCAATAAGTTTTCTATTAAGCACAAGAAGGCAACAACATACAAGCCAAGCACAAATGGACAGGTGGAACGAACAAATTTTGTGTTGTGTCAAATTCTAGCAAAAGATGAAATTTTGCAGTACATAAATGGGATAAAAGGATTCATGCAAAGATTGTGGGCATATAGGGCAACATCAAAGTCAAAGCAACAGGATACTCCCCATTTCAGTTATTTTATGGCATTGATCCAGCTTCTTCCTATTGAGTTTGATATTCCCACCGTGAGAGTTATGAAAATGAAAGGATGGATGAAAGTGATTCAAGAAAAGAAAGGTTGGTACATCTTCATTTGCTAGAGGAAATGAGGAAATAGCAAAGGATACAAGCCATAAGAAGAAAATGAAGTAGAAGGAATACTTTGATCAAAAGATCCAAAGTGGTCTCCATTTCATGTGAATGACTTGGTTCTAGATATGATTCCGTATACAAAAAAAGAAGACAGAGAAAATTTCTTCCAAAATGGATGGGGCCCTACAAAATAAGCAATGTGCATGAAAATGGTACGCACTGATCGGAGGAATTGGATGGCACTCCCATTACGAAATGGGTCAACCACGACAAGTCAAGATTTTCCAAGCACTGTAATAGTCTACTCCGAGGACTGAGTAGTTTAGGAAGGGGGAAGATGTCGACACTAAAATTTTCCTCCGTAATTTCTATTTCATTAATGTATGTATTAGAATAGGATGTTGTTAAGTATAATTAGTAGTAAAGGTCTCGATAGAAGATAACACGCCACAGATTTACGGTGCCGCCAATAATGTGGAGTACGGTAATAGTCAAAGTACAATAGAATGTTGTAAAAAGTAAATATTTGTCGTAAGTGGTCCAGTAATGTTAAAATGTCAAAGTTTGGGTAATTAGAGAAGTAGGGTCTACATGATTAGGAATTAGAAATATTATATGGTAATAAGGACAAGGAGTGAGGTCATAAATATTTTGTGTATTTTATTTGTAAAAAGTCTAAAAATGTGGAACCCATGTAAATGATAAGGTTTATCTTATCTTAAAAGATAAGCTTACATGTACATGTATAAGAGTTAAGGTATGGAATATGATTCGTCAGAGGGATTTCTTATCCTATCTTAGAGATAAGATGGATAAGCCCGGAAGTTCTATAAATAGAGAGGCCACCCCCTCATTTAGCATAGAAAGAAGTAGTGAGAAATATTGTAGGAAGTGTGCAAAGGAAGCCATCAGCTTAAAGGTGTGTCAAGAAGCCATTAAGAGGTGTAATTGTAAAGTTTCTCCCATAGTCTCAAAGTGAAAGGCAAGTGAAGTCAATAACACTAAGTACCTCATGGGTGAGATCAGAATAATTTCATGTTAATATTATAATTTACTTTGATATTTCAGATTTGTCATCATTCGTCTTATCATAGTCGATGGTATTCTTGTGTTATGTTGTTGTTTTGTTTCCAAATTACATCCACCAAACTAAAGGCTATGCATTAGTAAATAATCAAAGACGAGGAGTTCCCGGGGTGGGGGTTGTGACAATGTTGATGTTATTATGAAGAATTATCATAGTGCCGGATCGGTTCCATTAAGTATAAGGAACTAGGATCATCCTAAAATCTTAGTTTTCTATGTCATGAAGGTGATCACACAAGAAGGGTAAATCATAAACAAATTTACTTTAAGGTTGGTATTTTGTTTATTTTTCTTTTTGTAGTTCCTGAGGTAATTAATACAACACACACAAGAGGTTCATTTATTAATTTTCACACTAGAGCACACTATAAAAGATCAATTCATTTCTAGCTAGCATATACATCTTGTAGACAAAAAGCACACACTTGGGTACATTTCTAGGTCCAAAAGCATACTAATGTATATATGATTACTAAGCAAGAAAACTAGTGGTTGATAACTATATTTTTCCTCTTTTATTGGTTTTTTGTTTTCTTTTTAGTATTACACACACTACAACCTTGAAAAACTTGAATGCTTTATCTTTTATTTCCATAGAAATCGACACCTAATTAGGACATCGTAGCATCCAAACGCTCCTATTTGTACTTGGTGTTCATGACCCTTTCTTACCTTACTCACACTTTTTAGTCTATTTTATCTTTTGGGTATCATTTTCACTGGTCAGCCTTCAGTTGTCATTTACAAAATTCAAACAAGGTAATCCTATATATACTTAGTTACTTCTCAAAAATAAGGACCGAGTACTAAACATTACTATCATTACCTAAAATTTCATTCTAAAGGAACTAAATCACTTCAAAGGAATCCATATAGCACTCATTTAAGGGACAAGGGCTGCATCAATTCCACATACACTGCATAGGAGGGGGAAGTATATTCCATTCCATCCACACATACTATTATATTCCTACATTCTAGCTATAATCCACTATCATTTGTGAAACTTGCATAAGGGCATCCTAGGGAATCATTTCTACACACACAATAACTACATGGAGTATGATATGTAGTGAAATTCTCGGTTGTAAGTTCACTCTGTAGGTGACCACCGAGGTTAGTATAACTCCCCATTCCAAATTTTCTTTTTTTAGGTTTGATGTGGTTTATGGATATGTGCATATGAAATTATATTTTATAGGTTACAAGTACCTTTGGAAATCAAGGAGTGAATATCAGATGACCAACAAGAATCAACAATGAAAGTGTAACACATACGAAAGTAGATCTTGAGATCTTACATAGTCACTAGTACCCAAATCTACTCACTTGCGCCTGTGCGCTCTACCCCTACACTAGGTGTCCTGCTCCGCTCTATTCTTGAGTTCTAGAATTTTTAGTGAGCAATGATGACCCTGTTTACAACCCATTCAACACTTTTACTTTCCCAAATCACTTCTGTCCACTCAAAAATCAGTTAAGTATTCTTATCTCTCCCTTTTGTTTAGGATTTTTACATTATATGCTTGTTTTGTTGTGTCATTACTATATTTTATCATTTTTAAATTGGTTATTACAATAGTTACTTTAAAAATAATATTTAATTAATTAAATTTATATTAAATCATTTGGTGAACCCCACTCATGATCAAACACTTGGATCCTCAATTTTCCTATTCTACATGATCTTCTTTCATGGCTCCTAAAAATCCTGTAATCTCTTTGTGTGAATTACTTCAAATGCTCCCACCTTGCAAAGATGTTCTCCAAAATCCCTAAACATTATGTATTTCCCTCACGAAACGCCACCTCAAAGGTAAGTGCCATCTTCGAATGTCTCTCTAATGAACCTATTGATCATGATATCACAACCAATCAATCCATTCAAGCTTTACATTGTTTATTTCAATCACCGTTGAAATCCAAAATCTCAAGGATACTTCTTAAGCCCATGCTAGTTCTTCTTTTACACCTCATCCCAATCCTATGTCTTCTACATGTGCTCATGTCAATGAACTCGAAGTCTTACCATTATAAGCATCTTTGAAGTTTGATCTCAAAGCTAAGAAACATGATATTATTATCGAGCTCCTTAATCACTAATTGATCAACTTGCCAACTACTCATTGCTATCATCCTTATTAGCTTGCTAAGTACATAGGTCTTCCATTTTACAATTATCACGGAATTAATGGACATCATGAAAATGATTTTATGCTTTAAAATGAAGAATTAAGCACCTTGAGCATTAGGGTTTTATTTCATTTTCTTCACAACATCTTGCTACATCTCCAATTACTAAATCCCAATGGGATCCTAAATCTAGTCCTTCCATGTCTAATGAGAATCAATCCATAATCACTAATGTTCCTTATTTGGTAAGTCAAGAGCCACCTATCCAACCCATTCCAACTAAACAACCTCCTCTAAAAATCTGTCCTCCATCCCCTCCTCCTAGCAAGTATTCTACAACATTACCAATTCCAACTAAGCAACCACCTCTCAAAATCCATCCTCCATCCTCTCCTCCTATCAAGTCTTCTACGACATTACCCATTCCAACTAAGCAACCT
Organism: Taxus wallichiana var. yunnanensis; assembly: GCA_018340775.1. Lineage (NCBI taxonomy): Eukaryota > Viridiplantae > Streptophyta > Pinopsida > Cupressales > Taxaceae > Taxus > Taxus wallichiana. The sequence continues at coordinate 602,522,056 of CM031238.1, forward strand.
CCTTTAAAATTTATCCTCCTATCAACCCAAAACCCAACGCTATCCTTATTCTTGATTCTACCTCTCATTTTGATGACAATAATTTTTTTCATGATGCTTTTAAAACTTCGTCCACATAAGAATGTCTCTCTTTCATCATCACATAGCTCTTCCTCATCAAAACACATGGGGGAAATCTAATTTCCACCCATTTCTAGCACTATCAGTTGTCTCTATCACCTAATATCATCCTTCACACTTTGTGCTTCATGACTAATCTTTCTAATCAGTTCTTCACCTTTGGTACACACATTGTATCGTCATTACCCTATAGCACACTCTAGTTTCATGGTTCATAATTAATTTCTGAGGGTATAATTATGAAATTAATCTCATATCCACATCATTCACATTTCACACTCCATGTTTCATGGTACACTTCTTAACATCTATTCGCACAACACACTCATTACTAGACAAAACACTCTTGTTTATGGTTCATTCTTGACTATTGAGGGTTCCTATAAATGAACTTCATGATGCATCCTAGAATTTACCAGATAACACCCTAGTCGCATTGGCACATCACTCAGCCTAGATTGAGTGCTCACCCGAAGTGTGCAAAGGTACCAGGTCCCTCTTTAGGGTTGATGTAGCAAGATGTTAGTGTGATGAAGAAAGAAACATATAGATCCATAACTAATCCATCATTCTACAATGCATGTTACCCTCATATCTATAAAAGAACAAGTTTAAACAATAATCATGATTGAATAAATAACATGCACTACTAAATTACACATAGAATGACACTTAGATTCAGCCAATATCTTCCATTTATTAATAAACACAGAAGCTCCTTACAATAATGTTAATCTATAACAATGCACATATGGATATGATACAGTAATTCAGTCATATGCGTATATCTCCCTCTCATTGTGTATATATATCTTCTTGTTCTTCTTGTTCTTCATGTGCTTCACATCATATATATATATATATATATATATATATATATATATATAGGGTGGGGACTTTCCCTTCACCACTTATCTATTCAGAAATAGGCCACATGCTATTAATAGCCACGCGCCATTTACAGCATAGCCACACATGTAAGTGTGCTATCTATAGACCTCTTATAGTTAACTAAAGTGTCAATCCTATTCTTAGCTCGTCTCCATGCAAAATTATTCGATCTGATCCTCCAAAGATAGATAATGCATGGCGCGCATGTCTCTGCATTGTTGGTGTGTTCCACACGCCATATTCTAAAAATAGGTCTTCATGCTCCAAATCGGATAAGTCCTAAAAGCTGAACTTGCCTTCCACACACGGGTTCTTCCTGTCCCTCCGTGCCCTTGATCCTGGCCTTCTCTCCCATGGACTCTTTGTGTGATCTTTGACAAGTATTCTTTGATCAACATTACCCCACACTAATCTCATTGTCATCCTGACAATGGGTATCTCAAAAATTTAAGTCAAGAATAGAAGAATGGAAAGAATAAGAATGAAAGAATGTAGATAAATAAAGAATTTTTATGAGGTTATGAGGCAACCTCCTCTGTATCAGTTTGAAGTATCAACTTTGGATATTCCTTCTTTATTTCTGCATCCAAAACTTTCCATTCAATGAGTGCTTGTTCTAATTTTTCTGGGATGTCCACAACAATGGATTCCAACTCATCCCTCGCAATCTCTCCTTTTTCATTCTATAACCAACACAACACTGGACATTGATGTCATTCTTCCTTCTAAAAGATCCATCTTCTATGTAATTAACTTCCCAAGCTCTTCCAACCGAGTCTTGTGTGGATCTTGTGTTGTTGCCAAGGCCTCGCACTTCTGCTTAACTATTGAAAATCTTTCTATGTGGCCCAATGTCTCATCCTTCATTGCTTTCTAGACCTCATTGTTTTCTTCTAGGGTCTTTATGTTGATAAACACCTCTAGAGCTATGCATATGTTTAAAGCTTGGTCTACTTTCTTTAATACTTCCTGTAATGCTTGCAACAACCCTTCATAAGATGCAATCTTTCACATCATTGATGCTTTCTCTCATTCGCATATTGCTCTGAGCTTCTTGGCGGTGGTATGCACAGAGGTTCATCTTCAAGTACCAAGTCCACCAACTTTCCTATATAGTGTATCACTGAAGGAAACGTCTGTGGTACCTTGGCCTCTAAGTGTGGCCTTGCTCTGATGACATTGTCCCCAATCTCCTCTACGATGTTGATAAATACTTCATTTTTATTCTACGTGAAGTCCCTCTCTTGCGTTATGTGTGTTATCTCTACATCTTTTGTCTTCAGCTCCTCACGTAGCGCTTTGATTGTTGCAGCTTTTTCCATGTTTATTCTAGCAACTTCAACATAAACCTTCACTAATGCATTCTTGGCTGCTCATTCAAAGCATGACAAGAGGCTTTACCGTCATGTGTCTAGCTTGGGGTTCCTTCTTTATCCATCTCTAAATGCTTGAATATTCACATACATCAAATTCAAGCTCATCCATATGGGTGTGCATTAGCCATGATAGTTTCTTTCAAGTGCGCATAGTCTCCATATCCTCATCCATGAGCTCCGCTGAATAAATCCTTCTGTGCTATCGAACTCTAGAAGCGGGTGCAAATAATTTTTCCTATGTCCTCTGCATACCCCATGGCTAGTGGAATGTGCTCTCCACTTATTCTTCTAGACCGTTGCTGCTTAGGATGTTTAGCTTCTAATTTTGGGAATTGTATCTCCACGTCATGAACATTCTCTATAGCTTTCTCCTTTGGTCTTTTCTCATCCTCTTCTTTTTCCTTTGATTCCTCACCCTGTTCTTCTATGTTCTCTAGAAGTGTAGGAGAATTAGGCACGCTTTCCTCTTACTCTTCCACCTCCTCATTTAAATTCAATTTCCTCCTTCTTTGCATGGTTGCCTCCTTCTGTGGAGAGAGTCTAGGTGATTTGCACAGTGATTGGAGTAGCACATTGGGTCCTTGTTCTCCTAAACAACCTCTTAAATATGTGCTCCCCTTGGACTGCATTCAAGTCCTCATCATCCCCCTCTTGTGGATGAGGTGGTGTAATGGCACGCTTAGCTTCACCCTTATTTGTAGGATGTCTCCTACCTCTATGCTCCAAACCACCACTATCTTCATGCTGCTCCTCCTCATCCTCCACTTCAATTGGCTCTGTGGGCTTAGGCACTGGGATGTTCTCCATTGTATGCTTTCCCTTTGGTGGTGTTGGAAGTGCGAAATCACCTTCCACATACTTGTTATTCTCCATCTTTGGCTTCAGATGAAGATACACTAATGCTACCCCTACATCTGCTACAACCAGACTTATTGGCTTAATATTCAACACCTCCGAAATGATCCTCTCAGCATAAGCACTTCTTACAGGGATACACATACTTCTTCCTCAACATATGGTAATCGCAGTCTACCTTATCTACATTGAATACAAGTCGGTGCGTGTCTCTGTGAATCTGCGGAACATATGCTTGGAAATACCTTGCAGGTGAATGCGTAAGGAAATTTACACCAAGGTCTCTAGACTCCATCTTTCATTGGGAAGCATGCGATACAAAATGTATATATACAACAAACTAAGCTTGTTGCCCTACTACTAATGGTAGGTCCTTTGGGATGCACCACTCTTCCCCAAATACCACACGGAGCCTCAAGCCTGTCATACCATTTCTTTGCCATTTGCTTTACATCATCTGTCATGGCCCCTTTACATAGGTACTTATTGAACCTCTCAGCTGGTGACTTGTTCTCCATGGGGTATTCCCATACTTTTTCCTTCGGTCCATCTAGTACTCCAATTTCCATGAATACAAGTGATAGTAGAACAACCCCAAAGTTGATCTTCCTCTTGTGTGCACTTCTTCGACTACTTGTTCGTAATATAGCCCGCAATGTTGTAGATTGTCCCTTATGACATCTTACGCGTAATTTATAACCACATAGTATTTATCTCGTGACCACCTCTCCCGATTATTCAACTTTGCAATAAGGTGTGCTGCTGCTTGCTGACAACCGTAAAATTCTTCAATTTGTCTATATCCATACAACACGGACCCTGCAGTACCTAACTCATGTTTGGTATTTAAAATCATGGCTTTATTTATGAGATCAATTTTTATGTCCTCTTGTGTGGCCTTTAGACCTGTAATTGATGAGATAAATGCAGATGAGATTCTAACTTTGTGTCCTGCAAAGTAGAAGAAGTCCTCGTGCACTCTGCTCATGAGTCGTTGATACAAGGGCTCATACTTCCCGAAATATGGAAGCTCATATAATTGGTAGACCCTAATTCTCTTTAGAAGCTTCTCTCATACATCATCGTAAACTGACATGTCATCCACTCGTACACTTGTTCATCCTAAAGAGTGAGCAAGGAATTGAGCTCCTTCTTGTTCTCTCGTGGTCTTGTGATTGTATTCACTTACTTTTCTCTTTCTGATGGATGAATCCCATTCCTGGACGATGATGACTCCTTCTGGATATTACATTTTTGAAAAATCACTTTCGGGTGCCATCTCTTCCTCCTCGACAACCACTTTATTATTTCCTTTTGCTACTACCATAGATGCCTTATTAGGTGCCATTTTTACATTGCAAACGTCTCCTCTTTAACTCGCAAATTTGCAAATCAAACCCTATCTTGATTCAATCGTTCCCTAGGTGGAAACTTCGTGTCCTAACTCCTTTCGTCTCCTCGCTTCGCTCAAACCCTTCACCATCGGGATGCAAGCTTATTTTCACACAGATCTGGTTGTCACACTTGGTTTCACACCCTTCACACCTTAACTTGATCACTCGGCTCTTCACACTTAGCTCTTTCCTCAAATACTCTTAGTCGCAATGGTAAAAATGAATCTGCATCCCATCCTTATATAATTTTTTTCAAATTTTGATACATTTATTTCTCCTTCATCTACTAAATATCCTCTCATTCATTGACTAAATTCATTAATTCCATGCGGTACATCTTCACACCCTAGCTATAACCTTCTAGTGCGCCTTCCTACCATTTGGTCACATACTTCTCTTCGCCGCATGATGCCTTGCGCCCGAGTACCTAGTCACCGTACCTTCTCTCTCAGAGTTATCATGGCCTCTACTTACCTCATGTTATATTGTTGTTTCAATCATCTCCATCCTTGGTCACTTTTGAGAAGCAACCTTCTTTTGACTTAAAGCACACCTATAGCAAGCTTATTCCTTTCACCTTCCAATTCCCACAATCTTTTACTTGGATAAATATAGCTACCCCACACTAAAGGTATGTGTAGTCCTCTATGCATAAACATTCTTCACATAGTAATTAGCTTCATGCATGCAAGTGCACTTATTACACAAGAACAACAACTAAATTGACAAAGCATAGCAACAATGAAGGAAATACATAATTGAAAACCTAATCTAAATGGAAATACTACCTTATTACAAACACCAAGAAGACTTATTTATAGTAGGGCTTCAACCTACTCCCGTTAAAGTATTGTGTAGCCATGTTCCATCAAGTTCTTCTAACCGGAAAGCACTGATTCAAGTATATAAGTGATGACATAGGACCCCAAACAATGTACTTTGAGCTTGCCTCGGATGTCACAAGAACTTAGAGTCATAAAGAAGTACCATTTTTCCAATCTCTCCGACTTCTTATCCTTGATGTTTCTATCATACCATGCCTTCGCCTAGCCTTTTCCTACTTCTAAATCCATCATGCTATGGCTTGTCTCTCATCCAATTGAATCATCTTCTCGATATGATCTTCTAAAGCCTATTCATTAGCTAGACCTCCAGCGTGTGCAATGCACAAAGAAGGTAACATAAATTCTATAGGGAGAATGGATTCCATGCCAAACACTAATTGAAATGGTGTGTCTTTGTTCAATCTCTTGTAAATTATTCTATATGCCCAAAGAACAACTGACACTTTGTCATCCCAATCCTTTCTTCTAACATCAATTTTTTTGTCAAATTCTAGCTCAAAATCTTGTTGAAAGCCTCACAGTTCTATTTTCCTGAGGATGGTATGGTGTAGTTTTATGGTGTGCAACCATAAACTCATCTAATAGGATCCTAATTGTCTCATTCAAAAAGTGTGTACCCCTATCACTTTTCAAGCTTAAAGGACATCCATATCTCGTAAGAACATTCTCCCATAGAAACCTAGCTGTTGTAGCTACTATACAATCCTTGGTAGGTGCTGCTTCTACCCACCGTGTGAGATAATCTATGCAAGTAATGATATAACATGATCCAGTCCTATGCGTGGATGGTGAAATAGGTCCTACAAAGTCAATGGCCCTTTTCTCGAAGTTCAAGACTAGTAATTGGTCTCAAAGGCATCTCATCTCTTTGTCCTGGTTTTCCTAGGTGTTGACAATGATCACATGCCTTAAAATATTCTTTACAGTCCTTATACAATGTCTCCCACCATAATCCAACAAGTAGGATCTTCTCGTGCAGTCGTATCACCTGCATAATGGCCTCCTGCAATACCACCATGAGCTTCTTCCATAATATCCTTACACTCATGCTCTAATACATAATAGCGTAATACTTCATCTCTGCCTAGCTTGTAAAGGTCGCCACCGATTAACATAAAAGGTGCCACATGCATAGCAAGCTATTTATTTTCTAATGCCTTCATTCCTTCTCGGCACCACACATGTTTGTAGAAATACAACAATGTCTTCTAATTTTGTGGGTGCACATCAGAACCTATATAAATGTGCATCTAGCATGGTTTCTTCAATTATCTCGTGCTTCCTATCCCGAATTGATTCTAGATAAATGGTCTAGTCCAGAATGCTTTTCCTTGGCTTCACCGTAATCGTGAAGTCAAACTCTTGAAATAGAGCACCCATCTACATGTGTGCCCTGTAATACGAGCTTATTGATCAAGTACTTCAATGCCCTGTGATCTCGTATAAAACACAAATGGTGTTGCTAACAAGTATTGTCGAAACTTATGCAATGCATAGATCATTGACAAAGCTTTGCACTCTATAGTTGTATAATTCTATTCAAGCAGAGTCAACTTCCTACTAGAAAAATAGATTGGATGATCTACAATACCTTCGCCAAGTTGAGCTAACATAGTGCCAATGGCCATGCTAGAAGTGTCCACATGCACATGAAATGGTTTATCCCATGAGGGAAAACATATAATAGATGCGTAGTAGTAAGTTTCTCTTTTAATATCTCAAATGCGTGTTCTGCGGTTCTCCCCAATAAAATGTACCTTTCCCTTCAATAATTCTTCCAAGGGTGCAACAATTTTGGCATACCCTTTGATGAATTTTCTATAATATCTTGTATGACCTAAAACTCCGTGCACCTCACTTTGACTGGTAGGCATGTTTAGGCCTAGAATTACTGCAACCTTAGCTGGATCAACCAACAAACCTTCCTTAAAGATTATATGTCCTAACAATATCCCAAATGGTGTAGTAAATATGCACTTTTTGATGTTCAAAGAGATACTCAATTTTCTGCACCGTTTAAACATTAAGCGTAGGTTGTCATAATGATCTTTCACAAGCCCATATACTGTCCAATCATCTAGGTAAACTCGTAAGAGGTTGTGAATAAAATATTTGAATGCTTGAGCAACTACTCGTGAAAATAAAATAGGTGTGTTTTTCAATCCAAAAGGCATCACAGTATAGGAAAAATTACCCCATTTAGTAGTAAAAGTTGTCTTTTCTTGATCCTCCTGAGAAATCCTAACTGATGATACCTAGAAAACCCATCTGTGAAGGAATATATTTCGCACCGTGTAACTCCTAGTATTTCCTCAGTGAATGACATAGGGAATGGATCTGTGATGCATGCAACATTCAGCTCCCTATAGTCTACACATATTATAATTCATCTTTCCTTCTTAGTACTGATCACCATTGGGCTAACCCATTCTAACTCATCAAGGGGTTTGGTAATTCCAGATTTCAACATTTTATCAATTTCTTCTTTTACCTTTTCGTGCAAATTAGGATTCATTTTGTAAGGTCTCTTTCTAACTAGTTGTGCACCATCCTTTAAGTTTTATCTTCATTTCCCCAAGTGATTTATGCCCACCTTTGAGTTCATGATACCCCCGAGGGAATAAATCTTGATAATCCCTTAGTAACTCAATGATCTTTGCTACCTCCAAATCTAACCAGTAGTCTCCAATGATGGCCTCCTTAGGCTCAGCTTCCGAACCTATATTCACCTTCTTTGTCTTCATGGGTTCATGATAGGCACGCATCTCCTTTCTCGCACTATCCAAGACCCATCACATCCCTTGTGAATGTTCAATATCTAGGTTCTAAACTTCCTCATCATCCAAGATTTAAACCATCTTTCCCTTCTCTTTCTCAAGGCAAGCACTTTCAAGTAGTATGGAGTCTATTTCTTCTTCCTTTTCAAAACATGCTCGAACTCTATCTCACCAAATAATTCCTGAATATGCTCTTATGCTTTTGCACTATCTCCCATAGTTAAGCGCTTGGTAAATTTTAATGCCTCTTCCGTTGGAGGTTGGGAAGAAAAGTAGTCAAAGGTATGGATCATCCTCGTAGTCAAATTTTTGCTAGTTTCAGTCTCTCGATGTAGTTCTGCATATAAGGCGTGTGCACATCCTTGTAGTGTAGAATACAATCTATGCACCCAGAGTGAAGGTGGTAATGCTTCCTATCCTACTGTCTAGAGTCTCTCACACTGCTAAATGTGATGCTGAACAGGTTGATCACCATGATAAGTACATATCGGGTAGGTGCATTGTTTCTTACAAACCTAATAGACAAAATCTCTTCCCATTCTATAAGATTATCTCTGTGGACTACCCACCAGCACGCTGCTATCCCACACAAGGCATATACTAACATATCTCTTCTCTTAATTTGATCACCCAATGTGTTTCCATGGCCTTCAAAATGTAGGAAGATCTTTTCCCCTATATACCAAGGTACTATGCTACCTATCTTTCGAATCGAACAAAGTCCATTCTTGTGTGCAACCGTGATTTTTACCTCGCGCCCTACTAGTTCATATGTACCATGAGATCAATTGTCACAAGTAATACTCGTAGCATCACTAATAGAATGAGAATCCTCCCACCGCAAGATGCCTTCTTTTGATGGCTCATCGACTCTCCGGGTCCCGAATAATGCGTGCATAAATTTCTGCTTTTAAGTCCTCCTCACTTAGAGGCTCAACATATGGTGTAGAGTTCCAATCTATCAAAGGTATCACAACCCTTTCTTCCTTATTCTCAAAGATGATATACCCCTTATCGAATCTCAAGTCATCATTATTCACATAACACCAAGGGTGTCCAAGGGCTGAAAATTGTTTGCTTCGGCAAGTGCTAATACCTCAAAATCCCAGTGAACTTGGCCTCTTGTATGGTTATAAATGCATCCTTCAAAACTCCTATGGGAGTGGCCTTAGTCTGGTTTTCCATAAATAACACATTAGATGATGGCTGTAATTGAGGCCTCCACATTTGTACCCATGCATCTAATGTAAGCACATTTACTTCCGCACATGTATCAATCAATATGTTGCTCAATAGCCACCCATCCACAACAACATTTAGAGTAATTTATTTTCATAGTCAATGCTATTAGGGGGAATATTTTCATGCATAATTTGTCGTTCGGTCTCAAGACTTACG